>JABUIW010000214.1:8905880-8941622 GCA_013363375.1 Menidia beryllina
TATGTCAGTGTCCTGAATATGCGGAAACTTTAATGTAACTAACCCAGGTGGTCTGGCCAGAAAATGCCCCAGATTAAATGGGAGGAGAGGTAAGCTGGTTGATTTTCAAAGAAAAACACACTCATCTTACAAACTGAAATGACGTGGTCTTTTACAAACACAGAATAAATGAGTGTAAGTAAAGACCAACTCATGACCATGGATAGAAAACAGAAAGCCACAGAGAAACTCTACCCACTCACAAGATTAAAAATGAACATAGATACTGTAAATACATAGATTGTCTGTAATACAGGAAGTCCTAATTAACATTGTCAGCTGTCTTCTGGTTATTTATCATCCCGTACTTTTCGTCCTTTTATGCTTTCTGTACTTCTTTCCTCTTCAAATATCAAAAGCAGATTAAAGAACTTATAGGCTTATGTATAAACACGTCAGTGTGCTCGCAGTTGCCAATGCAAACAGAGAAAAAGAATATGTTTAGTGTTTATACAGTTTTTCAGTCACATGTTTAAGCTGTTTTTTGCAAACACTTAATTGTGCAAATCCAGTAAATGACAGAGATGAAATCCTCTGGATTCACAATGTAAACTGTTTTCTCAAGATTCAATGTTTGGTCACAAAATGTGACATATGAAGCTCTTTGGTATACGTCACGTGTGTATTATCCATTTACACTATAACATTTTCAGCACATTTTTAGCTCTGAAAATATGAAATAATTTTGAACAAATATTGGCATAGGTTCCAGATGGATAATATTTTTTTTAAGTTACAGTAATAAAGCATATAATAAGCAGCTTGGTAAATGAATGTACCTGTGTGATAAAGATATGAAAAACTTTTTTATACCTGATTGATCTCAATTTCCACACGTTGCCTTTTTCTGGCCTTGGGATTTCACAGTTGAGGTAAAGATGGAGTATAAAATGTCAAAGTTGGCTTTTAAAGGTTAATGAAAATATGTGTACTAATCACAAAAGGCTTTATTTCATGCAAATTGCCTGAAAGGTCATACTCCTTCTATAATCTAAATCTATGCCATTAACAGCATGCCTTTATATTGTGTCATCTGTTTTCTCCCTGTATGTTCTTTTCTCTTTAGAAACATGATGCCCAGTTTACAGGAATCCAGCTGGTTGGCATGCTTCGTGGCATCGCCTCAGGCATGAAGTATCTGTCGGACATGGGTTATGTTCACCGAGACCTGGCAGCACGCAACATCCTGGTCAACAGCAATCTCGTGTGCAAAGTGTCAGACTTTGGCTTGTCCAGAGTGCTGGAGGACGACCCAGAGGCTGCTTATACCACCAGGGTAAAGTGGAAGTTTTACTGAAGTCCAAGAGCATGAATGACAATATAAATGCATGTGTTCGGGGAAAGTCCATGGGCACATGGTCCTTTTTTCTTTGGTGGGACATTTGGCAAATTCCATTAATGCGGCAAAATACACACTGCTCTTATTTTCCCTCCAAAGCTAACAGTGGGTACAGCATTTCATTTTGTCAGGTGTGATCTTATGTTGTGTTATGTAATGTTTATGCATTTAGAGGACGCTTTTATCCAAAGCGACTCACAAAGTATGGGGGCACTGATCTTGCATGCACTTAAACACACGCTGCAGCCCTCCTTCAATTGCCAGTGTTTGTGAGGAAGGGGAAACAAAAAAAAAATAAAAACACATGAATGAATGGAGGGCTGTGATAAAACAGAAATCCACAAAACATCATGTGGAAGGTCATGAAGAGGGTGACTCCAAGAACTGTTTAGGGGGAGGGAATGCATAAAAAAACCCCTGCAAACACATTTCCAATGTCAGCATCGGCAAAAGCAAACTAACAGAGCTAGTTTTAATGTGGAACAAATGTACTGAGTTTAAGAAGGTAAAATCTGGAAACCGCACTGTGTGCTTTAACTTCTATTACAACAAGTATTTAAAGTTGAATCGAAAAAATTTGTATTGTGTAAAGATGAGATGGTCGTATACATTAAGGCTGCACATTGTCAATAAGCGTATTTATTTTCTTTGGCTTTCCTTCGTTGCAGAGCATCTATTAGTGTTTCTAAAATACCTCATACATTTTATGAGGTGAGGAACATTTGTTTTTGAGATATACGTTTAAGCATTTTACGTGGAAAGAATAATCTCAAAACATTAGCATTTGAGTATTTTTGCTTAAACAATAGATGTTCACTTAAACAAAAGACATAGTACAGGAACCATGCCATGTTTTGGACATCATTTTTTATCCTTATAAAGTATAGTTGTGCAGTGTGTCTAAAAACAGTCTAATTTGCAGGCTGAAAATTGCTTGTCAAATAAACAGTCTGTGTGTCATTTGCCTTTCTCCCAGAAATGGATAAAATGAAAGAATAAGAGAGAATAATAAACTCCTCTAAATTACACCCCCTAACAGATTACAGCACATTCACATCAAGTACTCCCTGGGAATATTTCTTTTTTGACTTATTTTACACTGCTGTTACAAAGTTTTGTCTGAGCAGGTTTTAAATGTTTATTTCTTGTGTGAGTCGGTGAAAGACTGTTTTTCCCATCATACTCAAAGTGAAATCTCTGCATTAGTATAAGTGATAGGGTTTGGCTCTTTCTAAATGTTATATTCACATGTTCCAGTAAACCTGAGTTCATTTGTGCAGTTACTGACCACAGCGTAGCACAACACAAAAGCTGAGTGACTTCACCAGTGTTTCCCGTGGCGACAGTCAGCCTCATTCCTTCTTCCCTGTTACTAATTTAGTTGTTTGTTTCCTTTATAATTTTCCTTCTTTTATGCTAGAATAGGAAATCAGTGTAATAAAGAATGAAACACAGGAAATGTGGACTGTTATTGGCTTGATATATTTTTTTCTTGCTTGTTGCAAATTTGCAAGTCCAGAAAATAAAATGTGATATAAACCTTTCTAATTCGGACTGCTTTTTCTAAATAATTCGGCAGCAGCCCCTACCAGTACCACTGAGTCATAGCAAGACTTTTGTACATTATTTGAAAGGCAATTTAAACACCACGTTTCCTTGTTAAGATTTTAGGATGGTTAAATATCATTGGACTCACCCATGAAATTTAATTCTTTTAGGAAAAATTATCTGCCGGGCAGAAAATTCGCAGTGTTCAAATGATTTGTTGAATGTGAGAACTAAATGACTGAGATGCTTACTGACCAGCTAATCTTTCTATTGCTGTATCACAGGGAGGAAAGATCCCAATCAGGTGGACAGCCCCCGAGGCAATTGCATACAGGAAGTTTACATCAGCCAGTGATGCTTGGAGTTACGGCATTGTGCTTTGGGAGGTGATGTCATATGGAGAGCGGCCATACTGGGAGATGTCAAATCAGGATGTAAGTACTACCCGTTTGCCATTTTCTTCTAGCAGGGGAACCAATACCCCCACAACATCCATACACTGCAGACAGCTTTGCACACATTTCATTTTTGGGATTTAAGTGAAGACATTATAAAATATTTAGTTTATGTGCAGTAAAAAACATAAACAGAAAGAATGTTATCCCCGGAATGCACTTTAAATTAAATGCAACAGAAACAGAAAATGTTGATGTTAAAGCACTTTTTGAAATCTAATCTAATCTGATGAAATCTAGTTTGTCAACATGGGTTTATTAATACCTCACCCTAACTTCAAGTTGGTGTTTATTTATTTTTTTGTAGAATCTATTAATTCCATCACACAGCCATACAAAGGAATAGCAACATTTTTTCTTGTAATCTAAATAGGCAAAGTTAGATTTTTAAATATTCAAATATTTTAAACTATTTATAAGCGATAGTCAATATGTAGTAATTTCACCCCTATAGCTCTGATTGAATATGTTTGAGATTCCTATTTACAGTTTGATTCTAACATTCTAACAATGTTGTCTATTCTTGAATAAAAGGTAATAAAAGCTGTAGATGAGGGTTACCGCCTGCCACCACCCATGGACTGCCCAGCCACGCTTTACCAGCTGATGCTGGACTGCTGGCAGAAAGAGCGGAACAATCGTCCCAAGTTTGAACAGATCGTCAGCATCCTGGATAAACTCATCCGCAATCCTGGCAGCCTCAAAATCACAGCCAACACCACATCCAGGTATCAGAAGGATGCTGAAATGTTTATTTGCTGCTTACATTAAACAGCACACTTTTTTGTTTGTGTTGTCATTCTGGTGAACAAATGCATTGAAATCCATCTCTTAAGATAGTTTCATTTAGTTTTCTAAGCAGTATAGCACCCTTGGCTGTATTTAATGAGGCAGTTTCCATCCTGTGGTCACAGAGATTTGGGATATTAATAGCTGTTACAACTGCTTTTCCTGTATTAAGTTTGGCCAAACGCAACACAACTGATATCAGTGATAATAATTTTAAAGATAAAGTTGAAATGACGCAGTGGGTGGAAAGGGTTTTTTTGTTGCTGTTGGTGATGTCTTTTTCAGTTTGAGTCAAGACGATGCAGAACCTTGACTCAACCTTGACTTAAATTGCTGTCACTTAAAGCGGAACTGAATACCTTTAAGCATTTAATTTGACACTTGTTTAATTTTTCTCTTTGGTGCAGTTAATGGAGAAGATATGCCTCCACCATTTTACTTTATTCCCCCCTTGTTACCTTCTGTTATGCTTGTCTCCTTTGTTGGGACCACCACTCTCCCAGGGGGCTGTGGGGAAGCAGGGCAGCCCATGTACACTTGTCAGCTCTGGGCAGGGAGGGAAACAGGCGTTGGACTGCAGCAGACGGCAATGGTATTATGGAGATGTCGGAGCTCATAACATTGACTAATGATTTCTTAAGAAAGTGAAAATAGGTCCCTTGGAGTTTGCATGTAATTTTCTTGATTGGCTTTTAACACTGGGTGAGCACAGCCGGGCCGACAGAGGCCTATGTGGTGATTTATTAGAACTCTGTGTGCGAATGTGTGTGTGTGTGTGTCTGTGTGAGAGTGTGGTGGCAGCGGCAGTTGCACAGCGGGAGCAGCTGCACTCAGCTCAACACACCTCGTTTGTCTTAAGCTGTCCTAGCTGGCTAATGCACTAAACCCCCTCCTCCATAAAGCCCAGGCCCAAGCTTGGGGCCGGAGGAGAGCATCTGGAGGCTTTGGAGGTGGGACGTGGTCAGAGTTTACTGTCCCTGCATGCGGATGGGGAGAGACTGGGGTCAGTGGGCCAAGGTTGGCTGTCAAAGACTAATTATGGGCCAACAGGAGTCCAATCAGGGTGGAAGGTCCCTGTCTGAATCGCTTTTCAAGGTGGCTAAAACACTAAACTGCAGATTTTCTTGTTTTCTGTATGACAAAATGTCTTTAAAACAAGAAACTGTGTTTAAGTCTGCAACAGTTAGACCACAACTAATTCAATAAATATGGCAATAAATGTAAGTATTTACCATTGACTATGAAAACCAGTATGGATAAAGTCTACCAATCCATATCATACATTTCTTATCAAACTCTGACTTCCTTCACAAAGGAAATTAGGGACTTGATTTGAAATGAGGACAAAGTTGGAAAAGGTCTTGAACCTTTTTTAGAAAATGAAGTTTGGGAGGACATAACATGATGAGAGCCAGGGTAAGGATATTATTGCTGAAAGAAACCTAGTTATGCGTACAAAGCACATTAACCAAGAAAATGTGAAACTCTGCACATACAGGGTTAAGCAGGGATATGAATAGCAGGGATATGAATAGAAAAGAAATTGGAAGCTTGATGGATGTGAAAAAGAATATTTTAGTATCCCTTTTTTCTTTCTTTTTCTTTTCTAAAATGGTATTGTATGAAGTAAGTGTATGTTGTGCTTGATGTTTTATCAGCAGTACATAAAGGTCTAAGGTCTTTAAATTGGGATTATGTTAATTTTCCCTGATGCATGAGCCAAAACTAGATGGTATAGGTTTTCAAAAGAGTCCACTCTCCATGTGAAAAAGACTCAAACCTTACAAATATCAAGGCAGTTCTCAAGGTAAATCCTAAACTTTATTTTTTAAATTCTCATCTGATTGCCACAAAATATGGCATGACGTTTCTTATTTGATAAAGTCATTTAAAACAAATCACTTATTTCAAGAAATTCAATACTTTTTAAAGTGGCTCCATAACTGTTGACTATTAATGTGTTTTTGAATATTATGTAATGTTAAACTTATAAAAAATAGCAAGAAAGTCTTCCAAAAAACTAAAATTATAGTTATGGATTATGAAATAATCACGATTTATGTTTCTAATGCTGACTACAATTGAGTGAATATTGTGGACACATTTCTCCACGATTGCCTGGGCTGCTGACATCTGAATGCCCAATATCATCCCCTGTATATATTTCCGACCTTTTCTAGATACAGTTTGGCTGTTGTCCCAGTAATGCATTGAACGTTCATTTCCCTCCTGACTGTCCTGCTCACATATGCTCTATCAGTTCAAG
Organism: Menidia beryllina; assembly: GCA_013363375.1. Classification (NCBI taxonomy): domain Eukaryota; kingdom Metazoa; phylum Chordata; class Actinopteri; order Atheriniformes; family Atherinopsidae; genus Menidia; species Menidia beryllina. Next base: position 8,912,317 of record JABUIW010000214.1, read on the forward strand.
TTCTCCTCTCATCTGCCCTTCCTATTTTTCTGGTGAGATTTATAAAATAAAGATGACACAGTGTGGTTATTTGGAAGTCAAAGGTAAGAGCACAGCAGGGGAAGGGAGAAGAGATCAGGTGAACCATGTTCTCTCTGCAAAGTATTAACAAAGAAGTGGATTTTCTTTTTCTCTGCATGTTGTTAAATTCACAAGTGGTTTTGAAATATCCTCTGGTGCCAGACAGATGTTCTTTTTTCTTTGTTTTCATTTCATCACCTGCCTTTTTTACTCTCAAACCATCTTGTCCCTTGAGTTAGCATGATATGTTGCTCAACGTGTGACTACAAAGACAACAACTGACAACAACTGATGAGAAAAGAAAAAAAAAGGTCATTTGCAGTTTACGACGCAGTGGAGGCAGCATATGGGCAAAGCGAGTAGAATACGGAATAGAAAAACAGGAAGAGTGATACACACGAGAGGGAGAAGAGAAGATCAATAGTTCTGCAGAAAATTCTCACCGTAACAACCCCAAAGTACTTTGGATATATGTAACTTTGTCTTAACTTGTTTTCTAGCAGATTCATATCAGCAAAGGTTGATTCAAATCTTCTCTGAAAATTCTCACTCTTCCTTCGTGTTCTCTCATAAAAACTACCCCCGCCATCTAGCCCCAAATTCCCTCCTTCAGACAAAGCAGTCTTTCCAGGGGGTCCTTGGGGGCCCTCAGCATTTTGACAGGCCTCTGATCTGGCAGGAAAAGACTCAATCATTGTAACAACACCCACTCCACCACTTCAAGTACATCTTTTTTCTTCTCCTTTTTTCCTCTCCTCTCTCTGTTTCAGGTCCCAGGTCTATTTATTTTTTTCTCACACCATACTGTCTTTTGTCAGCATGGTGCTTTTGTCAGTGTTGCTTAATAGCAGCCTGGTGGATTTTTATAATGTAATGGTTTTTTCTTTTTCTTTTATTTATGTAAATGCAGTTGTGTTGCATCATGCAACAGCATTGTAGAAAAAGACAGTGAATCCATGTCACAATGACAGCATGTGAATACATTTGCTCAGTCTTGTGTGTCTAAATATTTGGGATATATAACCTTGATTAATATAAAAAAGAAAAAAAGACATCCGGAAGGTATTGTTTGAGACGTCCTGAAATAAACAATAGCTGCTACATTACATCAGCATCATAAGAGGGCTAAGGTAGCATCGTGTAACTTGTATAAATTCACTTCCTTTTTATATTATAGTGACCCTTGAAACATGTGTTTTATTACATCCAGTTCAGAAGCTTTTCACCTGCTTTATTGTACTTTACTTCCTGTGAGTTAACCCTGTTGCTGCGTAACATTTCGCCAAATTACACACACAAGCGTTTACCGTGGCTTGAAACCTCCCTACAGATTCAATTCAGCCAGGCGGAGGTGAACTTCCCAGTATTCTAATGACTTTGTTTACATTGCTATGAATAGCATTCCCTCTGGGAGAACTACCTTTCCTTTCTTCTCTGTCCTTTCCTGCCTTGCTTTATTCCCTTGTGTGATTGTCTTGGCACAGGTGTCTTTCTAATCTGTGAGGCAGGTGCAGGGTGTCCCGATTAAAAAGGATAAAATAAGGAGGAGGTAGGGAAGGTTTCAAACTTAATTTTCAATACCACTTAAAAGTTAAGTAGCATGCACATGAGATACTCGTCTGCTGTTCTGGTAATTTTGCGAAAAGTCCTAAAAACCTGTGCTGATGTGATCCAGCTTAACACCAGCTAAGCACACCACATTTGTATAAACTATTATCAGTAGTATTTGGAACTTTTCCATATAATTTCTCCTAAGACGTGTTCGACCTCCTTCCCACTCTCCACCTCTAATATGCCTCTCCTGCTCTGTGGAAATGTTTTTACAGTTTGTCTTTTTTCTATTCCCCGTTGGCAAACATCAATCAGAGGTGGACAGAACAGAGCCTGCAGCCTTTCTACCAATCTCTACTGTTGACTGAGCAATCTGAAGCGTTGCACACACAGCACATTTAATTTGATTTAATCCAATTGAAACCATCCACTCTAATAAAATCTAATGTTGCATTCTGCCAAATGGTACATGTACCGCAGAAGCTGTAATGAGGTTAGACGGAAATTGATGCCGTTTTTTGTCCGGGGATGTTGTTCACAAATATATGGAACGGAAATGTTTTGTAGCTTACCCCCACGCCAAAAGTAAAAGTTTACAATGAAGCATGTTCTGCATAGAGTATACTTGTGTGGAGCAAATAAAGCAAATGTATCCAAAAACATGAAAACTGGTCCCAAGCATAAAGTCCCATGTCATAGATATCAGTAAAGGTACTCTCTTCCTTTAATATCTGCTGTAATTAATGCACAAATTAAACACATAAATTATTACAATTTTCCCCACACATTTTGGTATTAAAAGCTAGTTGCTTCATCTGACACATAATGAGACGGCGGGGTAAAGACTGGTATGCCAGTGCAGACTAGCCCTTCTGTCTGGGATATGCAAAGCATCTCAGCCATTTTTCACGAATGCTCTGACGCATGACATACCCCTTGACTCAGCAACACACGCATACATGCAAATGGCAGTAATTTGCTGTCAGGGCTATCTGCCAAAAAGCTTTTTTTTATTTTGTCCATGCTGCTGACCATACATGTAGCAATATGCTTGTGTTTGTTTTAACCTAAACTGCAATATTTTCATAAATCTGATCAGTTACCTTCCCATAACACAAGAGATTTAGTTGTTTTTCTAACTCCACCTTAAAAATAACAATGCCAGCTGATAATGGTAATTACTTTTACTGTTTCAGTTTTTCCAATTTAACCACACACATCACGGCTTCTTCTCAACTGACATGTCTATAAAATGAGCAGTACAGCACTATTTTTTTTTGCATTTCATCTGTGTTTGCTGTGCAGAAAATCTTTTATTTAATTTGTCATGTTCTTATGGGGATCGTTATACATCATGCTGTGATGCTTTATCAACCTTAGCCTTCTAATTTTTAACAACCAAGCTCAATCAAGTGGCTGTTTGTTACAGCTTTTTTTTTTTCATGCGAAACTTTATGATGTGATCAGTTATATGTAACAACGCAGGAAAAGTGCAAAGAGACGATGACTTATTGCCTGAAAACTCTTTGAAAAATATTTCTTGAAATCACTGTTACTCTGAGGATTTTTTTCCCATGTAGTATGGCTAAAAAAAAATATATTGGAGATGACAGATCTGCATGATCTCATGTTTTAAGATTAGATTGGAATACCATGCCTTACTACTTGCCTTACTACTTATGATCATGGTGTATTACTACGTTTTATGAAATTATGCTAAAGTGATACTAAGTTTAACACATAGGCATATCATTTGATTAGCATACATGTAAAAATATTAAGCTTTGAAAATCTAAACTTAAAAATGTATTTCAAGTGAAATGCTACGCATACATTTTAACATGAGAACTCATAGCTAAGTTCTTTTTTTTGCTGACAAGTCCTGAAGACAAACTGCTCCCCATAGAGCTAACAGTACATTTCTGTTCATGTAAATTAAAACATACGAGTTCTGCCACTTCAGTGTCCATGTCCTTTCGTGGAATGCATTTTGATCACTTCCAAAGCTCATCTGCTTGCATGGTTTGTGCTTTAGGGGACACACATGGAGCCTTAGACACCAATATAAACTTTGCCCACACTCAATATTCACATAGTTGCAGAAGTTCCTGTCACAAGTGCTGGGTGACTGCTGCCCAGACAACACCTGTCAGACAGTATATTAGATTGTCAGCTGATGATCGGGGTGATGCTTATGCACCTGTTTTGGTGAAACTATCCTGTGAATTCTTATGTTATTTAATATGTGAAAATGTAACATATGTCTCTCCTTTGACTTTTTGCTTATGTTACCTTTTTATTTGTTTTTTTTCAGGCCTGCCAACTTATTGCTGGACAGGAGCAGTGCAGAGGTTCCCTCAATGGGGACCATGGGTGAGTGGATGGATGCAATGAGGACTTTGCCTTGCAAGGAGGCCTTTTCCGGGGTCAGCTACAGCTCCTGTGACACCCTGGCCAAGACATCCACAGAGTAAGAGAACAACACACACAGGTTTAGGTCTCTCTGGAAATTCAAATGAGCAGCATTTCTACAGGGTATTTGTAATTATGTCCCAAAAAAACTTGTGATTTTTCATGACGACAGCTCTTTAGCTGTGATTCCAGTGTTGTGTGACCGGAGGGTAAGGTGAGCTCATTAAAAGAAAGAGGAAAAATAGAGCAACTTAAAAATAAGTGTGAATAGAAGAGCTGTGAATATCAAGAATGGAGTAGAGAGGGTCCTCTGAAAGGGAAAACGAAGGCATAGCTATCAAGTATTGATGTGAAAATATGTAGTGCTCTTCATGTCCTAAGGCATTAAAATGCAAAGCCAAAACCAAGCAACAACTGTTTGTATGTTTGATGCCAAATTAACTTGAATAGCCTCGAGTGTGATGATTCTGAGGAGTGATTGACTGCAGTCTGTCTTTGAAATATAAATTAAGTATAATGTATATAAAACACAATTTCTCAAAAAAGAGTCCTGTATAGGAGGAAGTAGTGGTCTAGTTTATCAGTGTTAAATTTTAGTGCTCTAATTTCCATTTTTCCCTGAACCTAATTGTCTGGCTCACCCCCACCTCTTTCCCCCCTCGCTCTGTTAGGCTGCTGCTGCTTTAGTTGATGTGGAATGTGACAGGGTAAATAATTGGACATTTCTAAGCATTGTGATCAAAGCAGCTATTCACTGTGTTGATGGCAGCAATGGGGGCAAATTGGTGAGTGGCGGTCAGTGCTACAAGCAGTTGTAACTCAATAGCTTCACAAATCAGGCAGTCATTTAGAGTATTGGGCTTAATTTGTTTCAAAGAGGCGCTTTGTTCTAAATAACCATTCAAACTGTTTTCCATTGTGAAGCTGATAGTTGGCCAGCAATGGCATTTTGAGGGGGAAAAAACACCAATTGCTGCTCACAAATCTTCGAAATGTGAAATAAAGACAAGTTAGTATTTAATAACTCATTAATAATTGTATGTCTCTATCATAATAGTTTCATTCAAGCAATACCAAAATTCATTGTATGCATGTTTCCTTCTTAAGTAATTTGTCATCACTTTTAATCAATCGGTTTCAATTAAAACTTCTCTTCAGTCAGCGCTTTAAACAACACAAACTTGCTCTTTGGTTTAAGATGAAATCCACATCGTATATTGACAAAGTGCATCATAGACAAACTGCAGCCGAATAACTTCATGCTGAAAAAATGATATCAGTCTACAATACATTTTCTGTGAGTGGACACTAAATTGGATCAGTGTTGTATTAATCCACTGAACGCTACCCTCTAAGACACCCCAGCTCAGCTACAAGGCTAACAGCCTTGGCTCAGACTGTGATCTGCTCAATATAGATTGCTCTATTGATTTGTACAGTCTTAATCTAGTCCTTGATATTCAGCACAAGGCTTGGCAATGTTCTGACCTGAGAGGAACAGTTATCATACTTGGCTGGTGCGTGCTGACTCATCTTCTGGAGTAATTGATTAATCCTTTTTGTAGGCTAGGATGGACTCCATATAAAATACAGCATCATTCTGAACATATTTTGTATCTGCGAAGAGTGCATGCAAAGTTCATCCTTGGCATTTCACTGAGGAATGTAGTTGACCCGTAACATAGTTGTACATAAACTGTACATTACATATCTTGTAGTGTCAGGAAAACAGTGTTGTTGTTTACCATGCTGAGAGGTGTCCGAGACTGCCTCATTTACTGTATTTCAAAGCAGTGTATCATCGAAAAGAAACAGGTATTACTATGATAGCAGTTTTTTATCTGACTGACTGAAATGCAGTAATAAAAAATTAGGAAAGAGGAAATGCTTTTTTAAATTCTTTAAATTTAAATTTTAATGAAGATAGTTCATTAAAATAGCCACAAAGAATATGGGTGTGACGATGTGGGATATCTGTTGACATTACCCATTTCTTCAAAATTCTTCCCCCAACTGACTCCAAACAAAATGTGTGTCAAATGCTATCAAAAACGGTGCGGGTGTTGTATGACGTGTTAACATTGCTGGGCCTGGCTGTTTCTCAGTAGAGTGGTTCTGACGGAGGTCCACGTCACACCAGCCACATGCCCAGAATGGGAGCCATCCTTGGGGATCACCACCCTTTAACACTCAGCTCCTCACCACCCTACTCAGGCACTGGATGGTGGGTGGAGGACCAAGACACAAGCCCTGTCTGAGACCAAAAACATACCTCAATAACTGCTCATGGATGTCCTTTTTAAAGGGATAGTTAGCTTCAGTTTTGAATATATTCAGCAGCAATTAACAGTAGATCAATATTTCACCTCTTTAATAATTATTCTGCTCCCCCTTTTATTCAAGTACCATCCTTTAATTGGAATTAATTAAAAATCAGCCCAAAGAATTTAACTTGTCGATGAATAAAGAATCTTCCCTGGTAGTAAATTAACATAATGAAAATAGAAAGCAAATAGTATGTTCATTTCATTGAAGTTGACTATCCCTTTTTATGGTTACACAGTGAATCTGATGAGTTTCTGGGTTTGACTGCTTTTAAATGGCTGCTTTGACAAACTAAATACCCTGCTTGCGTCTAAAATCTAAGATCTATGGTTGAAAAGTGGCCACAATTATAAACTTGACTGAGGTTTTAGTCTTACAATTGTGCCTGCACTCCACTGCTTATACTAATACTTCACATCATTCTGGAGAAAATTATGACTTTTAACATATTTTGGGCATATTGCCATAACAGCAATGCTTTGTTTATGATGCTCTACATATGGTGTGTTTTGCAAAGCTGTTCCCAGTCCTAGTTTTAGAATTGGTTTCAATCAAGGTGACTAACTACTTTGTGTATTTCAGGTTTACAACGTATAAAACCCCTAACACTTTTTATCCCAATAATTTAAAGTGTGTTTTAAACAAGTTCTTTCCCTCAATGCATGCACAGTAACAGATTTTCCGAGAGACTGAGAAAATATTAACAAGATACCTCTGAATCAGTGTTTTGTCCTACACGTTTGCTGTGCACATCTCCAGTGCTGCTCCTCTCCATTTGCAACCACATTAAGGAAATCCATTGCAATGCAATGCACAAAACTTGGCATATTCTGGACTTGTGCTTCTTGCATACCATTGTTTTCCATCACTGACAGGGTCAAAACAGCAACTGTCACTGTAGCCTCCTGGGAAATCCAGTACTTTGTGAGCGACAGCTTCATGGGGCAGTGAGGGGAGCAGGACTGGGAGTGTCATAAAAGGTCACATGGGAGTCACATTCACCATTACTAACACACAGTTTGCATTTTTTTTCCTCCCCATCTTTCCCTATGCCTGATTATGTCTTATTCATCTTCAACCTCTCGCCCCCTCCCATCTCTTATCTACCCCTCTCCTTCACAAAACAGGGATCTGAAAAAGGTTGGAGTGACTATTGTAGGACCGCAGAAGAAGATAGTGAGCAGCCTGAAAGCCCTAGATTCCCACACCAAGAATGGCCCGGTACCTGTGTAAAAAAAAAAAAAGAAAAACAACCCAGCAAATGAAGACCACCAGAGACGTTGATGTTGGCTGTGTTCACTTACTCTAACACAGTGGCTGCATTTCTAAACTTGAAATCAAGGACACAAATGATACAGTTCATCAGATGTCTTTCTTTTTTTTAGTGAAAGGCAGAGAAATGCGAAAGAGTTGAGAGCAGACCTACCAGATAGTGACCTGGCTGACTCAACCCTCTCCCTCCAAACCCAAGTTGAGATGCCTTACAGACTAATATGGGGGTAGAGATCAGACGAGAGATGAGGAGGTCAAAGAAACGTGATCAGGAATACAAACGTGGACTAAACCGGGATACAGGGCAAGGACTAACACAAAGCTGGAGCTCTCCACGACTGTGGTCAAGCCACAGAGCATGCAGCCTTTAGAATGAGACTGTGTAATGGCTGAGACACATTGTGTAGAGGATGGTGGACATCAGCAGCTGACCCCTCGTTGATGAAATCTGAAGTTGGAGGTTACATTGCAGCTTCAAATATTTTCTGTCTCTGTTCAGGAGAGAGCTGAGTTGGGATGAAGACAAGACGCTAACCGAGCCATTTTACTCTATAGCTCTAACCTATAGCATTTGCAGTCAGTAGACACACCACATTAAAGCAATAATTATATAATTTATCAGATATATTCATTTTATGGAAGCCATGGGTCCGTCAGGTGTATTGCATTGAATGCTGTGCTTTTAAGGTACAGGGGGCCATAACACTTTTCACACACAGACTTTTTCTTTACAGTGACTTCTTTGTTCTATGTGCCAATGAACAGATTGTGTAAAGTACTGTTCCTTACCATCACCCTTTGTGTGAATTCTCAGGATGTGTGCACTCTGTTTTCTCCATCAAGAGGAAACCCATAGAAGACAGAGCAGAGTCTGGAACTGTCAGTGCAGGTTAGGAACGAGATGGAAGGAAAAGGGGAAAATGTAGGAGGTAACTTAAATATGACAAAGCAGTATTAGTTCTTTGTTGCAGATATGAATTTGACAGCAGAACACTTTTGAAATACCATTTTGTGTTTTATTCTAATAAGTTTGCGCCTTCAGGCCCTCGAAATGGCAGGTTCTTTGACTGTCAAAGCTCACAATAGGTTGATCAATCTGAGATCATGATATATCATTTTCATATTAAGTTATTAACAAATGCCATATTGTATAATCAATTTCTTATTTGACAGGAAATTGGGGGAAAGAAAATAGCTCACTATAAGGTAAAGATAGGTTTTAACCCATAGGTCCTTGTGTGCAAAAAGTAGAGTGCCTCCTGTGGTTGGACTGGGTCATGGTGGGATCAGCAAGCAAAAAGTTTTCAGTTCAGTTTGATTTTTAAAGAAAAACAGTCATTTTTTTTCTCTGTCTTTTGGTCAGGGTTGAGGATTAATAACACCCCCGGAAAAAAAAAAAAGGTTTGATGATGCTGTGAAAGAGAAGCTCTGGTTTAAATAAATGATTGCTTTCCAAAACAGTAACTCATTTTATATCCAGGGAAGGATTTCCTAAAGGCACCTTAAAAGATCTTTTTACTACGAAGTACAAATTTAGAGATGCTAGTCTCCTGCTTTGATGTCACCCAGCCGATCGCTTTTGTACTTTGTGCTGTTGGATGGGTAGTATTAAACCAAGAGGATGCTATCTGCTTCTCAAGCACTTGGTACACTATTGGAGCACTTTGAATGGACATGTTATTGCCTTGGCTGTAGACTATGCTTGATAATTGTATAGAGGTGATGTTGGTGCTTTTGGGAAACCCAGATCTGTTCAGTTAGTAAGTTCTGTCTTCTGTTACTCGGTCTACCTGTGGATGCTGCTGTTGCTGCTATGAGTTCCAATTAGCATGTACATAAGGTAAACCATTATAATGAAAGCAACTAGCACTACAGATCCCACTACATGTACATGGCCATCCCTTTTTTGTACAAATGTTTCTATGTATAAATGACTGAATAAAAATTGTGCAACATTTTTAATTAAAAAAAGAGACAAAAATCCTCTGTATTATATTTTATCTTGTTTTGAATTATATTTGTCAGCTTTTTCTACAATAAAAAGGCAATTATGATGACTTTATTTATTTAACATTTTAAAGTGTACTGTTGATTTTCTTTTTTCTTGGTTTTCTTTCTTTTTTGAGCATAAGGTAAATTATATGTCAGTGCTGTCTGTGTTATGATTTTTAACATACTTTAAAACCCGAGGCATCTAAGAGAGCAATACTGTAATGAACCCGATTCAGATCCCTAATTTTTTTTGTCTCAAGACTGATCAGAGCGTCTGTATGAGAGTTTATGTGTGCAAATGTAGATGGCCTTGTCTACTAATGTAAAGTGGTTTGTAGTGGAATCATTTATATTTTTATAATAAATATTCGCAAAAAAAATATTTTCCAAAAAATGGATGATGATAGATCTGCTCCTGTGTTTTATTTTGTATCCAATGATGCTCTCACAGGCCAGAAAATGATGTTGGCCCTTGTTTCAGTAAATTTTTTAAGAAGAAAGCTTTCTGTCTGAAATGCGGAAGTCAACAGTCATCCAGCAGACATGTATTGTGATGTCAGAAAAGGACAAATCCTTAAAGAATAAGACTTAAGTATTTATGTTTAAAAAATAGATAAATTGTACACACATTTATATACATATATGTGTGTGTGTTTGTATGTATATTAGATTACCTTAGTGATGGTATAGAAATGTGTGTCACATGCAGGAACACACCTTCATAACATTTTTTTTTTGCCATCATAAATGTTGCATTGACAATTTCGCAAAGTCGTTGGGATCCACTGACGTTTCGCTGATAAGTGGCTGAAACATCATTTACCAAAAGAAAAAGAAAAAAAATAAACATCACATCCTCCTTTAAAATCTTCTGAGCTCATAAACAAACATACAAACTACTTGAGCACTAATCTCTGTGGTGATGGCACCATCGGCGTATTGCTGCTTACTGTCATCAAATAGGTTAGAGAAACACGACAGAATGGAGTGAAGATGGTAAACACAAAGATGGCTGTGAACCGGTGCTTTCCATCCAGCATACGGTAGTTAAGCTTGAACAGTGCTGCCAAGAAGAACAGGGGTAACCCCCAAACGAGAGCTGTGCCAGGCTCGCCGGATCATTCCCAAAGAAGCTCTTGTTGTCAAGGGTGCTTCAACCAGACACAGAGCGTGGAGTCTGAATCCTTATGCAAATGGGATAGTTCAGGATTTCTATCAGACTTGCAGAATTGCATATAAACCATTATTTGCTATTGTGTGTATGTTTGATTGTTCAAATGTTTGCAGATTTTCCATGAGTTTGAACGTCAGAAATATGAAAATTAGACTGCTACTCATCCAAAGTTGCTCATATTCAAATTTGCTAGGATTACAGCAGTCTTCTGAGTTTAAGCATTGTTTATTATATAGTCAAAAATATAGAAATGTATTGTTTAAGTCTCATGAATTGCAAGTTTAAACTATCTGAGGAGTCCAATATTGCCAAAATACTTTTTTTATTTAATCAGACATGGCTATATTTTGCTCTTCCGTACATGAAACTGTTATGAAAATAATATTGTCTCAATCTGACATCCAGCACTTGTAAAGGAAGAACAGTAGCTGGCCTCGATCGGTGGGGGGAAATACCAGAGAAAAATTAGCAAAGAACAGAAACAAAACTACAAGGTTCACCAGAAAGGTTTGTGCAAATAGACAATTCAAACCAGGCATGTTTGCATGTATATTTACAAAGCTATCTGAATTGGTTTCTCAAATTTACCTGTGCCTAACCCAAAAAAAACATAATTATGCCATGATTATGGTGATTTCCAATCAGTGAACTAAGGTCTGTATTTGCCATGCACAAAAGTTGACTCTCAAAAAGGAGAGTCGAGAGCACCACACATATCTTTAATTCTCAATAGATGACATACCTCTCTTTGTCTGCAAGCCTTCCACATAAGTTCCATCTTAAGCCTCTGTTTCTAATCCCTCCCACCCTGTTCCTTGTTTCCTCGCCCGAATCCAATAAAGCATTTTGTTTCCGATCATCTGTGGTTAAAGCTGATTTGTTGTATGACTTTAAAGTGGAATATCTGTGTTTTCCTCTTTTGAGATGAGATGTGTCAGCAAGGGGAAGATCAGCGGTTGCTCTGCTCGAAGTCGAAGGGCTGACACTATCCAGATGTTCCTCTGCAGACGAGCACAGAGGGGCAAAAAAAATCAGGACGGTGTTCTCCTTGAGTCAGGAAATGCTGAACACAGTATACATGACAACACCAGCAGTGTAATCTTGTTTTCATCTTTAAAACTGCTGTGGTCCCAAAACCACCAGGTTGATGGGGAATATGAATCTTTAGTGAATGTGACAGATGCAGAGAAAGTGAAAGCGTTGAGACGATGATGCCTACAATGCCTATACTGGAGGTATGGTACTTGTGGCATTTATGTCCAAGTAGATAAGAACTTTTTGAACAATGGCATCCTGCAATACAATAATGCAGAGGAAGATTAGCCAGCACCATTCATCATTCTGCTTCACAGCACACTGTTGAAATGTACTTTACTCTCGCAGATACAGAGGACAAGGTTCCACTTGGAAAGTAATGATAATGGGAAAACAAAGTCATGATGTGTAAAATGAATTTCCCCCTTTGAACAGTGGTAACACACCGTCATCGAAAGGACAGCTTGGCAACACTTTGGTCTTTTTCTTTTTTTTTCTTTTTTTTCTTTTTCCTTTTTGCTATCTAGACTATTTCCACACAGAAGGAGAACCATCATTGTCCGCATTGGAAAAATTACACAAAGCAAAAGTAGCAGTTTAAGTACCTGGAACCACTTTAGCCTGATTTAAGGTCATTGGTTTTAATTGACGAGCAATGTAAATGTATGAACTTGTTTTGTTTTGTAATTTTGGCCAGTACCCGGAACTCATTTTGCTGTACGCACTACGTTGGACTTTTGAAAATAAACTAGTTCTACTTTGATAAAGAGCAGGACTATGGCTCACATCCCATTCTCCCAATCAGGCAGCATATTCCCCCTTTGAAGCCTGCTCCATGGCCTCCTCTCTATCTCTCACTTCTTCCTTTTAGGTTTGCTGTACAAACTGGCCTCAAGCTGAGTGCAGCTGCTGTATGGGGCCTGATGCCATGTTGAAAACTTCCAATGTGCTGCTCAGCTACCCCTCTGGCCTGCTGAGAGGATGTCAGTCTCATAACCTCCCTTCCTGTGTTCAGAGTTCCCTTATAAAGGACCGGGATGTCATGTATTAATTATCTTTGTTGCACACCATGTTTATCTTTGTGCAGTAGCAGATTGCGAAAGAATGAAGTTTTTGCTCATCCAGTTGTGTGCCCAATGCACACGAGTACACATAAGCAGTGCTGACACAAATAAGATTGTATTTGTACACTTTGGGGGGTACTGAGCTGTCAAAATACTGTATCCACCACACAGTGCACACATTCAGAGATAAATGGATATTGGTGGTTGAGTTGTAACATCTGAGTTCTCTATGGAACCTACAGCAAACACATCCAGACTGTTTAATCATCGATGTAGCACATAGTGTTATCATCACAGCACACATTCGCACACAGGTCCCAGGACTGCAGTGCTTAGACAGCTTCTGTCACCTTAACAAACGATGCCATCACAAATGGAAGAAAAGGGATCGTTCCAGCTTCTTCACCAGTGGCCGTATGGTGCAGACACCCGCAGAAAATAGGTCTTCCTCAGTGGAAACAACAGCAATGTGTGTTTTTGATCAGCCAAGGCTGTAAAGGTAAAGCCGCTCTCCCTGATGCCTGTGACAAAAATGAAAAACAACATATTGTTACATGTTCCAACATGTGATTTAAGATTTTGTGAATACTCTTCTGTAATGGCTTTCCAACTGTGTCACCCATAAGGGCACGTTGGAAAAAGACACTCTAGTACTGGGAGTCTAAACAACACAGACGAGATCTGTGATTTTAACCTTGAGCCTACATTTTATCCCATAATTGAGGCGTTTATGAGTATGGTATTTACCCAAAGTTTATGTGGTTCATACAGGGATGGGAAATCCTAACACTGAGGATGCCTGGCTTTCCTCATCTTTTCCATCCACACCAGGATCTATAAATACATCTTTTTTTCTATCTGAGGTCTGTGCAATTAACTTGCCCCTGCTCTATGTAAGGCCTGAAGCTACTCTGTTCAGCAAGATCATTTGAGATTTGATATGACTGTGGTAATTCTTGCCTAAACTGAGATATGACAACCTTTTAGGTTTGTCTGCATCCTGTTTAGTGATGGAGTTGAATTTGGAGACAAAGATTGCTTATGATTTTTAAAAAAGAATCCCAAACCCCCAGATTAAAAAGATACTTTAAAAAAGTGTAGTCACTGTACAAAATGGAGGCCACATCACTGACCTTCTACAATATTTCACTTTGATATGAATTAAACACATTAGACATATTCCGTAATTGAAGTGTTTCATCTTCAAAGCTTTACATGCCGAATTAGTGGTTGTTAGAACTAAACCCTTAAACTCAAGAAAGCCTGAAAAAAAATATCCTGAAGGACAACCCTGAATCCCAAAGATGAAGCTTAGTGTGAGAGGATAATAATGAATCTGAAGAGGTGGTAATAATGCTACTCTGTCTCTCTCTTAATGACAGCAGCAAGGCTGTTGAGTAGTTGGTCTTGCCTGCCGTTGACACTGTTGTCCACTCCAGAGAAAATTGATTTTCCCATGAAAGCTGAGTGATGCAGAGAGGCCGCCGGCCTTCTGATGTCAGCATTCAGTCATTCCTCTCTTTTTTCTACCTCTACATCATGTTTGTCCTGATCTCTCACCATTTTCTTTAATATTTCTGCCCTTTCCCATGCCTCTCTTCCTCTTGTTCCCCTTAGTTCTCTATGCTCTCTGTGCACTTCACCTCGCAAGCATTCTTGTGCTTTCTTGTCTGCTTCTCTGTCTCTCCAGTTCTTTCACATCCTCTTACTGAAATCGTATAGCAACACATATAGTGTTCTACAATCAGACTAGAAAATTAGAATTGACACAATATTAATTTAAATTAAAGACGTGCAAAAGTATCCCTCACTTCTGTTTTGGCAAATAAACTGACTGTAGAAACATTACATTCAGCAACCACTGACTGATTTCAGAAGCTATTCTATTGTTTGCATCATGCAGACAATTTCAGACTTTTGACAGACAGTGTACTTTTTTTTCCAGCTCCTACGCTGTTAAGACAATCCACAAGAACCATATTTAAAACACTTACATGCAGAAAGTGATGTCAGCGCACAATTGATTTTATGTCGTCGGTTATTTTTGTGATTGTCAAGATTTTTCCAGATGCACACTCACTTTCACAGGACTTAAAAAGTTATTCTGTCTTTCATGTTTCCCACTGCCCCATCTTTCCATCACCATATTAAAGCCATATTTCACCTAGATCAAACCAAATGTGTGAGAGACAGGAATGGGCTGATTTAGAGGTGGGTTTCCTCTCTGTCTGAGAGTTTTATGACTGGGGTCGAGGGCCATGGATACAGGGATACATTTCTGACAGGGAATCGCTTTGACTACTGGTATTTCTGGTACTTTTCATTCCGTCTTGCTCAAATTGACCTCGGTGAATTGCTAGGCCACATGTTAACGTCACTATTGACTTAAACAGAGTTCCAGAGGATGTTACAACCTATGCTTACCAGCTGCTACTGAGTTTAATAGACGGCCATGTATTCCTGCTGAATTGGGTTATCATATTGCTTAAAATATATATTTTTTTCCCTGAGTAACACTAAAAAAATGAAACTAGAAAAAGATTTCACTCTACTGTATGCTACAAGGTGAATGTTGATTCTGTTTCTCACGCCGTTAAAATGAACTAAAATACATTAACTTTATTTAAATCATTAACTATATTCGTTTCTAGAGCAAACAACAACTTAATAAAAAAAGAAAAAGGCTGCTGAAGGTTTTTACCGGCATATGGATGCAAAGTGTGTTTGATGTCTTTCATATTTCGTCCTTCTTCTTCTGAGTGGCTTCATCGCTACGTTGGCGATTTTTCTTAGGGATAGTGTTCATATCTGTTCATACCTGTATGTGTCATATGTAAATATGCCTATGTTTTATGATATTTTATAAATTCCACTGCGATACTGGAACTACAGCAGGTGCCTGCGTCACTGAGAACCTGGTAAATGTGATGAGGCACTGCTGGTTCTCATTACTCTGTATATGTATCAAGGTCTCCCTAAATATATTATCCTGCATTTTTTCACAGGACAGATAGCCCTGCTTAAAGCGAAGTTCCCTGCTGTGGTTGCCAATTGGGGCTGACCGGGGTGAAGTGAGACCGTGATCTCACACAGGGTAGTGACTTGTCCCTCACCCTGATTAGAACTGAATTCTCACTGAAGCTCAATCAAATGGGTGAAAGAAATTGCTACATGGTCCAAAGATCCATCTTTTGGCGGTTTCATTTTTAAAAAAACAATAAATTAACATTAAACAAGAAAAATGAGAGGAAAATAAGCGGATATTAATGAAGCCAAAATTGCTTTACAACAAGTCTGTAGAGTAAGAGACTAAGCAATAGTTCAGTTAAAACTATGAATCAACTTATGATAGCTTAGAATATTGCAAGGTTGTCACTGCACCAGATCTGTTATTGCGTGCAAGTACTGACAAAAGAGGGCATGACATTAAAGAACAACAAAGGCTCAATGGCATTGAGCAGCTGACACCATGGGAGATGTATGGACATCTCTAGATAGTATACAGACCAAGACTTTTATCCCTGTCACTTTGGTTGTCTCTCAATTTCCACTTTCCCCCTTTCTTCCTTTTCTCTTTGTGTGTTTTCATGTCAGTGGATGAGACATGACAAGTTCCGCCCGGCCTTTCCCCCAAACCAAGACAGTTTACCACGATTTGTCCGTCAACCAGCCAAGCAGTCAGCCAGTTATATGACACTATTCTGGTAGGAATTTAGAGGACTACTCCAACTCTATGTTAGTCTGTTCATCATATTTTTTAACCTTTTTTTTAAGTCTCTGTTACATTATTTTGATAATCTTGTATTCTGTGTTTGTATTTTCTTTCTGGAATTTTTATTTTTTTCTAAAGAGCACATTGTTCAGTCCAGGTATTGTCTTTAATGTTCATTTTAAATAATCTTTTTTCTGTATGTTTTTGTAATATGAAACCATCGAATGGCAAAATCTGGAAAGGTATATACAAGTGTAATTGCATGGTCAATGCATTTTGTTGAAAAGCTATAAATGTTACAAGGTCCTCATGAGTAATATGTTTATATAGCCAGAGTGTATGACTCGATGCTTTTGACTGAGTATCATAATCTATTTACAATCACAATTAAACAAACTAGATACTTAACTTTGAGGTGATGAATGACCTTCTGAGTCTTATGGAACTGTTTCTCCCTTTCCCCCCACACAATTAATTGCAAAGTGTAAAGGTATTCGTTTTTGTGTTAATCCTGCCTGACATTTACAATTACCACTGTGTTTGGTTGCAGCAGAGTCTGCTTTAATAGCCCTGTTGACTGTCAAACTTAGTTTAGGTCTCTTTAGATCTCAGTGCTCCTTTCATCGGGACCTTATGGTTTGTGTGTATATGTGACTGTGTGGGATGTGTATGTGCAGTAATTCCCTTGAATGAGCAAGGCCCAGGCTTTGTGCGTGGGACAGCTTTGTGGAACTTTTTTTCTCTCCGTGTCAAACATGCACACCTGGATATATGCAAAAAGACATTTGCGGGTCCTTGGAGGACACACGTACGTCAGAATGGAGCTCACTGCTTCAATGAAAAATGATCAAATTTTTCCACTTCCGATGATTGTCACAAGAAGGAAAAGACTTTACCAAGCCAGCCAGTATGGGCTGGGTTTTCACGCTCTATAATTCTGACTTCCTCTCCAGTTACAGCCGTCCAAACAGTTCAGGGAAGTGACTGCCATCATGCACTAATGACATGAACAGTTAGCAGGGGACAGACAGACTGACTCATGGGGACTGTCAGACATGTCAGCATTGATTTTGTAAGATGACACTTCGTCCTAATGGAGGCGTTACATTGTTAATACATCATTGTAGCAGGCTACTGGAGCACCAAAGAAAACATTTTGGGGGAAATCAATTCCTTTTTGCTTCACTGTATTTAACTTTATGTCTACATGGAAATGATTGTATAAATGTAAATATATATCTCCGACCATAAGCAACAGGAACCCAGGGGGTGAATCTATGGAGTATATCAAATTACCATGAACTCTCATGTCTATTTGGATTTATCAATGAAAAACATTCGTTTTTATGCCGACCAGTACCAAAATGAATCAGTCATTCTTATTGCTACTTAGACTGGCCAATTGCCAAGGGTGCACCCTGCCTCTCGCCCCTTGTCAGATGGAACAGGCTCCAGCCGCCCTGCAACCCCATTGGGAATAAGCGGTACAGAAAACGGATGGATATTGCTTATCCATTACTACTCATGACTGTTTTCAGGACTGCTCACTTCTGGAAAGAGATCTCTAACTAATTCTGAGGATTTGCTGAGGCCACTTACAGTTGTGGGGCAATAGCCACAGGTCCCCTGAATACCACTGGCAGCTATACTGCTTTCACTTTCTTCTTGATATCAGCCATTTCTTCAGTCTGGCTGTGGTCCATGCCATCCGGGGGTCTATCCGTCCATGATGGTTTCTCCCTTTGCTGCCTTAGGTATTCACTTCGCAGTTCATACCTGGGGGCCATCTTTCTGATGTATTCCTGGAGCTTTGTTGTTTTCATCATAGATAGTGGCTCTGATGCACACCAGCCTCTGGTCTCCCTCATTTTGCCTGGTGTACAGTCTCAGGGGTTGGAAATGGAGGAATAACCCATTTCTGGTAGTTCAGCTCATTCATTTGGGATCATCTCACCTGTCATATTACCATTTGTCTACATTTATGAATCCTTGCTCTTTATCTTAGTATTGTAGATCATTGAGTTTTAGAATATACTTTGATTGTCCGTGCAAAAGAGGTGGCTGATGATTCAAGCCTATGCAGCAAAGCTTCTCTTAACAACATGCTGCAGTTTATGTTAAATTTGTTACTTGTATTGATGGTCTTCAGAGACGCCAAGGACGGTCCCTTTGAATTCTTGATGAAGGTTCGTAGAGTGTTGTTGATGTAATAGCATTTCAGAATCACCGTGTACGACATTTACAGAGTTTTTGAAGTTATTCTATGAAGAGATTCTAATCTCTTAGGTCTGAATGTCTGTTTTACCAATCAGTGTCTGGGGTCAGTCTATGGATGGTTTGCTAATGTCCCAGACTCTTAAGAGGTAAACTATGAGAGATGATTATGGAGGTATGATCTGATCAAATTAAAATATACTGTCTCATCATCTGAAAATGTAGGGCACAACATCAGGAGGGATATTTTGACTGACCAAAAATAAATAAATAAATCAGAATCTTAAAACAGTGCTCATTAGCAAACTTGGCAGCTCCAGTGAGCAGAATTACTCATAAGAGTGACCACTTCATTCCATCCTTTTTCATCATTTCTGGTTAACAGATTGTTCCCAAAGTGGCATAATGAGATAAAAAGATAATGTGATTAATGGGCAAATACATTTGGTTGCCCATAATGCTTTACTTAATGTGAAACTGTGTAAGGGAGTTGTGAGGATATAAGCGGCCCCTATCCTAGCAGCGTGAACAATTTTCTGGAGGACATTGGATTGACCTTAAATTATACAAGACCACATTCAAAAATGGCAAAATGCATTTTATATATTCAGGTTTTTCTTTCTCCTCTAAAACAAGAAACCTCTTTAAAATGAAGATTGACATAATCTTTCAAAAGGTTTCCCCAAAGAAAAGCAGTTTTTCATTTCCCTCTTGGGGACATTTTGTGGCAATGCGAACATTAAGTTGTAGGCAAATTAGTTCTAAATAAGACACACATTGCACAACATACAGTACATGTAAAACCATGGAGACTTACATTACATCGTGTCACTCTGCACAGTGCAATTCAAAATTTCTAAACACCACTTTTCCAAGGAAATTGGATCTGGGCCTTTATTTAAACTTTGCATATTTCTGACTGTTTCAGTCGTTTCACCTCAGTAGGACTTGGAAATCTCAACTGACAGCCTGA
The DNA here is from genome assembly GCA_013363375.1 of Menidia beryllina. Taxonomy (NCBI): domain Eukaryota; kingdom Metazoa; phylum Chordata; class Actinopteri; order Atheriniformes; family Atherinopsidae; genus Menidia; species Menidia beryllina. The sequence continues at coordinate 8,932,101 of JABUIW010000214.1, forward strand.
ATCCCTATCTGGCTGGAATCAGAAACTAGTCATCACAGTCCAGACCATCTGTTTACATGAAGACAAGCCACAGAGCTCTGAGTCAGGGTTACTCAACACTGCCAGACAATGAAGCTGAGTCTCAATGAAAAAAGCAGATCACTGTGTTGCAGCAGCCACAGCTCTAAACAGCTCTAAACAACAGTCTAAATATTATAAACAAAGTTGAGCTTTCCAGAGGTAATATTCATAATAAAAAGTTCTTCTTACAAGCTGCCTAACTGAAACAGCATTTCCATTCCTACTAATAAGCTAAAGTCAATTATCTACAGCTTATACTTTTTATCTTCATATTTGATTTAGATTCTTTATATTTTATTTATGTTCTATGATCTGTTTTAGGGCAATTATCTGATTCTATAAAATACCTTGAGTTATAAGAAGTGCTATTTTTCAGTCAGGCATTCAAGAGCCATGGAAAAGAAAAGAAGAAAAAGGCTTATGTGTTATATTTTCAAGGTCATCTATCCTGTGTTCATTCTTTTCCACTCCCAAAATCTCAGCCAAAGCAGATATTTATTTTAATTGTTTTTAGTGTGTCTGGTTACTTTTGTGTCTGATTGTCCTTCAGCAAGATCACAAAAAAAAATGTATCTTACTTCTGGAAATAGTTATTGTGTCTGTACCTGTGCATTTATATCAATATTGCCTTGGGCTGGTTTCAGTTTTATTTTATTCCACAACAAGAGCATAGCTTGTGTTTTGCATAAGGCAGTGTCAATACCACATGACTGAAACGGGAAAAAATGAAAATTAATGTAAACAACCTGTGACAAGGAGAAAATTATCAAAGTATCTAAACTTAACCAAGTACAATAATTCTTACTCAAAACATGTTTGTTAAAATCCTAAACCAAACATTTGGGGATAAAGTGATGTTAAAGGAAGAAATATCCAACAGGAGGAATAAACACGCAATGATTTCAGAGAAAGTTCAACACAACTGTCTTACAGCAATTGTCCGCTAACACCACTGACCGCCCCGCTCCACTTTATAAATGAGGAAACCAATTCATTGTCATGTAGAGAACAAACATCATCTTTACGCAGCAACAAGTTGCAATTTGATATAATCATAGATTGTGATGGTGAGTAGAATGCATACATCATTGTGAAACTGATGTGCTGTCATGCGAAACTAGACAGTATTACAACCTCTGTTAGACTTTGTAATTTAAAACGAATTACAAGCTTTGACTGATTAAGGGGGAAAGATTGAAACGGGGTTGGATATAAGTAGGTTATGGTTCTGCTGCAGTCAGCACTGTCTATACATGGAACACTTGCTCTGCCAGGTGACCAAGTTAACTACTAATATTTTATGTCCTAATTTGACAACAGTGCATTCTTATTCCTACAATATAACCCATATTGGACGCATGCTGATATTTCTGATTGTATTTTTGGCTGTCATTATGCTGTAGCAATCCTTAAAGGTCCAGTTTACTCTAATCATATGTGACATAAATGTCCTCATCCTTCACTCAATGACAGTGGAGACAGGCACCATCCCTCCCACAATGCTGAATTGGAATAACTAAGTATAGAAAATGGATGAATGGAAATATCTAAATATATTGATATGTGTCTACATGCTCACCCATGGGTTACTAATAGAATGCTCTTCTAACTAATCTGACTGATCTGAGTAAATATGTGTGAGAATAATTTCTACATTGATATGTTCATACATAATTTATCTCTTATTTCAGAACATGATTCTCTGTACATTATTAAATCCTTTCAACATCACCCCCCGCCACAGACAGTTGAATACTTTAATTTCACTAAGTGAATCAAAAGACGTAATATTTCCACCTCATAATTTACTGCAGACACAGGTCTGTGTGAATACAAAACTGTGAGATAAACACATTTCCAATGGAGTGGCCGGTAACAACGGACATTATGGAGCAATTGTCTCACTCCTGAGGTACATTATATCCGTGCAGTCAGTAATTCCCCCTTTGGCATAATTGCATGTAAAAGCCATTATGATCTGGGTCCATGCTAATCATATTTTGAGGCTGGGCCCTGCAGTAATTGTTGAACTTTCTGTTAATGTGTGCAGATAGAAATGCAATCCTGGCAGTGGCATTGGTGCAGCTGCTTCCCTTTTCTGGTATAAAACCCTAAACCATGACAGATTGCTTTTCATTCCCCCCCAATGTCGGACAATGGAGTAGAGTTGAGTTCTTTTAGATGACTTGTAGTTTCATTCTCGTTACTCTATCTCGAGAGTTGGCGCCTCGCTCCTCAGGATGAAAGATTGACTCCTGCACAAGTCAGCCACAGTGGAAAGAGGGAGGGAGGGGAACACCGGCAGAAGCAGAGTGAGGAGAGGAGAGATAGAACAAAGACAGAAGTGAGGCAGAGAAGCAGAGTGAGGAGTTTCACGTTAACGCTCTGTGTCGAGACAGCTGTCTCCGAGCCGCTTGCTATTTGGAAACACTTAAACGCTCATCAGTCAAAGGAGATGCACCTGCACCGGGCTTTATGTATGACAGAGATATACACGTGTAAGCATGTGTCACAGTTGAAATGTGTGCGTAGTTTTGGAAACTCTGAACTGTCTGTGTTTACGTTTCTTCATTCATAGCTTACATTAGCTGCATGAGGATTACTGTACTTTAAATTCCCTCCTGCCAAGCCTTAATTAGTCATTTTTGCTTTGAATTAATTGATTCAGTGATGGATAGACATGGGGCCATCCATGAGAATGTTTAAATGTACTGGCCAAAAGCAGACATTTGTCCCACTATTTCTAAAGTACTAAGTACCTAAACATCAAACTAGTTTAGTTTAGCTTACGGTAATTTATGTATACATGTATAAAAATTCATCCATGCAAACCGTATTTTTTTAATATGTAGATACTGATTTACTGATTAGTAATAGCCTACAGGTCTTTAACATTTTATTATTTTTGTTCCACTCGCTGTTCAGCTGTTGCCAGTGACTGCTGGTCAACTCAAATTTAAATGTTCCGAAACAATATTAATGGAACTTTCTATAAATTTTAATATGTACATAGAAAATGTGAACAGATATATTCATAACCACAAAGTCTCATGAAACATTCATCACAATGAAAGGCGGTAATGATTCTGGTGACATATTGCTTGGGAAAATAGATGGCCCCTAATTGCTATGCCATCGAGCATATTTGGCCTCCCAATATATCATAAATAATACAAGCTGGTATCACAGTTGGAGGCAAGTTTGTGCTTTAAGTTTTATGCTGTTCCTAAAACATTTCAATCAGTCAAATAGGAAAGAAAAATAAACTATATATGTTGCAAGATTTTTATGTGTCAGCATCTACTTCAGTTTGATGTAGCATTCAGTTTTATGAAGGACAGAGTTCACTTTTTATTTAATGCTATATTTGTTAATAAGCAAAACCCCAAGATGATTCTCTAATATTAAGCGTAAGTTGTAACCTTTTTGCTCAAATAGTGGAGCTTTTTCTGTGGCGGTCATGAAAATCCAAACATCTTGTTTTCTTTTTATAGTCACAAAGGAAAGTTCATGCCATATAAACTTTACAATCTGGTTCTGATAACTTAATCAATCCAGCTGTCAATTAATGTCAAATTTTAAAATAAAACCTTTTGGCAACGCAGCCTATTTTCCAGCTTGGAACACAACCAGGGTTTTGCTATGTGCAAGGAAGTTTGGTGAATGGATTCACTGAAAGTCGACCAATCAATATGATACGTTTTATCATATTGATTATGTCATATGAGTCATACTGTGGTAAAAAGGTCTTCAGTCAGTATCCCCCTGTGCTTGTTCTGTCTTTAGTATGGAGAGTTTACTTTCCTGTGCTGCACCTGAACCTTTTTTATATGTATGTATATACCATACATACACATACGACTTGAGTAAAAAACTAACCATCCCCAAAATCAAAATTCCCTGCCTGAGGTATTTTATTCATAAAAGTTAGAGTTGTCTGGAACTCAGCTTCTCTTTGAGTTGAATGAATTGTCCTCTGGACTCACATGAAGGGACGGAGTGGTGGATTAGAGGCATTTACAGATCCAGTGTTAATGTTTAATTCATGCCCAAGGGTTTGGTATGCCTATTATAGTGTAGTCCAAGCAACTGTTGCATCTAAGAGGGTCTGTTTTATGGATGTTAATAGTATACGTCTTGATTTAAACAAAATTACTTACAAACCAAAGTAGCTGATGCAGCTGGCATGATGTCGACTCGTCTGATGTGGCAAAATTTGGCCTGCTGAAGTTTCTTTGGGTATGCCATTTGTTAGTGTTGCTTTAATGCTGCAGTTGTGCAGTGGAGGTTGTGGTTGGTATGCACAGTGGTTCCCACAAGCAAACATTCAGCATTATTCTGAATCATAACTTTACAGCAAGCATTAACTTTGTAATCAACTGAACACCTAAACGCTCAAACAACATACTAATAGAAATGAGCAAATGTCACCATTGAAACACAAAGATAGAAATAAGATGTGGATTTATGGAGAGAAAACAAACATTAGAAATCAATGTATTGATGTATTCTAAGTATTCAAGCACAAATCCCTCCGGACATTCAGAGACAAACAGAGGACAAACATTCTATGATTTGATTTTTCACTGTCATCAGTATTGAACTCATGCAGGAACTCCAAAGTAATCCACTTGCCAACCACATGGAGCAAAATAAAACAGCATACAGGATCCGCTTTAGGTTGCCAATAATTTTACTGGCATGCAGAGGCATAATTTCCACTTAGAAACTGCCTGGAGCCACAAGCTTTTCAATATCATGTTGTGCTCCTGCTCACATATATAGTTTCTGGTTGATAATTGTTTTTGAAATCTTGTTGGGGATCTACAATCCCTAATGTCACTAATCAGTAATTAATACCAATCACTTTTATGTGTATGTTTAGAATATCATGGTTTTGCCTTTCGTGTTACACAGAAAGGTTTTTATGTAAGCCTGCCCAAATGTCCACAAATTTGTACACAGTCTTCTCAGGATTTTTTCACAACGTTTTAGCACTGATCAGCATTGAGTTGAGTCTGTTCAATTGAAAGAATACAATATATAGAGAAACTAAACTGAAAAAGCTGGATCACAATGTCAGAAAATAATGTTCCATCATCAGCAGAGACGTGTCTATCACAGGTTTTCCTGGAAACAGTGGAGATTGGCTCTGTCTTACCTTTGGCCAATTTCAACATTAACTGACCTGAACTTAACTTTGAAGAAGAATTGAAAGCACATTTTTTTTAGATAATTAAAACATTTTTAACCTTTCATTATTAATTGATCTTTGTTAAATATATTTTTCATATGATGTTCAAAATACATCTCAACCGCGTTTGCTTTTCAGGGTACTGTAATATGTAGTTAGCATGGATTAGAAATGACTCAAATGAATTCCTACTAATTCACATTTACAGTGATAAAACATGCCATTTCTAAAGTGTATTTATGTGTGTGTCATTTTGTATGAATAATGTAATTAACATATTAAAAGAAACCTCATAATGGAGTGTTTATGTATGAGAGTTTCCCTTCTTAGGGAAAACGTTTAGCATTACTGGAATATAAATAATGATGTTTGTTTGAGTAAAGCTCTTAACACCGGCAAAACTGGAGACATGTCATGGACTTGGCTGTCTGTTTAGTGTGAGCTGTCATTAGGTGATTTGACAGAGTTTCTAAACACATAAGAAATGTCTCATGTTTGCTATGGGGCAGATTTTTACCATGACTGCATTAATGACTGCGATATGATTAATGGAGGCAATAAATGAAGACCACCATGGTGGTGACACTCAAAGTAGAGAGGAAAAATGCACTATTATTCGAAATTCTTGGTATTTTTTGCTGTTTATGAAATGATACATGATTCAGGAATATGTCAGATATGTGGGAAGATTTATATACCTGAAACTTTTTCTTTAAAGAGCACTTATACCCAAAATTTTTAAAGATGCTGACGGCATGAAGAATATTAATGTGAGAAGATTTCAGAAAGCGGTAAATCATAGTTGATAGTTACAGTATGTGTGACCAATATGGCCCCAAATTTCTATTTCACTGTGCACAAAGGGGAGCAACCCACTCAGACACCCAGAGAATAAACATTAAGATTAAATAGATTATTTATTTCAATCCACTCTTAGTGATGAACTCAATACAGCGTATAAACAAGAGTTTAACAGTAGTCTCTAAAAGTCACCAGGTGCCGGGCCATATTCATCACCGGGGGCCACTGCCTGAGCCCTACTGGAGGAGTTCGTTTGGATTGCTCCAATTCGTCCTCCAGCCACACACACAGCTGCTCCTGCGACGTACCGGTACTGCCAGGTTAAACTCTGCATTCTGTTAAATGTACACAAACATGTTGTACGTTAAGGGAAAACCTGCAGAAGATGTGTATGAGACTCTTCAGCTAAATGTTCACCTTAAGGTTTCTTTGTGGATGTTTGACCTCTGGTACCAATCTCTGGTTATCACATGTCACCCATGTTAGCACTGATTAAAAAAAAAGAAGAAAAAGCTAGGTGTGACAGAGTCAGATGTCTAAATCTTAACCATAGCCTCCTGAGACCTGACCTTTTATTTGGTGTGCATTTTAGATATTTTTAAGATATCTGGTATCAGTAGGACATAATAAGTCGAACTAATAGACTTAGTCATGGTACAGGAAGTTTTTCTTCACATAGGCCCAGTGGGTTTATCTTTATATTTAAAATATTTATTTGTATATTTTATTAAAAGTTTTTGCAATTTGGTTCTGATGGTCCAAATGACTTATTAACGACATTTTAATTAGACGATTAGAACACGATTGGTTGAAAATGTCACAAACCATTTTACATTAGATTTCAAACAGTAGTGTCTGATAGCATCTGCTTTGAGGCCAAGAGGTCAAAGTCCAAACAAAAAAGAACAATCATGGTAAAGAGAGGCAAAAATTAAACGTCCTTAAATGAGGACGCAGGGTATCAGGAGGATAGGAATTTTTGCAAACATTATTCAGTCTTGTAAACATTTACACAAGCTTGCTGAATGCAAAAGAGTGATGGAGAGATAGAAGTTTTATGAAGAATTTATCTGCGAATAAAGTAACACAATGGCAAGTGGATAATTGCTATGAGCTTCTCTTAAAATAAAAGACTATGTGATGGAGCGGAGACATGGTACTGTCAGCTTACAGTGTCTTTAATACCCTGAGCCAGATAAACGAACATGCACAAACAGCTCCGATAAGGTATGACAGATAATACATGATGTCGAGCTAATCCATGGAGACTGTGTTTTATCTAAGTCCTAAATTCTGTTTCAATGTGTCTAAAACGATTTGACATGCAACTATTTACCATATTTCTGTTCTTTCTTTTTCACCCTTGCAGATCTGAACTTTATACAAGCACTTCTATTTGTAAAACAAATACAGACAAAGGTAATAGATGTTCATCGATTTTTCTTATGGATAAATAAACTGGTTGTATACCTGCTAAGGTGTATTTCTCACAGCAAAAATCCAACAACAAAATGTCTCTAGCTCTGTATTAACTCTAGAAGGAATCAAATAGCAAGTTAACCGTATCTGCTTACAACCTATTCAAAGAAACTTCAACAACGTCTAACCCATACCCATCTGTTCCTTCAGTTTTGGTTAAGAAAAGGACACATTACCGAACAATAGTTCCTCATTTTGGGCTAAAACCAACTAAAACTCCTATTGGTGGTGCACAACACTCGACACCCATCACATTATTTCTTCTGAAGCTGTGCTGGTGTATTTTCTGCTTTTGGGTCTGACACTCACAAAAACACTTTCTATTTGTACTATTTATTTTTAGATTGTTAGATTTTTTCTTAGTCCAGGTACTGAGTGTGAATTTTAAAAAGTACCACTCTGAAGTTCTTTCCTCCCATCCCCTTCTGGCCCTAAAATGATGCTGCTACAAACAGACATAATTCTGTTGCAACACACTTCTCAGATTTCTACATGTTTTCCACATGTCCTTTGACATTGCCCCTCAGATCCAGAACACCCCACCATTAAATCACCTCTAAGTTAAGATACAGGCCCAGTTCATGGGATAGTGAGCCAGTACAAACCTTTCTGACCTCTCTAAGGCTCCACTGTCCCGCGAATCAGTAAATCAGTCTACCAATGCTTTCCCAAGGTTGCTCTGATTCTGAGGGTCAGGGACATGGAGGATGTGACCTAAGAGGTCAACGGCAGCAGAAAATGTTGCTCAGGACTTGGAGTCCCACTGAGGGAGAATGTGAAGAGGGAGGGGAGAAACATTTTATGGAGGCTAATGAGAATAAATAAAGACTAAGGTTTGGACTGTAGGGAGGAATGAATGTGTAAAAATTTCATTTTGGTGTGTGGGGCTTTGTTTAAACAGAGAGGACAGAGCAGGAAAAGGCTTCCAATTACTATTAAAACAAAGCAAGAAAATAACTGTATGCCATAATATTAGTCTATTTGTATTCTACCCCTAAGAACAACGTTCTCTTTCGGCACCTTTAAAATAGCTCAGCTTAAATCAGTTCCATACATGGACCTTTAATTTTACAGATTTTAATATGATACCTCCTACTAAAAACATTTACATCCAGGTTCATGATTATCTTTGTGTATTAAAGCCAACCTGTTAAAACCTTTTGTATCCTGTGACAGAATCTCTGACCCGTTAAATAAACAGTCTATCCGTAAATTCCTATCATCCTGCTGTATTGCCACCACAGATCACGTTGCTCATCAAGAGAAATGAAAAGGATTAAAGCGTTCTATAATAATACACATAGTCAGTCATATTACAAGGTAAAGAATGCAGTTCCTGAATGTAAATGTTTTCTCTGTCTATGTTACTACATATTCTTTCTCAAAATAACCATTTAATACTGAACAAGCCAATGAAAATTTAAAGTATCAAACCTACTGTAATAGGTCTGGAGGTTATGCTAACACGGTGGTTTGGCTTGTCAGGAGCATACTTAACACTAAAAGGATTTACTTTGTTAAAATAAAAGTAGAGTCATTTAAAGTGTTGTTCAATCTAATATCAATAAATGTATTGCTCAGAAAGAGCTTGTTCCAGAACACTGGACATACTGATTTGAGGAAGTAAGATGCACTGATGAAATCAAATAGCTCATGTTCCATATTCCACCACTGTGGCATGCATGATAGGGCCACTTGCACATGGACTTTCATCTCATGAGGACTGACTTTGTCCAAAAAATGTTAATTCAAACGAGTTATTTGATTATCCAGCTTGATGATATTGAAATGTTAGAAATAGGCACATACAATCTGTTGAGCAAAAAACTGAAAAACTAGCTCGATTAACCTCTGACCTATTTCTACTTGTAATAACAGATACATATTTTTGTCAAATCAGAATTCAGTAATCTGTAAGATCCAGGTTTTTCTTCATTCATAGATTCTTTGTCACAACAAGGGTCGTGTATATATATATATATATATAT
>JABUIW010000214.1:8947104-8975514 GCA_013363375.1 Menidia beryllina
ACACACACACACACACACACACACACACACACACACACACACACACATATACGGCAGGTATGAGTCACACTATTTTGCTCATGCCTCAAGGTCATTAACTCTGTTCCTGACTAGTTGGGATAAAAAAAGGGAAAAAATGAACACAAAGCCAGGGATAGTTCAACGAGATATATGAATACTGCATGAGAGCCATGAAGCAAAAGGTTTCAGGGCAAACTTATTTTCAAAGTCCAATTCGTTCTGAAGTATTCCTTTCTTCTCTGAAGTACAGTGCCCAAGACAAACTTTTTCTCACTGTCACGAAAATCTGACTCTCTGTAATTTTGAAAAAAAAAGTGAGCGTAGAGAATGGGGATAGTGATGTTGATGAATGGACATTGGCAAGCTATAGGGTTTTCGATGGAGAGATGAACAAAGGATGGATATCTGGATCACAGTGATGAAATGGTAGATTGATATGGAACGAGTTCGAGGTGCTGGCACAGGTCAAAGTCACCATCTATATTACTGCCCCAGACCATTCATCTCGTCTGCTCTTAAACCACCATGTCTGTTCACTGGAAAAGAGAAGAAGAAAGGAGGCGAAGTTTACACAATCAGAGAAAATGGTGGGGGGTTGTAGGTGGAGAGTGGGAGGCATAAAACAATGATAGATCGTGAATCATATTTGCTGTATAGATGTTTGACAAACTATCAATGTAAAGTCAAAATAATGTTACCTACAGCAAATTCTTTTTTAAGAAAAATGTTTCTTTTCCTCAGACAATAATAATTTTGCTTCCGGACATGTTTAGCGCAGAATCACATGAGTCTGTGCCGAGTATCTCCAATGAATCAGTTTGAGGGTTCAGAGGTTTTCAGGAGACATCCCTTGCTGATATACTGGCACATCTTTCAGGTTCGCAAACCGTAAATGGCCATCTTTAACCAGAATATTCCTTCTTGACTGATAAAATCCATCTGTGAGTAGTTAATGATGGATGGTCTTGACTTTTCCCACAAACCTTAGTTCTTTTGATGAGGATGTCAGTTGTTGTTCATTTTCAATCATTTGTAATTTCCTCGTGACTAAATAATGGCATTATTAATTCCTCAGTAGCAGCCATAGCCTCTTTATAACCACTGAAAAGATTTTAAGTTATTCTATGTGGTGAGAGGGTGGAGTCAGTCTTGCTGCAGGAGGTAAGACCTCAAGCTGAGAATGTGTTGGAATATATATCACAGCAGGACTTCTGTCACCATTATCAAATCAGCAAAATTATGTTACCCCATGATGTGTGGAAATATCCTTCCTGTAAGTCGAGTGAAAAGTTTTAAAAGGGAGTGTTTGGAGGGGGAAACAGCCTGAGATTGGATATATTTAGGAGGAAAATATATACATCTAAGTGGTCTCAGACATAAACTTTTTTTAAATAACAAAAAAAATTAAATGCTCTTAAAATCCCATAGTTACACTGTGCATACATATCACATGCCAAAATATGTCAAAAGCCTCATCATGGCATGGACCACACACCTGTCTGTTCGAGTAACTTACCATGTCACCTTCTACCTCAAATAGTCCAGCAGTTACATGTTGTGCCTTGTCCTTAATTCATAAAAATACTGTGGATTAGCACAACATCTTAATTGGTAATTGTTCAATTGTTCGAAATGCCCTAAAGCAGTTGAATTTTGTCTGTTTCCAACAACATGGTTGGAATAACTTAGTCAAAAGTTTGTGGAGGGTAATTTCATTTTCAAAACTGACCTCATTCTCTGTATCTGACCGCCACTTGACTCCTCTATTTTCTGCTGGGTGATGAAACCTCAACATGGCTTCCAGCTGTGTATTTTTAGTGGAGCAGAGTGCCAAACTGCTGCTGGAATGCCTTGTCAATGTACTTTTGCACATCTTGAAAAACTAAAGTCGAATGACTAAAGTTACCATGATCAGCTCCAGCAAATATGTTGAAGTCATCCAAACTGTCATTCAAGTTCATAATGGCTTCAAATGCAAACGTATGTGTTTACTCTCAATTGATGTAAAAAGTTTTTGATGGCTTTATGTTTTTATGCAAAGGTAACATTTGGTTAGAAGTACAAAAATAGCTATATAAAAATAGAAATGAGAGTAAACATCCTTACTCTTGAAGTCATCCATGTTGATCTGCAATTTGGAGGAGCAGGTAAAAAACTTTTCTCCTGTGTTCCACCTTCTATTTCCACAGATTCACTAACGAGCAAAAGGTTTTGAAGGGGAGTCTTGATACCTTTGTGTGATCAGGACCTAAATACATCTTTCTCCAGTTGACAGAATACTGGAATTGTTTTGTTCAGTTGTTTGAATGTGGTGTTTTCATTTCACTACTTTGCACTGGGACGTCGTTATAGGTAGAGCAGAAAACTATTCTGTTTTACACTGCAGGCATGAAGTACTATTCACTGTGATAATCAGCATATCTGAGTATAGGCATCTCATTTAGATGGACAAACAGTTTAAAAAAAGATTATGATATACATCATAAATGCTTATCTTTTCTTATTTATTCAATCACCATCAACCAGGAAACACTGTCAAGCCAACACCATAACGATATTAGTTTTTACCAACACCAGTAAGTCTTTCATGATTTGGATTGCTTTAATTTCAGAAAGTAGATAACCTTCTGTACTTGCGCAATTCTTGCAGACTATAAAAGGTATTTTTCAGCCCATTTTATGAAATCTATCAAAACCACAAACCTCTTGAACCTAAGATATGTGTGAGCAAGGACATGCTCTGTTACGTTCTCTCCTCGTATGTGACTGCAGTAGCCACGCATACAGGCTCAACATCTTGACAAACTCTTCTGTGCCTGGATGGATGGACGAACAGACAGATAGGGCTGGTATAGAGAACCAAATCAATTAAACCAAATCCATATCTCCCAACAGTGTAATCTCATTACAGTTTAATTTCATAATGTGGGATATTCTTTTGATCGGGGAGTCGTGCACCAAGGCAAATGATATTTGATCAATATGAGAGAGAGAAATACACATTACATTAGGACTGAGCTGTCTGTTTCTCATCCTGCATTGTTAAAGTAAGGTACTCTCTCTACCCCTTCAGACTATCAGTTATAGTGTAGACTTTTACCTGCAGTCTCCATGTAACTAAACATGCAGCCAGTGTCATATACATTATTTCAGACTGAGATGTGTTTACATTCCTGTAGAGAAGTCTATCCTCAGTATATAAATTTAGAAAATGTGTAAGAGCTACAGCTGATTGTGGACGAGTGCGTAAAAATGACACTCAATCAATCCAAATCCACCGAGACTCATAAGAACATGCGAGTGATAGAATAAATATGTCCAAAGTAAAAAGCAATATTTAGAAATATTACAAAGGTACATTGCATGTTGTTGTAAGGACAATAGTTGAATCTGCTACAACCCCGAGCATTATCCTTGGACAACAGCATTTATATATAGGCATTTCATTTCTGCATGCCTCAGTCTAACATACTTCAGCTCACAAATACAGGCCCATTTGGAACTATTTCCAAGCCACAAGGTGGATTAATGACTTTTGGCTTTGATTCAACACTCTGTGTGCATGTGTGTGTCCTTAGTCCTGCAGCTTTCCATATGGCTGTGCATATGTGTAATATGTAAACTCTCTCTGTATGATGTATGGATTGGAGATGATAATCCTGGGTTATGAATGAGGAGTACAGAATGTAATTTATAGTGTTTTCATTTGTGCATCCCAAGTACGATTTTTCTCCAGAACCATCAAACCTAGATGGATGACAAAGTGTTCCTCTCTCTGTCTTCCAAGCTCTTGCAAAGATGCCTTTTCCTCTCAGTCCACGATCACAGCACAATATTTGTCATACACATCTCAGACAATAGAGCATGTTGTGTTGAAACGTCAAAGGAGTCAACTCCAGAGGGTTGATAATATGCTGTTGCAGATGTTTTCATGAATGTGTAACAAGTATGGATGTGCACGTCTGTCCCCGTTAAATGCAGGCCATAGGATTATATTGGTTAACAAAGACGTTGGGGAGAGTGATCGTAGCACGTTAGTTTGATCGAGATACAGAACTATCTTTTACTTTGTATCAAAATTCTTTAGCATGCAACTGTTTCATAGGGACTTCCCCACAAGCATGTCTGGGGGAAAGAATTGTCTATTTCACACGTAATACCTGGCAAAGTGATGTGCCATGTTAAAAGGAAGGGATTCAAGTTGTGTTACATGTTTTATAGGGAAATGATTACATCTACTTAATTCTTAAAAAATGTATAGGTAACAAAGTGTGCATACAAGTAAGAAAACACACATTATGACAAACATGATAAATAAAAAGTAATAAAAGAAGGGTTTTTTTTATTTTGGAGACAAAAACACTGACTGAAGTTTTTTATACATATTGTCTTTATAGTATAGTATTGTATAAGTCTTAGTGTCTACTGTATTATAAATACCAAGCTGAAATTTCACTTTTAATATCCGAGCCCTGACTTTTTCTACACGTGTTACCACTCTGTACATTGTTGAAAGCTATGTTAGGGGTTGCACCTGCTGGCTTTCGTGAGTCTTATGAAACACATTTGGCCATCTATGACTTGAATTGATTTGCCGTGACATCTGGATGCAATACGACCTTTCAAACACATGCTAGTCAATATGCTTGGATAGTCATGCATGGACAAGTACAAAAAATGCTCATACACGCAAACTGACTGTTCACATATATGATACAGTCGAGCTGTCACTGTTTTTCTCACGTATTTTAGTATAACGTTTTGTCATCTATATATACAAATATATCTATATCTATATACATATTTCTGAAGAAAAACTTTACATTGACCATTAAACTATTTACATTCTGCATCAAGTTCATCTCTTGAAAAAAACACACACCTAATATGTGATCTGGGACCAGTTCTCATAAAGGCAAAAGTACAAACACCCACACTTAAACTCACAGAAACTTGTGCTAGTCATTCCTCTCCGTCCTGTTTTAATTTATGGCAAAGGGGGCAGACCCAGATATTGGTTCAATTTCACCGTCTCCTGCCTCACAAGTCGGCTCCCACTGGTGTCTCATCATCCATCAAGGGGGGATGGAGCTGAAGACACCCAACTGGGGCATTGCATGACACCATGGCTGTGTTTCCTGTCAGACACACCTCTGAGATCTCTTTCTAAAAGCACTTCATTTCTGTGCATCATTGTTTTGCTCTTAAGCTTGCTCTCTTGTGCCTCTGTGTCATTTGAACCTTTGTTGTTTTGAGACTTCCGTTATGTTAGAGCTATGCACACTTTTCTCCATTGTCGGAGTGGTGTAATCCTGGTAAACATGGCAAACAACACATTGAAGTCAACATATATACTTTCTCTTGTTAGAGCAGGCATAGTGTAAAAGTTTGTAGCAGTGATGACTTATGACTATTCAGAGGACTGCTTCAAGTTAAATCTCAGCAGCTGGCATCTCCTTGAAGGGGTATAATGATATCAACAAGACATGCTCCAATCAGAGAACAACCGCCTGCTATGATACTGAATCCATCCACGACATGAGACAGGCCCCACATGCTTTAGCTTTTGCGGTAAAGAAATGCTCAGCAGAACTATCTGCTTCAGTTCACTGCCAAATTTCCTGTAAAGTTACCAGCAAGTAAAGATTTTGACGGACCTCATTTAATGAGCTGGTTGAAACATGTTTTAATAAAACTAAACTGCACTGACTGTTTTTTTATTGCGACTGACCATTTTTGCTGTCATGATTCAACTTAAATTCATGTAAAATTGCAGATTCATATAAAACATGTTTATATCTAAATTGTTCAACTCTGAAAGATTAGAAAAGTTCTTAAAAACCAGGAGACAAAGGTAACAAAACAACATGCTATAAAACCCAGTGTGTGTTCTGGAAATGTGCATGAAAGGGGGGGACATCTCTCACTTTTCGAGTTCAGGAGAAACAAATCTAATTCCAAGCAAATATACCAGAACTCGTGTGGTTGTTCTACATCACAGTGAGACACACTTTGCCTTTATCAGAACACTCAGAAAACTAATAGATGTATCCATCTCAACATATTTCTTCATATCAGTGTCTCACACAGTCCTTTATAATTAAATGCTGCAAAAGTACCAGTTACTAACACTAAATTATTAATTATTTATTCCCAATATAAGGTGTGAGAGTTTATTTTAAAACTCCCAAATATTTGCACCTCCCTACTGAGACTCAACATCCTGTCATACACTTTTTAGGTGTGTATATGAAGGCGTGTGCTAGCTGTATGATGATGATGATGATGATGATGATGATGAACTGTTCGGTTTTCCATACGGCAGATGTTTCTACCCTGTGCTTGGTCTCAGTTTCTTGCATTCTCAGCTGTTCAAGACTCAAATGCAGTACATAAACAATTTTTTTTCCTCTCCCGACATAAAAGACCTGCAGATGCTTGAACGGGCACAGAAAAACACAAACAACACGCAAGGCTCCATGTGATTTACCTCTTGTCTTTCTTTAGTAGCAGTCCGGCTTAATGAACAAGGAAAGTGGATCGAAGATGTTCTGTAGGCGTGCATAACTGTGTTCAAACACCTCCAGCATTTCTGTAACTCACGGATGGGGCATATCACCATTCATTTATTTTAATTGCTCTCCACCTGGTATGGTAATAGGGATTTAAATAGAGAAATTTACATTTTCAATTAAATACTGCTCAGCGTGTGCATGGGAATGAGGCCCACATTATTATCAAATCGTATAAAGAGTATTGTTCTCTCGCTTCTCTGCATTTCACTCCCTGCTGCATAATCCAGGAGGTTAGAAAAATAAAAGATGAATTACTCATGTAATGGGAAAACATCTCTTTTCACAGTTTTTTGTTCACATTAAAGTTTCTCTAATGAACCACGTTACACAAATAATATGCTGGGCTGAATAGTTTAACAGGAGATTTATCATTTATTGCTTAAACAAGCCAGATATGTCTAAGACATTGTTTTCAAACATTCAGGGGAATTTATGCATTTTCATGACATAAAAACACCGTCAGCTACTTCATGTCCTGGGCACACCCTTGACTTTCAAAGCCTAATTCAACTGGTTTTGTTGCATTCACATGAACGAAAAGTTAAAACAGTTTTTTATTTTTTTATTTTACTGTTGGGTCTACATGTGAAGTTTTAGGAAAGAAGCTCCCCTAACGAGCTCTGACTTGATATCCAAAACTCATAACTGATATTTACAAATTTTAAAGATAATCCAAAATCTATAGTGACCAAACACTTGCTCAAGTATGGATGGATATATGCATGTGTGTGTCTGTATATGTCCTCTCCGTTACTGCTGATCATTAATAGTTTAAATGCCTCTTGATCAATACAACTCTTCTGTGCACTACAACGCTCTTCCTCACCCCTCAGAAGAAAAACAAAAATGATTTCACAGGGGATACTGACGTGTCAAAACAATAGCTTTGTAGAAATACCCGCACAAAATGCACTTGATGGCCTTCAGCAGATGAGCAAAGGTGGTTTCATACCTTCTGATGTGACATTTCTTGTCAGGTGCAGTGTGTGAAAGTTCAAAGAGACAGCTTGTTGAAGGTCTGGAGGTAGGCAATCTATGGAAATACAGGGCTGTGAATGGAATATGAAAGCTGAAACCAACACTTGAAATGGAAATGATTCAGTTGGATACCGAAGCACATTCTTGGAAGGCGATGGTAGTTGTTTCGATCTCTCCGCTATGGCTGTAAATGTGAAGAATTTTCCCAAAAAAAGAAAGATGGATGTGCACATCTGTTCTTTTTGTCCACTCAGTCCGCCAACACACCTTGTAAACACATAGTCTGCACAACATTACTGCTTTAAACAGGCAATGTTTTTTAGTCTTTGAGGCTCATTGAGTTACGAGCCTCAACAGAGCATAATCGTGTCCCGAAAAATGACCGTTTCAACGCATTAAAGAACTTTTAATTGACAACTGAAAACAGTTCCCAGAAAACTGTATTTCTAAAATGAAACTACATGTGAGTGGTTATATATGTAGCCTGTGCACCTATGCAAAACTTGCTCATTGATTCATTTACGCAACAGCCATCTTTCCATGTTCCCTCTTCTGCAAGGTCCAAGTTAGCTTTACGCTTCCCAATGGGAATCTTTTGAGACGTATGCAAAATACAAAAAGAAAGAACAGAAAAGCAAGAGCAAAAGGACAGATACTGAGACAACGAGGGCATGATAATGACTATATCCATCACTATGACACACATCGGCTCTCTTCATGGATCAGGGCCTGTAAATGCAGAGCTATAGCGGGCTCAACAATAATACACAAACCAGCTTCAACCAGGTAGCTGATTTATTATAGAGCCGACCTGTCCCGCTTGTGAGAACACAACCTTGAATGTGTGCACCCGTGTATGTGTATGTGTGTGTGTGTGATCTTTGAGTAAAAGTGGTAATGAAATGTAATGACATTTTCCCACACAGTGATGATTCTGATTAATGGGATTATACAAGCTGTGACTTCTGTCAAGCTCCGCTTTACCAGAGATCCCAAAAGTATAATCCTGAGTTTAAAAAAAAAACAAGTTGTGGTCCAAGGTAAGTAAATATTGTAAAAGTAAATTTCAAAGTGTAGTTCTTTTCTTTCAACAAGAAAATTCAAACTCACTTGAAACCAAAATCTTTTGGTGTGTCAGCTGTGTCAGCTAAAATGCTTAATGTGTTTAGCTAGCTTCCAAAATAAGCAAACCTGTTCCACCATGTCTAAGGTTTACTTTTTTTATGTTAATGATGTTTGCCTTAACTTTTAGCTACAAATACATACATGAATGTACCTTACCTTTCTATGGTAAATTGCCGCATATTGCAGAAAATGGTTGTTGTTCACAGAACCGTAATTATTCGTTGAATGTTTTTTGTCTGTTGTCTCAGCCATACAAAATAAAACATTTTTACACAAGCACCTGGAAAAGGCTTTTACAATTATATTAATATATGTAGAAGAATGTGCAAACTAAAACTTTTTTAAGAATTTCTGAGAATCTTTATGAATTTCATTTGAGGTTCAAAGTGTACATTCAACAAGTGGCCCAGTAAACAACATTTCAGCACCGACGTCCTCGTGTTATAAGAAAGAATATGCAATTTGTCATTGTTTCATTGGGGGTAATTGATATTTTTTATCCTCTTATTCATTCATCTCTGATGGCCCGCTGTTGATTTCCTTTTTTCATCTTCTTTTTCTTTATTTTTCTCTGTTTGCTTCTGAGGGTTGTGCTACTTTTTCAGCTTTGCCTTACGTGACTAGAGCTCATATAAGGGAGAATAATTTATGGCAACTATGAATAAGAGATGCCGTTGAGTTTCCAATGATTCAGTTCTGATATGGAAACAGTCTGAAATATTTGGACAGTGGAGAATTGAGTGATCAGTGTTAGGCACTCTGTTGTGGGCAAACACATGTCAGTGAAACCAGCTGTCAGGAGGACTCTGGAGACTGGAGGGGATAGGGAGAGAAGACGAAAGGAACCTATGAAAAGCACTGAAAAATGAGTGAAATACAATAAAAATTTTACAGAAAAAGGTTGAGTCATTCTTAATAAAAATCTAAGCCTTTTTCGTGACGGGCAGTTACTTCAGTCCAGGTTAGTGATGTATTCTACAGTGTAAATGTATATGTGAGAAAAGAAAATTAAATAGAAATGACTTTACATGGACTTTTTAAATATAAGACAAAAGAAAATGACTGAAACGCAACACCTTCAATAGTTAAATACATTTTTTTTTATATGTAACGATTCTTTAATAATTAAAGTATTTGTGCAATTTGTTTATACCATCCTAACTTTTGATGGATCCTAGAAAAATATTGAAATCTTGCGTAACAGGTTTTTGTTTTGATTTGCGTTTTTTTTGTTTGTTTTGGTGAGAACATTATTTCCAAATGTACCTTCCCATGAATCTTCCTGATTTTTATTTCACCATCCACAGAAGTCTAACATTGGTGAATAGCAGCATTCCCCATAGCGTGTTAATGAGGTTTCTCAGACAACATGTAAAGTTAAAATCTATTTTTAATTTGTTTCAGTTCAATTGAGATTTATGTAGCGCCAAATCCCAACGAATGTCATCTCTAAGCACTTCAGAAAATGAGCTCACACACAAAACTCAAAAACAGCTTTTGTCTGTCACAAGACACTATTGTCTAACTTGCTGACCTGTTGACTCCCAATCAGCACAAGCACAGCTTAAGAGCAACAGTCATGATAAATGTCCTAACTGAGTATTTGAGCAAGAATCCTACAGCGCTCCTCACAGCAGGATTCCTGACAAGATTGATTAGACCTCTACCTGGTTCCTGATGTCAGCTGTGTGGAAAAGCAAAACTGACCGCAAAATCCCTAAAAACCATGAGGTGAAGAATGCAGCTGCATTGGAAAACCAGCTGTCCAAAAGTCCAAATGTCCAAATGAGTATTTATGTCTTCTACTCGGAGAGGAAATTTTAGAAGCATAACTGTGGCAGCTGTATCATTTTGACGTCCTGTACTGATGTCTGTATACATTTTGGAATCCATAGGTATTGGTTTCAGAAGGAATTTGAGAATCCACATAGACACATGACAGCCTCAATGGGCCTGAACAGGATGGAGTGTGAGATGAGATGTCTGACGGAAGAAGGAAAGAACAATATCTGTAGAGGGGTTGGCCATCTGTACCCACATAACTCACTTCTTGAGAAACTAGCTTCTTCTATGATATACTTTTTCTTTCTTTCTTTAAAAAAAAACTCAACCATAATCCGGAGAATTTATGCTTTTTGGTTTATATAATCATGACATAATTCTTTGAATGGTCATTAATATTTGTCAAGTCGAGTAAAAAACCTTTATTCAGTAATTCTTTACTCTTATGTTATGGTCAGTTTTGATTCTGTCTGCATAATTAAATCTTCACTTGGTATAAAAGATTGCCCATGATATATGGTGAAGCACTGCTAATGTTGCAGGGTGACTAAGCAATCCTGGATACAAAATTAAGAGAAGCTTTAAAAATAACAAACAAACGTGACAAAAAAACAGTTTCAAAAATTCAAAGTGTCATGATGGATAAGATCTCTTCAACCTTTATCAATACAATGGGTTTCGATTAGTGTTGGCCCTTTTGGTAATTTTAGCTCGATTGTGTATTGCAATACATTTACAAATGAATCAGTCTGGATAAATATGGATTTTTTATTATTATATTTTTATAGATAAGGTCAGATAAGGTATTCAATGTCTCTTTTTGTGTGTTTTCTAGGTGTAATCTCTCTCTTTTTTTCTACATGTAAGTTTGCACGGATACAAAGAGAATAGACATAAATCAGAGAGGTGTTTATCAGTTAAAACAAATACATTTCGAGGATGGAGGGTGTGGTTAGAGAGCTAGATTACTGGCTTGTCTGATCCCCTGGCTGACCCGATCTATCATAAATGTTCATTTAATTTTATATTGACCTCTGGTTTTCACCTGTCATTTACCCTCAGATATACTTGATGTTTGGTTAGGTTTAGAGTTTAAAGTAAGTAATATATATACTATGCCTTCTTAAATCCTTTTTGAATTATCTGCTGTCCCACAAAATATAAAAATGCTATGCTAACACAAATCTCCTTTCAATGTTATTATTATTGTACTTTTTTATTCACTGTTTTGAGTATAAAATGTATCTTGACAGGTGATTTTCATGTTAAAAAAACAGGATCAGACACTAGTTTTAGATCAACCACATATTTACTTCAAGAATGCCATATGTCCTGTCCTTCATAGGTGAACAAATTAAAACTGCATTGTGATCTTGTTGGCAACATGTGACATGTTTAGTTTAGACAACAGTCTTTTTCGTGACACAATTTCACGTGTTGTCATTCTCACAAACACTGGTTTGAAAAGTCTGAAAATGCATTTGTTTTGGCCTCCATGAACAAATGCCTATGGCCTTGTACTTAGATCCTGAGTACTCTCAGAAAAGTACAGTCACATGTATGGAAATAATATGATGCTGTATTCAGAATCTGGCTTTCCCCATCTTGCAGTCCCTATAGAAATCTAATGGGGTGTCGTCGAGGGGGCTGTCAGCGTTTGGCAGGTCCTCCACGGCTGCTCTGTGAAGTCAGCAGCCCATCATATCCCACTTACAATTGATTCCCCTCTCTTCCTCTGTCTGTTTCTCGCTCACATCTTACTCACACCAATTCTCTTGCTCTCAGAGTCGGCAGAGCCTCCAGAAACCCTAATGTCCTCTCAGGCTCATTGCTATTCATTCCTTTGGTGGTCTTCTTCCCTCTGCAGACAAAGTTGTCAAATTGGAGCTGAATGTGTGTAAATGCGTGTGTGTTTGAGCACTTTACATTTCTGTTCTATTTCATGTTTACACACACACACACACACACATATATATATATATATATAATTTATTTATTTTTCGTTTTCTTTGTTTACATATTAAAGAGTACTTAAGGTTACTTTAAATGATTAATAAGAAACTGCCTATTTAAGGTTAGCAATATAAAAAAAACAACCTATTGTTACAAAAATAATATAATTAAAAAAATCTAAATATCCTTCTTTTATTACTGGAAGCTTAACTTGTTCCTCTTTGCTAAGTCTATAATATATTTTGGACAAACAACCCAAAGTAAGACTAAAACATGTTGATCTTTTTTGGGGGGATGCCACTTTTTTGCTTAGAATGAAACATAATTGAAATACAAAAATGAAACATACGTGCTTTAGAAATATTTTCAATTCAACAATCTCACTATAAATCCATTCTTTTCCTTTTTCTGGTGTACAGGGAAAATATTTATACATGATTCACACATTTTTCTGTTTTTAGCAACATAATAGGTAAGAATTTTTAAACTCAGTCTTAATACTCTATTTGTTTTTTGTCTTTTTCTTACAACATCTTGACAAGATTTAAAGTCCTAACTTATCAAACAGTTCCATCTTTTATTGCATGTTCTAGATCTGTCCTGTTCACCGAACGCATTAGTAAGAGCACCTCTGTCATCTGGTGAAATCCCTTCTTTTTCCAGTTCCATGCCTCCAGACTGAATAACCATTTAAATGCAGCTCACTTCACATTTATTTGAAATCTCATTAACTGGTTATAAAGACCCAAAGAGATGGGTTGTAAATAGGATATCTTGGCCACATGGATGAAGGGAAATTTATTCATGATTAGTATTTTTTTCCACTTCCATTCCCAGCGCAGAGTTTGTGTCGGTAAAGTGTCAGCAGTCATTTTCAGTATCTCCCTCTAAATACATTCCATTTAAACTGACACAAGAGGCTGTTCAGAGACAGCAAAAAATGGGATGTGTTAAGAAAAGTGAACGTGAATGACACTGCCTCTCACGGACAGCCATTGGAGCAATCATGAGGAGAAAAGTGTCTGTATAGATTTAATTTAATTGGCATATTGAAGGGGATGATATATAAAACTATTCAGGGATACATTGATTTAGCATATAAATTGATCCCTTATTTTGCTTCATTGTGTAAATACTCTACACTCTCGCTTTTCATGCATAAATTTGAAGATTAAGAAAAGTCACAGAACATGTCTTGGTGGAAATGTGCAGAAGACAGTTTCTATCACTTTATTTCTCTTGTATATTGTTTCACTCTTTAGCACTTCTTTGAGCTGTAAACTGTATCCTGAGGGCATAAAAATATGTGTCCATGTGCTTTCTTTTTTCTGTGTTGCAGCCTTGCTTCCAGATGTAAGCAATCATGTGTTGGTACATTTATTTGAATGCAATCCCATGGCAAAGTCAGCCCCCTGTCCAGCATGTATGACTTCAAGCTATTTGTTCACAGTAAAATGAATTGAAATATAAATAATGAATTAGTGTTTTGTTTTCTTAAAAAAAATAAAGAAATGCTGCTGCAGGCTTACAAATGTATTGTCATTTTCTTTGCAATGTTTAATCAATCTGGCCCACTCTAACCTTATACAAAATGCAATCATTTACTTTCTGTTTTTTTGCAGGGTTGTGTTTGTCTTGGTCAGAGAGTGTCTTTGTCAGATGTGCCTCTATGGCCTTAAAAAAATAATTGTAAAATGAACAAAAAACTTAAAAACTGTTTGGCTGTTTCTTTAAAAAATAGCAGTCTTCCTTTAATTCGCCTAACTGAAAAGGCTTTTCCTGGAGCCTCATTACCCTAACAAAGACAAGCAAATAAATAAGTACTTTTTGGAAAGATCAAGCTTCTCGTAATCCGGTCTAAATCATTGCAGGAGTTGCCCTGTTTCTAACTGTGTGTGTGTGTGTTTACATCATCACCACTGAGCCATGATACACAATATATGATTCGGTTTCACAAAACTAGACACTTGACATAAACATACATTTACCAACACTTGCCAAGAGCTGTCAGATAGATGGTAGAGGGATGTGTGGCTTTAATGAGAATCTGGCCAGGAGTCAGAAGCTTTATGAAGTCTCCGAGGAAAGTCTTGGACTGGGTGAAAGTTCTATAATCCATAACCCAGCGACATGTATGACTCCTGGCTGCTCGGCTTTCTCACTGGAGTAAGAGTGCATATTTCATTGATAGGAGAAAAAAAGCACACTCAGGTTCTACAGTTCTAATTTAATTTTATTTAGACAGTGCTTCACAATTTCCCTTTGCGCTGTTTCTATTGTGTCGCCTCCAGCCTGATGTGCACTTTTTTCCGATGCTTTTGGTTCAACTAATTATCTTTATGTATATTTAACACAAAAAAATAAAAGATGAAAACTAAAGAATTTTTTAGAGTTACCATTTTAAGATAAAGCGTTCATGGTAAATCATAATCTATCCATCCATCCATTTTCTGTCTCAGCTGACATTTGGTGAGAGGCAGGGTACTCCCTGGACAGGTCCCAGTCCATCACAAGGCCACATCAACAACCACACACTCCCACACCCACTGCTGTGGGCCTTTAGAGTCTTCAGTAAACCTAACTTGCATGTTTTTGGAGGGCGGTGAAAGCTGGGATACCCGGGAAGAACCCATGCATACAAAGGGAGAATATGCAAACTCCACACAGAAAGGCCGCTGGGATTCAAAGCGGGCACACCCTTTTCTACAGATGTTTTCTTTGCTCAAAGGAAAAATATAAAGCTTATCAAGGGAAATCCTTAACTTCTAAGACGAGTATTGAAAACTATTTTTCATCACTTAGAAAGGATTAAAGACGCTTAGAGAGTTTTGTATTGATTTTTGTCTTTACATTTTAGATTCTAGAGTAATATAGTAAATAGGCAAAATTTCAGCTCTCTGATTCAAACGTCATCCTGGGACAGCAATAAAAGTCTATATAGTAATTCATGACATATACAAGGGTTTAAAATTTTAAATGAACAGGTTTCATTACAGACAAGTGCATGGTTACAATTTTCTATAATGCCAGTAGCGCACTTCATATAATCTGGTAGACTAGACTCAACTTTCCACTTTTGATTATGATTACAGAAATTGCGCTGCATGCACTTACTGCTGCTGCGCTGGACCACAAAACTACCCCCCCCCCCCCCCCCACCAACCCCCCCCCCCCCCCCCCCCCCCTCACAGTTATCCAATAGAGTAAATACAATTATGATGCTTAGGGAGAAATCTAATCACTTTTTGCAGAGTTTGATGACAAGGTAAACCAGGGTATGGAGTCCAGATCGTATTACCTGCTCCACAGATTTCACTGGACATAAACAATATCAGCTCAATATGTCTTAATAGCTTGTATGCTTCGCAAGGTCAAACTTTCTGCTGTGAAAACAAAACGGATAAATTAAATCATTTTACATGAATGTGCTTGCTTTGTTTTATTTTTTTATCCATGTTTTTTCCTACAGAATACTGAATCTGTGATTTTTTTTCATGCAAATACATGACCATCAAGTTTAAATGCTACATAAAAATACAATTATGTCAAAAACTTCATATGCTTGCATATGAATTTAGTATATTTTTATATTAATACACTGTGCGTGCAAGTTTGGGCTGAGATGGCATGTTAGGGTTGGTGTGTCTTACCCCTGCAGTGCTCTCTGAGTAAGGCTAAATGTGTGCGAGTGTGTTAATGCGTGTGTCTCCCTTTTGTGAGACTGAATGTGTTTGCCCCCTTATAGCAAAGAGGATTAACCATCAGGAAAGCTCACAGTTCCCTCTGAGCTCACAGATGGGTAAAACAAGGAAACATCCTTAGAGACATGTTTTATTCACCCACGTCTCAGTTCATTTTCACCTCTCCTCTGTCCTGATGTGTGTGTGTCTGCTGGGCCTATCTGGCCCTCCCACTGTTCACCTTTCATTGCAGAGCACATGAATCAATATTAAGCATAAAGCAGAAGAAAAGGATGCTGTTGGGACTGGAGTAATGGCTCATTGACAGAACGCTGAATGCAGGTGTTTACTTTGTTTATGAGCCTTAAGAGGAAAAATGCTCACAAATTGATAGCAAAGCAAGAAGTTTTAAATAGTGTTAAAGGAGGAATGGTCAAGGGAGCTTGTTATGCATTCATATTATTGTTATTACTATTGAATATCAGCTCCCTCTGCTGGCCAATTCCTAATTCTAAGGGGTCTAATGGGAATCATATTTTTGCTTTAGTCACTAAGACCACATTTTTTCTGAGAATTGACATTTAGTGAAAGATCAAAATAAAAGACCTTCAGTAGATCATCATTAGGAATGATAATAAATGAAAAACAGTAAACTGTATTATTCCGATATGCAACATTTGATTACTGAAATGTTTCTCATTTTGCGTGCTGATTTGAAAATTATACATGTTCCATTCACATATACCCACATGTTTTTGTTAAGCATTACTTTCACATGCTCAATATTAGAGGATCAGCTCGTAAATTCTCATTTCCTGTGCTGAATTTATTTTGGGAGGGCAGAAAAGAAGGCAGCGCTATACGGGCTGAATATTCCCTCCATTCACTGAAAATGATTGACAGAAAGATTGTAGGTTATACTCACAGCTGCAGCTGTTGGCTGTTAGCTTGTATCACTGCGGCTGAAAACATTACCACATCTTCTCATACCATGCACATGTGCCCATATCACAGCATCATTTGGAGGAGAACTTATTATGCATATATATGTGTGTGTTTAAGCCAAGAGCAGATTGATCATTTAGACAGTGACAATACAAAACACCAATGACATAGGAAATTACTGATACAAGGAAACCGATTTGTTTTGGGAGAAAATACTACTAATAAGCCATTGTCACAGTGGATGACTTTCTATCTGTGTATAATTGTTGAAAACACTTGCCGTGATCTCAGAAATATTTTACAGTGGGCTGCCAAATATACAGACTTTGTTTTACTCCGATTTGCTATGTGATGATCTGCTACACCTTCCAAATAGATTAAAAAAAACTCTTTTAAGTGTGGCAGATGTATGTTACACCATTCATTTTTTTTCTGTATGGGATCCTCACAGATGGCTCTCACAAGGAAATCTCGCAGTGACCTTCCCAAAATTGTTATTACTGAGATTCATATATCACTCTGACAGAATATTTAAGATGGAACATTTTTGCTTTGATGGGTAATGCATGGCAGAGCACTTTTGGCATTAGCTGTGTCATAAATGCTAAGTTTGTCTTTAAGCTCACACACATTGGCCCAGATTTGCTCTCGCTTTAACAGGTCGCAAACTCCTTTTTCACATAAAAAAGTTACTGTTCATATTTACTAATGGGAAACTGCGATATGATAACACCTTAAAGGCGTGGAAACAGTGATAATTCTGTTTGGCACTGTTGGATATGGATTTATGGGATAGATTGGTTTCCCTTCTAGAGAGCAAATTTGTCGGCCTACATCATTTGATAAATCACATGGACATGTTCACCACCTTTTGAACGGTGCATCTCAGATTCATTTTGCACCATTATTTATCACAGAGCAAAAGCGTGTTTGTGCCTGACATGAATCCATACGTTTTTGTATTCAGGGGACACAGTTGTTGAGCAATACTGATCGGACAATAGATGGAACGAAAGAAGTGGTTCTCCCTTTAAGTGAATACATTTGAAATACCACAGAGAGATCTTATCTTAAGAACTACGATGTTAAGTGATGGGACAAAAATGAAAGGTTTGAACTGGTATTGCTGGGAAATCAATTTAAACGTTTCAGTTTGTTTTATTTTTTTTCCTACCACTTAGTGGCACTAAACCATTCCATTAGTAGTTAGCAATGAATGCTATGATTCATATGACGTAAATGGGCTGAGGCTGTTCCCAATCATTTTGGCTCCAAACCCTCATTTGAGAAATCTTGAATGCAGAAATTTTCTGTGGTTTTGAGCATTGTCCATGTTTGTCCTCGGGTGGCAGGAAAGGCTGAATGTGTATGCTATCAGTGTATTCTTGACAGCACAGCTGATTCAGAGGGATTTTCCTAATTGGATTAAACATTTTATTCCCAAAGAATACACCTTTGTGTGGTTAAAAATACATCATGAAAGCATCTGTTTGCTTCCCTGGCTTCATTAATGGCATCATTTTGCTCAAAGAAAGGCGAGTTCGCAGTTTGCAAGAATAACTTCAAAGATCTTTCAGATCCCCCAAAAAATCTATACTCTATATATTTACCACAGTGCACTGTACCATGACATGCATGTCAGCGCACTGTACCATGAGGGAATGTGCACAATGCAGCAGGCTCATTCATGTTGTGCTAGGATGGGTGGATGGATGGACAAACCTTTTAACCATATCATCATCATCATCTGTGGGTCACCGATGAAGCCTTAGGCACCTAATTTGTATTTCATGCATCTTGAAAATAATTTTTTTATTTTTGGTGAGTCTTTTTTATTTCATGTCTTGGACATTTGTTGCTTTTCAAAGTGTCCTTAAATCTTTTTGATGACACATGCAAAATTGCATGCAAATTCAAATTTCAGTTATTACTTAAAAGGTATCTTAGGCAGCCTCTCCAGAACAACAACAAATTCCTGTGCATGCGCTCAGAGGTTTGGTTTTTCAACACAGCAAAAAGAAAGTTTAAAAAAATAAACTTGTATGTGTTATCTCTTTGTTTAACAGCAAGAATATTCATGGGTCACTAATGGTAAAAAAATCAATCTTTGATAGGATCATGTTGTGTATTTGAATACACAGAGTTTTTAGACCAAAC
Organism: Menidia beryllina; assembly: GCA_013363375.1. Classification (NCBI taxonomy): domain Eukaryota; kingdom Metazoa; phylum Chordata; class Actinopteri; order Atheriniformes; family Atherinopsidae; genus Menidia; species Menidia beryllina. The sequence continues at coordinate 8,966,321 of JABUIW010000214.1, forward strand.
TGCAACAATGCTGCACAAGAACTGTTGCATTTTGGGGAGAGCAACCATCAAATATTATCTTAACCCTTGCCAAGCGGATTTGATGCCAGATTCTCCATTGTGTCTCAACAGTTCCTCTCTGGTCTGGTGTGTACTGAATGATACAGTCTGTGTAACAGTATCTAGTGATGACAGACATTCATACTTAATGATATTAAAGTCAGACTTTTACATAATAAATAGCACTGCTCTGTATCTTTAGAAGCCACTGCAAATGTTACAAACGGAAGGTCCATTTTAATTTTAAACTGGTCGTATGAAAGCCCAGTGAAAGTCCTTACTCTTTGGATCAATAAAGTAAAGACAGATTAAGATTTTTCACCTCAATACATTATTTTAGCTGACATTTACATTTCATCATGACATCACCCTCTAGTGGTTATGATTATTATGATAGATGCTAAATATGTGAGCTTCTTAAAGAGCCACAAATTCAGCTTAAGTAGAATGAGTCGTGGCAGTAGAGGATAACAAAACTGCCTTTGTCCACATTTAATCATTTATTATTCTCACTGACAGTTTATGTACCACAGATTCATTCCAAACTGTCTCTAAATGTATTAAACTTCCCCACAAACACCTCTGAATATTTGGAATAGAATATGTATTTCAACAACTAAAAATAATCCAACATTTTCATTGAATAGGAAAAGACACAAACTTTCTTGTGTATGCTGTGAGCCTTAAAACTGTACTTGTTTTGTACTCTTCCTGTTGCCATAGCTGTGACTGAAGCTGCCAAAGTCACTGTACAGCTTCTTTGAGATTTATGACTTTCTGGAGCCCTGATATCTCTGTGGTCATATTTTGATGGGTGTGATAAAACCAGGCCATAAAGCAGTGTCAGCTCTCTATAACCACAGCTGGTGTTATTCACCAGAGGACTACTTTGAAGTTCCACAGACAATTAGAAAAATCTTTGGGATCCATGTTGTGACTGACAGGCACACAGCACCTTTCAGCCACCATCAGGTTCAGAAATTCTCATGTGCCCCGATAGTTCACATAATTGTGAAATAGGACAGGACCTGTCAGGTATAACAATTAATGTCGTGTGTATTTGCAATATTGTGAGCGATGCAGGCACACACCCAAAGTTCCATGTTATCCCAAAAGTCTAACATATTGCAAAAGGCTTCTAATGCATTTTTCAATTGACCCTGTTGATTTAATTAAAAAAGCCATAAAGCACAACACTGTGACAGAATCATTACCCAGATTTTGTCTCTGTATGTACGTATCATGCATGAAAAGGCCCTGTTGTTTTTCAGGTCAACACCTCTGGGAGCAGACACTGGCCTTGTTTAAACCTGATAGGGGAGGTAGGCAAAACACTGTGATGGTCTGTGAAAATCTGATTTGGATAGGAACATCAACAAATACACGATTGGTTCCAATCATAATACATGGTGCTGAACTATTGGACTGCAGCTTTACTGATAGGTAAATAAAACAAATGCTTAGAAGAGGTGCCAAACAATGAAAAACTTCTGTTACATAGGAGAGCTCACTGAGTGTGCATGAAAAAAGAAGATTATCCTTTATACAGTAATGGATTCCAGTTGTTGTGTTTTCTTTTCTGTAAGGTAATCTACTGATGATTTAGTGATATGCATCTAAGTAGTTTCAAATTTGATTCTTGAAATTGAAAAATGAGGGACATGAATGATAGTAATTTCTTAAGTATTTCACAGTGTTTAAGCAACAAAAAGATACTCATATTTGAAAAATCATAGTCACAGATACATTTCACTAAACTATTTTCATTCAAAGTGACTAATTTCTTTGTGCATACCTTAAAACATTAAAGCGATGATCCGTTTTTAAGCAGTAGTTACCTGAATGAACACTGGATGGCATTGTTGCTGTTCAGGAACGCTGCAAACTGCAGCAGGGCTTCAATTCTCTTCCGCAGGTATCAGCCACGACACAAGTTGCATTGACATTTGACTTAGAAATGTAAATATTTATTTATTATTTAATGAATAATGTCTCAATGTTTTCGTTGCGGTTTGTCATCCTATTTTTACATCCAATCATGTTCAACAATGAGGAGGAGATTCATGAAACTCCTTTTTCAAAGTTGCATAGCAGCAAAACTGATCAAACACATTTAAACATGCAAAACTCTTTATATCCACTGAATCTGTGGGAGAGGTGAAATGATAATTATAATAAACAAGTGCTGCATGGAAGTGCTGTTTTAGAGAGGTCACTGAACTCACTTAAATGTGAAATTTCTGGCCCTTCACAAAAGGCAAGTCAGAGAGTTTTCTATGTTATGTTTAAAACATTCATATGCTTTCAAGGAGCTACTCCTTAGTCAATAAAACATCCAAATAGGACTAGTTGATTTTTCTCCAGAAAGGGTAACGGTTCTATTTACACACTTCATGGAGTCGTGCTGCTGACATCCTGGAAAAATGGACAAGCTTGATTTTCCAGTTTAGCTTAAGCACACCCAGTACTGTATCTGTATCCCCTGACCCTCAAAGAGGAACATAGCTGTCACTGTTGATTTGAGCTTAATGAACTGCAGGACTTTATCTTTCATCAACAGCGAACATATTGCAAAGTGTTTATATCAACAATGCTTCCAGAGAAACGTTGAGTTTACGACGTCAATACAAGAAACTGGAGGCAGATTGTGCTGTCAGCAGCCTTGTGTCTGCTGGCTGTCTTTATGCTTTATACAAAACATTCCCATTACTTCATGCAGGCACTTCTCTGAGGTCATTTCTCATTTTATGCATGCTCCATGACTTAAATAATATTGACACATGTCTCATTCAAACGACGGAAGAATTCCAAATAATTAATGTGTTGATACTGAGATCCAAAATATGTTGGACCATGTTTTAACTCAAAACTTTAACATTTCTCATGATCTTTTCATTTCAGAAATGTCTTGATGAAAACACATTATTCTTTTAACGTGACTTAAATCTTTTCCTCTGTAAAATTACATAAATTAAAGAAAAAAATATTGAAAGCGATCAGACCTTGAAATGTAAATGAGGCTAATGACTACTTGTAAAACTCTCTCTTTGTCTAATTAGCATAAAGACAAAAAAAACAGAAATTGACTTAAAAAATGGATTTGTAGCTCTCTGAATACAGATCTCTATCCATTATATTCTGTTTAATTTAAAATGAATTTTAAAGTGCGTGCACTGTGCAAAAAAGTCTGTCCTCATTAAATGCAGCTCCTGTGGCAGACAACGCAGGAAAAAAAAGATGAGAGGGGTTTTCAGAAAATGCAGGAATTTCGGTCTTGCTGAGCCAGCAGTGTCAGTGGCCTATCCTTGTTTGTGACCTCTGTCAGATGACAGTAAAGGTCTCCAGTAATCAACAGTGTTGGTGAGGAGCTCTCACTGAGCTGTCTTTTTCAATAGCACTCACTTCACAACCTCTTGAAAATAACAAATGTTCCCCATATCAGTTCTTGCCTCCCTCCTAATTGTTTTCTGTGCTCTCCTCACCGTGTCAGTTCAGCAGATACAGTACCTCATGCTTTACTATCATGTTATTGACGCTGGCTCCTTTCAACAGGTAAGCAAGTACTTTGGAAACAAAAGAAAAAAAAGGGGAAGTGGTGATCTCAGTTGGATTAAAGGCCCAGGCAAAAAGAATAGTATTTTCATAGGCAGCATCTCCAGGGAGGGCAGCAACAGCAGCACAGCTGTCGAATTGGGTTCTTTTTCTTATACCGAGCGGCCATCTTAAACTTCTCATTAGTTACAGCCACGTAATCTTGAGTCCTCTCAACATTACTTTGGATGTGCTCGATGTAGGCCCCTTGTTCCTCCACCAGCATGAAGATATCCACGAAGAGATCCCGCAGCTCCCTCATATTGTTCTCCAACTTAAGCAGCTCCTGTTAGTGGGAAAACATGTATTTAATATAAAACATAAAATGAGGAACATCACTCTGATGATGGCACCATTGCTGAATGTGAGCATATATTGAAACGAGTGGTTTATTTTTGTTTGGTTTAAACAAATCATGTGTTCCTTTCACCTTGTGTCGCTGTTCAATCTCAGATAGTTGTGACCGGGTGATTCTGGCATCATTCAGCAGGTTCTCATTAAAGACCTCCCATTTTCCTGTTTCAAACATCTCATTCACCTCCTCCTCTGTAACATCCCGCCCCGACACCTCCACCTGCCGAATAATGAACTGCTTACAGCGCTCCTGCTTGGTCAGCAGACCCTCATTATACCGGCGCATCACCTGGAAGTAATTATAGTTTGAAGAGAGAATGAGAAGGGAGAGAGATTGGAAAACACAAATTAAAATATATTTCACTCCCATTCTCTATCATAAACAGGATTTATTTTTGGTTTATCCAGCCTGGTGCTATGTATCCACTTTACGACACTTTGTGAAGAAGAAAGACATTGACTACAGAGTTTAGACTGAATTTGTGCCCACTATCAGATCCAAGAATAAGTGATCCAACATACATTCAAATGTAAAGATTTGTTCCTCCTAAATACAGCTTTCTGATAGAAATAATTAAAAAATCGAAAAACAAAACAGGGTAGTTCCAAGCTTAAAAACCACAGAACGTTCTTTCCGACCTGCTGGAATTTGAGGTGCAGAGCTGCGTGCTGTGAGTGCTGTATCCGTGTTGTAACGGCAGCGGGCCCCTGCTGCTCCTCAGTTCTTTGGACCAGTTTTGAAAGCGCATCTAAACGACGGTGGAGACTTTCGGCCTGCAGCTTGATGTCTCGGGTTATGCTGCTCTCTTTCTTCATCACGCTGAATCGACGCATGCTCGCAGCCAGGGTCTTTTGCTGCTGAGTGAACTTTAGCACCTGATTAAAAATTGATAGACTTTTGGAATACTTTACTTGAAACCATAAATGAAAGTGCGTAAACTAATTTCTTCTGAAAGTTTTACAATCCAGTAGGGAATTGTATCATTACTAATACAATGTATGGTAATCAAGTCAGTGCAATTAATTTAATCGTCTTACCTCTGTTTCCAGTTCTGAGATATCATCTCTGATTTGTTGGGCATCAGATAGGAAATTCTCAATAACCGGCTCCTCCTCAAACACTACAGCTTGTGGTGTTACGTTTTCAGCCACCAAAGAGTCAACATTATCACTCTCCACTGGGAAAACATTGGTGTGGTCGGTTTGAGCCTCAGCAGAGCCCCGACCCCTTCGCTGGAGCTCCTCCAGCCGGTCTCTCATTGTGGAAGGGCCCTCTTCTCAGGACACGGTGTTGCACATACTGGTCAATATAGATGACACAAAACTGAAAAAAATAAGGACAGATTTAACAAATTTCCCCTTCGCACACCGCTCTATTCTAGGAACGAGTCGTGAAAAAGAAAAAGTTAGGAAACAAGTCAGAGTCCAATAAGGTAACGATGCCAAAGGCATATTTTGCTATTTTAAAGGAAAGGATTCATTTTACCACCAAAATTGAATGAGATTGTTAGTGTTCTGTGCTCCAGCTCTGTAACATGTTTGCTATACTTCGCTTAGAAAGTTTTTTTCACATAAATGAAATGAATAAACAAATGGGCAAAAGACTAAATTGTAAAAAGTATCTCTCTAGCTCATTCCACAAAAAGGACCATGGCTGAAAGTACACTGCTGAGCTCCCCCATCCATTCACTCCTCCCTGTTTATTTAGCAGAGTTTGTGGCTTGTTTAACAAAGCACCTGATAATGACGTCGTCTCTGATGGGGAAACATGAAAATGAGTCAGATCTTCCTTTGGTTGCTATATACATATATCACAGGATACTTCAGAGGAAGCCAGTATGAGCCCATTGAGAAGTATGAACAAAGCCTTTTTCATTGGAGCACTGGTTGAATTTAAAATCCCACCATTCCCTGTGCAAAATACTTGAGCCTATGGTGAAGAGCGTGCGCTGCTATGTGACTTTTTCTGAGAATCTGTCAAAAAAAAGTCAGTAATTAATAATTATGTCTGGTTTTAGTTGCTAAAGTGAAGCTCAAAAGAAAAAAATAATAATACGAGCAGAGTTTATCTGCTTGACCATCAGTGACATCAGTCAAACTGACTTGAGTTAATTTTCCCATGAGAACTGAGTTGTTTATGTTTATGGGCAAACTCAAGAAGATTGCCTCCGATGAGCCCAGAAAAAAAATAGCCTAGATTGTCACAATATTTAGATAATTAAGTATATCTAAATAAAACTCACACAAATGCCCACATACACATATATGATTTTTCACCCATTTTATAAGTCATATTCTTAAAAATGCTGCCAAGAACTGAACCTATGATTAAAATGTTAAATACAGATTTTCTGGAAGTCACTTTTGCATTCAACCAATAACTCTTTTGCATTCAAATACGCATCTAAAACATGTTAACTGCCTTAACGCAGGGATTTGAATGGAGCGATAGGACGAGAATGTTTTGTAAAGTTGTGATTGTGTTCGGGGACAAGGCATTTAGATGTTGAGAAACAACAGCATTTTGAATCATACACAGTCTCATTTCTGGATCAATTTCAGACAGAAAATGTCTACATGTGTGTGTTCTAGCAATTGTAAACTTGCTATTGCTCAAAGAATGTAAAATACATTTTTGGGCTGAACTCTCGCTTTCTTGCTCTCTCTGCCTGCTCAGCACAGAAAGCTGATTAGAAAATTGCTGAGGGGATTTATGTGCACATTCTGCACTGTTTAGCCTAAAAACCTGGAAAAAAGTGGAGCATGGTTCAAGGAGTCCAGTCGCTCTCTGTGATAGACTGCTTTGTTCCCTAAAACAAGCAAATATTTCTTCCTGCCGTGTACCTGCTCTTTTGTCTGTGTTCCAGAAGGAAACCTGTTGTTGATAGTTTCTTATTTCATGCAGGTGCAAGAGCAGAAGCGTATATGCACTTTATCATTTGTTAAACAAGTCTTTGCCTTTTAATCTAATCAAATGGAATTTTTATCTTAAAATACATTTAAAAAGAGCAAGTTGTTCTACTTCATCATGTAATGATGAGAGGTTTAGTTCAAATGGAACATTTCTTGAACTTTTTCATATAAATGCTCCACAAAACAAAAAACTAAAACACAAATCAAGTCTAATTAGTTTTGGTTCGGTTTCATTATGCTTGACCTACAATTTAAAACCTGGTCTGCCTTCAAAATACTCTTAAATTATAACCAGTCATTTGCACTGAAATGAAGATTTTACCTTAAAGTTGCTTTTAGTCCATCAGATGGTGTACATCGAGTCCTCTTGCTATTCCGCTGTGAGTTAAGGATGTTGATACTCTACAACTGTTTTGCCACCAGCGGTTTATCAGGACAGTGACATTCCAAGCTGGGAGTTCTGAGGAAGTCTGGTCAAGTCGGTTTCAAGCTCCTCCCTTCTTTAGAAAAAGACCTGAAAAGGCCCAATGCGAACACAGTAATGCTGAGGCCTGTTTGCTAATAGAATGAAATGGGAGGCGATGTTATTAAGCAAATGAAAAGGGAGCGAAAGCACAAGAGCAGAGTGAACACATAAAACCCTGCCCTGGGGCTTATTCCTGAACAGGAAAATGGAGAAAAGCAAATAAAAGTGCATTGGATACATGACTCAGGCCAAACAATGGCGAGTGTGGTTAGGGTGTCAACCTGAGTGTAGAGTTTCTGATCTGTCAAGTTTATTTCTGTGTGATGTGTCTTGGTTCCTGAGGAAAGTCCTCTTGGTCTGTGGACAAATATGCTGAATACATTTAAAAGATTCTTACCAACAGGCTCTGTAAATCCAGGAATCAGCACAGGGAGAGAGCCACTTAATCTGCTCTTTGTGCTCCACCATACTGTTTTTCTGGTTTTAGGGTCAGGAGTATAGTTGACGTGTAGTGTAAAAAAATTATGACATTTTTAACCAAGTCTTTTACTGATGATCAACCTGAGGGTGTATGTGAGGTTTTCTATGGGTTAAAATATTTCCATTGTCCTTGGAGGTTTCATTTCAAACTAAAATGAGGCTGTTTAGGACAGTTTAAGTTAAATAAATGAGTGAATCACCACAGCACAAACAGGAAGGTTATCTCAAGAAGGCTGATGTCATTATGAGCAAATAGCTCAATCAGCTGGCAGTAAACTACCTGAGAAACTGAAAACAGGCTTTAATGGTATGACAACAATGCAAATTACCTATTATTATGGCTCCTTATAGCACTGCAGCAGTGTGATAACTGTCACTCCACAGAATTAAAAACAGCACATGATGCGAAAAAATCACTTTTCTGTCAGCATTATAAGGTAGAAGCCAATATGCTGCAGCTAAACCTGTAGATGATCTTTTATGTTTACTTTATTTTCTTTGAATTGCTAACCAACCGTTTCTGCCAAATATGATCCCACCTTAACATCTCTGATTGTTAATGCCTTGTTGTAAATGTTATTGAACCAAAAACACTGAGAAAGCAATACCAACTAAGCATGCCTACGTGTCTGTCAAGGCCGTCTGCTCTGCGCTGGCTGAGGATCAACATGCCCCCACAGAGCGATTCCATTTAGTTCTTTCCTTTCACTCAGAAAAAGGAGTTCTGTTAGGCTAAACAGCCTATGTCATACTGTAAATATCTACAGTCAAGTCAAAGTTCAGACCAAGTAGATTTGTGGCTGAAATAAATCTGTTGTTCAGAGCTAAATTAAATGTTGAAATGTTAAAAGATGTACCTTTTTGTCGAGGAGTTCATTATCAATGACAAGATAAAAATTTGAATGAAAGTAAATGAAGCCTGAATACGTCTGATTTAAACCAGAGAAAATCTATTTTACATTTCACGATGTGCTTGGGCCCACTTGGTAATTTAAATCACAGAATTCTTTGCTTAGTGTGCAAGTACCTGAGATGTGAAAAGGTCATCATGTTGTGTTCCTTTCTTACTGAGATGAGATTGTTGAAATGGTACTATCATGTGCTGCTGACATTGAAGATATTATTTTTGAAGCGCTTCCACTTTGATTGTGTCACTAAGTGCTCTTTATTAAGATGTTATAGCACTTATTGCAAATGAAATGATTCACAATAATTTTATATTAGTTTTATATTAGTAAAATTGAAATGAAATGAAATTTTAAAATTTAAATTTCCAGCTTTTAGTTGCCACTGTCTGAATTATTATTATATGCTAACAATATTTATAAAATTGTGAATCAAATTCTTCAAA
>JABUIW010000214.1:8975914-8989499 GCA_013363375.1 Menidia beryllina
TTAAAAAAAACTGTATAGTTGTTTCATCTCTTAAATTCTACCATTTGTGTGTCCAAGCACATGTGTCCTGGTGTTTTCACGTATGTGAAAGATGTAGGGCAGCGGATGAACGCAATTAACAGGTGGAATTCCAACAAGAGCATTCAACGTTGAAGAAGGGAAGTGCAGAGGAAATGAACTGATGTAAGCACTGAACTGGAATATCCCCCTGGTGTCATATATCAAATAAGATCATTTTGAAAGAGAATGTCAGGATATCTTGGTCACTGTATGAAGGGAGGTTTTTGTCACAATAAAGCTGCTGGAGGGCTTTCTGCCTTTTCTGAGCCAAGGGGATGTCAGTAGCAATGCTTTGATTTCTGAGAAAGAGACAAATGAAGGGATAAAGAAAGTTACTCCTTCGAGTCAGAACCTTGAGCGTGAAAGAGATAAATATGTTGTCTGTTTTAGGGAGACAGGCAAAAGGATGTATGTTATAACATTAAAGGGTATTGATGCAGAACTGTTTTTTATTACAATGAATAAAAACATTTTGCAAAAAACGACAGTGTGACATTACATTTTAAAAAAGCATTAAAGTTCTTCAATGAGAGCAAAGATCAAATATTTATATTGTATGGACATTCCTAAACTTAATAACTTTAATTTAATAATTCTCAGAACAAACACCTAGAATCACAGGAAACCCTCATCAAAGAGCATGGAAAGACAATATTCAGCTTTTAAAAGAAGGCCAGTATTAGCCCGATATATGGGTCATTCACCGGGAGGAAGAATATGGAAGGGAGATAAATGAGGAAGGTGAACGAGATGGTCAAGGAGGGCAAGGATAATGAGGTCAAAACCATCGTCATTAAGCCAATCGGTAAGATTGATACAGGGGTCGGCGGCTTTAACTACTAAAATGAGACAATCAGTGACCTGGAAATTACATGTTCTTCTTGGGATCTGTATTATATTGTGCCTTGAGTTATTCAGGTTTTAATTTAGACTTGAGCTTAGACTTTAATTGCTAACTGTGCAAAAATATATCTTTATTACAAAAAAACTATTGGTAGAAGAATGATTGCTTTTTAAAATCCATGGCATGCAGAAAGTAGAAAAAAATTAAATGATGAAAATGACTTACATACAATTCTTTATAACTAAATATTCAACGCCCCTATTCATATTCCCATTCTAACAAATAACAGTGTGAACAGCTGTATGTTGGTCCAATTCAAGAGCCTCTCCAACAAGTTGTAAAAATATGAAAAAATAAATAGATAAACCATTTGTTTTTCTGCAGATTAGAAGATCTTTTGAGTGAGTTCATACAGCTGTCTTTAAAACTCTATGTGGTTCCTTGAGACTTATCTGGAGACTTTCTAAGTAGATTGAATTAAGAATGTTTTCAAGTAAAGTTTGAAGAAATCTTTTAACAATCATTGTCAATCCTTTAACCATAAACTTTAGCAATTATTGTTATTCAGCCAATGTGAATAACATAAGGTAATAATGTGATGCATGTCCATGTGAGGAGAAGAGAAAACATAGTGTCTGTGTTTTAGTGCGTGTGCAGTGTGCAATTTTACATTAATTTTTCTCCATGTTTGCCATAAAAGAGACTGCATTTTTAGAAATGAGCAAACATCAGAAACATGTCTGTAAATAAACATTTTATCGCTGTGCTCTGATAGAAAGAAACCTTGATTAAACTCCTCTGAGGTGTGTGCAAAGTAATGAAATGTATGTCCTCTGATGATTCTTACTCGTGTACAATGCAATTTAATCTACATTTGTCACTCACGTGTGCTTGTTGCAACAGCTGAACCTCCCAGATAATATGTAGTAAGATGATAAATAAGCGAATAATTCCACATGGTTTCATACTGCAAAAAGGCATAAAAGGTTCATTTTATTTATTTTTATGTACCAAAAGGCTGTGTTCCATATAGTTATTGCACCACATCCATACCCATGTATATTGCCATAGGCTAATGTTCTGTCTTGTTTTTAAAAAAAGCCCGGTCTGGGTGTAGTTTTTCCTTCCACATCTCTGTCATCTTCCTTGGCCTTTCCTTGTTTTGTTTTTTCAAAGTTTTTTTTTCCTCTTCTGGAGCACCAACACTTTCTCTTTCATCTCATGCCAATATAAATCTCAGAATCCAACCCATACAGGGGCTCTCCCTAAAGTGTCCAGAATGATACTTAAGAATCTCTTCTGCTATTCTATTCCAGGTCATTCCTAGAAAAGTTGCAGCTAGGCAGGAGTTTATCTTAGCTATGACTGAGTGAGAGGCGGGGTACACCCCCGTTAGGTCACCAGTCCATCACAGGGCCACATAAGTGTGGGGTCAACAATTAAACCAACATGCATATTATTGGATGGAAGGGAGTGCCCACACATACTTAGTGAGAACATGCAAATTTAAGCTTTATACTGAGATTTAAACTGTGAACCCTTGTGCCGTGAAGCATTGATTTAGTTGAATTTGGTTCTACAAGAGGTAAAGATTTGAGATGCCAAAGGTTAAGAACTTGGAAAATGCCATACATGAAATTTCAAAGGTGAGAAAAAATAGGTGACGAGTCCATCTTTCTGATATGCTGTTGTTGCCTTTCAGCTTTTCCCATCAGGGGTCGCCACAGCGTGTCAGCCTTGACTCGCATGGTAGGTTTGGCAGGATAAATGCAACACAATCCTCATATTTATCCAGGTTTGGGACCTGCACAATCAGGACACCATTTCAAGCTGCATTGCAGGCAACTGGGGGTCTTGCCCATCTCGCCATGTAATCTGGGATCAAACCACCAACCGCCTACTGGCAGCCAGCTGCTCTTACTCCTGAGCTACAGTCGCCCTCATTTAATTGAACATCTATCAAACCAACTATGATCATCAGAAATGACAGGTTTTTCTTTGTGTCCATTTTACATCTTCAGAGGGCACTAATTGTCACCGTTGAGATGACACCGCTCCTCAAATCCAAAAGACGACAATAGGGCTCGCTTTGACAAATCTGACAGTGAAGGCTAAGCCTCTGATCACATGTTCCCACATCTCTAACACACACGCTCTCAGACCCAAAAACACACGCAAACATACACACGCACCTCTGTGCGCTTGTCTCCCTCCAGCAGGACACCCCTAATCGAGATGGAAGAGTGCTGTGGCAGATCGAAATGCCTGCAAATGACAGGGTGGGAATGGATTGGCTCCTGTGCCCTTGTCATGTTGCTCCATCTGCACCAAACAGAGAGGAAGACAGATGGATTCCATGACAGACGGCTGGGTGGTACAAGCAGACAGGTAGTAGAAGACACAAGTGATGGGATGAAACAATATTAAGTCAATATGAAAAACTGCGAGACAGTAAATCATTCATAACTTCCTCTGTTTGATGGCGTATGTAGACTGACAGGATTTCTTTGACACCAGACACTTTATATTTTCCCGGTGTTAAAGTCGAATGATTTGTCATGGGTTGTTAAACATGTGCTTTCTTAATAAGACTGTGTCAATTGGTTATCCAGTCGAAAGGATCTAACAGATGTTTGTTCATATACTTCAAGATGATCCAACGGGATGTCCTCTAAACTGGTGGAAAGAGCATTTCAATAACAGGGCATATGTCATTAAAAAAAAAAGTGCCACAAAATCTTCTTTCAAAGGACGAGTGAGGTCGATGGTGCTTGCATGGAGCTCTTTCTACTGTAGGAGATTGATTTACTACCTGGACAGGACAACATTTCTTTCTTTCTATAGGGTTATATTAAGTCCGTAACACAATACCAATTCACAGAATCAATTTTGACCCCTCCCGTTGGGGATTGGGCCGTAACATTGACTATGAATGGTCTGATAACAACTGAACTGACTGCTTGAATGTCTTCTGTTTAAGACAACACTGTTCCTTAAAATGGAAGTAATTTTGACAGTCAGCTAAAAAAACAATAGGGCAATAAGCTGGCATTTTGGGTTTAAGGAATAATGGTCCTTGTTTGTAGTTAGAAATCAAAAATATAATAAACAATATAGCAAAATTAACATCTGTATTGCTACTTTCCCATCACCCCCAAACAAATACAATCTCCATATTTCACTATCAGTTTCTTCTTTCTTCTTTCTTCTTTTGTTAATGTTTTGGGACATTCCTGCACTTCTATGGGCTGATGCAGATTGAGAGAGTCAGAGAGAGACAGCAAACGACTTGAAGAGAACTGAACAGAGGAGCAACAAGAACAGTTATGACAACGACTGAGTCGAACACACTTAGAGGAAGGAAATTAAGTGAAGGGGGGGTTATGAGCTGCCTTGTTAGCAGAAGAACCAAGTTTTGCAAGTGAGACCAGAATTATAACGGCATGTTATGATTCTAATTATCATTGGCTGGCATTATTTGCTTTCCTTTCATTGATTTTATCTAAATAAAATCTTTAAAATTCTCCATGCTTCATATTTTCCTGAGCACATCGTCATATTATAATGCACCATTCAAATGAATATCATGTACTGCTTTTTATACATTTAATAGAGTTACATATTAGATGTGTTTAATTATTTCAAGATCACATGGTGACACGTTTTACAAGTTTAAAATGGAACCGGTAGTACTTCTGGAACCAAAGTTCGGAGGAAAATATCACTCATCAGTTTCACTATCACTAGCAGCACATTTGAAAAGAATATATACGTTTTTTTTTTAATTAGCTTAAATGTTCTATGAAAAATGATACTTTCCTTAGGACACTACTTGTGTCGGATGAAATACTGTAGGCTGTTGGTCAGGTGTGTTTTCCTGAGGTGATGTGGTGGCAAATATGGAGAGGCAGGTTAATGTTGTTTCCCCTCCCTGGGGGATTAATCACCTGGTTTATAACTACCTGCCAAATGCCACATAATCATCCCAGAGAGATAGGGAGTCTGCCAACAGCAAACCTGGGAGACAGCAGGGGAAACAGAGAGATTTTGTGGGGAAATAGAAATTAGCCACATGCATTTTGGCATGCAATCACTGAATATTTTGTCGCTAAATCCCACACAAACACACACACACACAAAACAAGGAGGAAACAAAAATATTTGACTGTCTTATGTAGATTTTAGCTTGAGGGACCATGCGTTTAGATTTTAATATGAAACAGTTACAATGTTTTCAACAATTTGTATTTTTTGCCCCTTACATTTAACATTGCAACATCTGTCACCCAAAGAGACCAGTGGATTAACTCTAATATGTACGTAGCAAATAGCGGTCAGGAGGAAAAAGGGAATGCAAAATAGAGGGAAGGCTATAAAAATGTCAAATTGAGATTAAAGTTATCCCATTCGTTCCTGCTTGCTGTGCTTTTCACCCATATGTGCTGATGAGAGTTTGTCTTGGACAGTGTCCTTCACTTCACCTCACGAGGTCTCTGCCAGTACTCCCTTCTCTCTCCTCCCTTTTACACTCCTTCACCTGCATTGAGATCATAAATTGCTGAAAATAAAGCCTTGTTTCCAGTCCGTTAGACGCGCCAGCCAATGCCAAGGGCCTTCACATCCCCTTTCGCACTTCCAAAGGCACTTAGGTGGAAAAATCTGTCTCCTTCTCAGTATACCCTTGTCTGTAATACGTGCATACATCATTGAAGCAGCAACACACAACCCAGCTTACATCACATTGCCTCGCAAGGCCAAATTGTGGTGTTGATACTTATTGTAACCAGACACTTGATTAGAGACCCATTGATATATAAATGGCTTATCCAATAAAATTATTTTGATCTGTTATGACTATTTGTTAATACATAATATGTTTAAAAGAGAGAAGTGAGAGCAAATTATTAAAGATTCATGGGAGTGTTTTTCTTGAAGAAAAATTATCACACATCCTGTGAAACAGATTTTTTTTATGGGAAATTGTCACACAATTTCATTTGTATCAAATATTTTTCTAAACCATGTACATCAACATAGAATTAAATTGACTTTAATTATGTCCCAGATAAGAAAGCTTGTGTGATAAATATTCTATTAAAACCGCCAATATTTTTTAACTTTAAAAATTAACTTATTATGATACCACATTTGTGCTGCACTTATTAGACCACCTTTTTACTGCTATGACTTTCTGTGCATATTGTCCTTTTTCAGCTGTATACTTTTTCCAGATCACCATCCTGGAATCCAACATCATCACCATTATTGACATACCTTACATCAACAGGTTAAAATATTCTCATGCATGTCCTGGTGTCAGCTAACGGCTACAGTCAGTGCATGCTGTTTTTACTCCTGCGGCTCAACTTAATGGTGTGTCTTTCACAATCTCACAGTGTGTTACATAGCTGACCCTCTGAGGTCAACTGTGAGACTGTCATTCATTGTAATTTAAGCCTCAATAGAGGGCGCCTGTGTATAGAAATGTATGTCAAATTTAGGGAATAATATCGTCTACAAACAAATACATACACAAATATCCAAATTGTGAGCCTTTGTCATATCAGCAGCATTCAAATAAAGTGATAAATGTATGAACTTAGTAGGTATATAAAGGTATATATAAAGTGGAGAGCCAGTATAAGAGCCTTAGAGATCAAAGATGATGACAACAGACTTTTTGAATATTTTTTTTAAAGTTACAGACAAATGTTCTTTTATCCTTTTGTAAGTACCTAAAACTTATATGTTATTCTCTTCTTGTTTTCTTTAAAACTTTGTTCGTCAGTTATTGTGAGAGAAGTAGCAGTATCTTTAGGATGTATAAAAAAGCTAGTGAGACAGAAATTCCCCAAATCAATCCAGTTAGAGGTCCCCTTTGGAAACAACACCAGCTCCTTGAGTGTTTTCTCCTTTTTTAAATCACTGTGATTTATCACATTAACTTTGTGCTCAGACACCTCGAAGATTTGTTTAAACATTTGTGCAAAAGCACCAAAATCCTCTCAACTCTGATAGGATCCACTGCAGATGCTTCATGACACTTACATCTTATAAATCCTGTAAACATCCACATTCTTGTCAAGACAGATGTCTGCGGATTTCAAAACAAAGCAAAAGCTCAACTGCAAATGTTGCATCCCGGCTCTTGTTTAACCCAGGTAAAAAGACTCATCAACTGGTGCCTGAAGGCTGTTTATACCTCGCCTATGTTTGGCAGCAAAATGTCTTCTGCGTCGCAGCAGCCCTCTGGTACCTTGACATGTTCTTGTCATCTGGGTATGTATGCTTACCCTTCCCGTGAACTCTTGGTCACGTCAACTCGAGAAGACTTTTTCTTGAGAAATTTGGTGATGTTGTTTTCTTGGGTGTCAGCAGTAGTGTAAGAGACAAATAACATTGGTGTGATATCTTTGTAAAGTAATGCTGCAGAAAAATCCAAACCAATGTCCACACTAATGCAAAGTGAAACCAATGAGATGCAGTGTGTCAGTATATTTGGTTTGTACTGTATAACTTATTATGATTTGTACACATTCGTCAGGAACAAAAGAGAATTAGGATTTTTTGGAAAATTGAAACCTTTTCATGAGAAGTGTGTGAGATTGCTTTCGTTATCGTATTTCCATTAAAATGTTCTGTCATGTCTGCAGCACAACTTTAACGATTAAGGCTGCTTCAGCTGCCATCCCAAAGGAATTACCCCTTTCCCATCATCGTAAGCTCCGGTGCAGGCATAAAACCCTTGCTCAGGCTCAATTAATGTCATATAGGACACAGGTAATTTAATTCATAAGCCAAGATTACATCAGAGTGGTAATGGGCTAATGATGAAACATGATGTTTGAGTTTCAGTTAATAAGATTGCTTAACAGATAATAATGACCAGACTATCATCTGTTACTAAGGAACCAAATAAACACAACTAAATACATTTTTCCCAACAATTGTGTACTTCCTGATGCAGAATATAGTGTTTTAGGCACAATTGCGATTCAAAACTCCAGACACATGCAGATTGCAATTTTCCACATTTATTCAGAAATCCAATACAGCACATTTTCCCTTTCTGATAGCATCTAACATTCTGACATACAACACTTGAAATGTGAGCTGCAGGGTAAAATAATACTGTTTTCAATATCTTAATTGTCTTTCATT
The DNA here is from genome assembly GCA_013363375.1 of Menidia beryllina. Classification (NCBI taxonomy): domain Eukaryota; kingdom Metazoa; phylum Chordata; class Actinopteri; order Atheriniformes; family Atherinopsidae; genus Menidia; species Menidia beryllina. Next base: position 8,983,980 of record JABUIW010000214.1, read on the forward strand.
TCTTGCTTGGCTCGACTTATATCACAAAAAGGTGTATGTTAGTTTCTGAAATGTATTACAAAAAAATAGTCACATGAAGCAATTACATTCTCATTGTCATAAGATTTCTTTGATTTTAAGTTTTTGGGGATGGATGATTTATAAGATATAATAAGCAACAAAGTGTGCCTCCTCAGTGATTGAAAACCTTGGGGCAGGTACATTTGATGTGTTAGAAATCATATTGTGGCCAGGAATAAGGGTTAGCACAAAAGGTACAGAATTCTACTCAAGAACTCTATACTATCTGAATAAAATATCCACCTCACTTTGTCAAAACTAGCACAAAAAAACGTACATGAAGTCAAAGACTGATTTAAGTAGTTTAACCAGCTGGCTTGACATGATTATTGCATTAAAACATTTAAATGCATTGTTTTAAGGACTGGTGAATAGCAGCATAGCAACATGTTGACATCTTGTTCTAATGTCCTGCTTATTTCTAAGTTTATCCATCTCTCTTCCCATTGCAGTCTTTAATTTCCTCATTCCTCAGTGCAGACAGGTATAGTTGTTTAACGCCGAGAAACTAGAGCCTTGATAAGCATGGGTTTCCACCTTTGAGGTGTAGGCAGAGAGGTACTGACACACAGATTAATAGCACTATCTCTTTGCTTTTCTCTGTCTCGCTCTCCCTGTGTTTTGGCTGGATGCATATCAGCAGCTTCCTTTCTGTTCATCAAACACATGAATAATAATTATACACTGTGCTAATTCATTGTTTCATTCTTCCTCTATTCTCTGGAATTCATGCATACTTAAGCTGCTATTATTCTGACATGGGTCATTTCATGGTTACAATGGGCCCTGCATAGCAGGTCTCTACTTTGCATTGGTGTCCTTGGGTGTTTCATTGCCTGCATGGACCAGATAGACATTTTACTATACAATATGAGCTCACAGGGTATAAAAATAGGGAATTTTCATCATCCCCAAAATGAATGGTATTGAGGAGTAACACAAACCACTCTCATTGTCATGATAGTATTGGGACTGCAACAAATTATGATCACAAAGCATACTTCTAATGTAATCTTGAAGTAAACGCACAGAACAACAATGGTCAATAAACCCTCCACCCCCACGATCCCTGGGTTGTGAAAACGATAACCTTCAAACAGCATCAGTATCACACACGGAATCAATATGCTCTGTTCTAATGTGTTAACATATAAATCCTGTGGATGAATGGAGAATTTGCGTGTAAATTATGCAAGCAAGGTTGAATGTATTCTTGGCAGTTTTCACGTATTGGATATCTGACTTTTGAGATGTTGCATACATAACCATCTATATTTCCAGTATGAAAAGCTGCATTGCATGTACTGTAGGAAGAAAAGCAGTTTAATGTTGTGAAGTACTCAAAGTTTTTGAGTGAAGCACTCAAAAACTCTTTCAATGAGAGATAATGAATAGACCAGTCCAAATGCACAGGAAACATGACAAGTTTAGAATTAGCAAAAAACTCCACTGTAACTGACTTTCTCAAGGGAGATTAGTTTATGGTTTCATGTGAATGATGTGAATCTATTTTCTATTTAACTTTTGATTGATTATGATTGAAGCCATTCCCATATAAAGGAAGAATATGGGGAATTAAAAGTATCAATTTGTGGAACCTTCTTTAGGTATTAGATTAATTTGGTATAGAATAAAATGGATGAATGGACAAATTATAAACATCTCAACGAATGAGGGGATGTGCAATTTGATCAGACATCTGAACTTTGATCTTGAATCTCCAAAATGCATAATCTTAGACGTCATGTGGTTTGTTTTGTTGTGATGTTGTGATGTTTTTTACAAGAAAGGATGTTTCTTCATTCTACATTTATCTAATAGAATGTTTCCCTTTTATGCTCACTATTATTGTTTAGCCTTAATAATGTGTTGGTTCTATTCATTACACCTCTTACATCTTAAATATATCTTTGTCAACTACGTCTGGGAAAAACAGATCTTTTAGATTTTTCAGAACTGTTGCAATGAAATTTCTGATAACATAATCAATCATTTACTCATTATCTCCTTTTCAGTATTTCTGAAAATATTGTATTGAGTATAATATTTTTTCTATAAATGTGTCAATCCCTTCAGTATTAATGTATAGTTTAGCAACATGTCCATTATACTGTTGAATAAAAATTTGAAAGCAATAACTTTGTTTGGTAGAGCAAACAACTGGATTTGTAATCGGTCATTAATTCCCTCCAAAGTAAAAGATAAGGATTCCAAGCTTTGTGGTTCACATGCGTACCTCTTTGAAAGATCCTAATTTTAGACGATGCATTTACATCATGTGAAGCTCAGCTCATTCTCCGTGTCCTCCATTTGAACCCAGTGTTTATCTCTGCAGCAAAGCCTCCTCCATCCTTATTCTGTACATTTCAAAGGCATGAGCCTCTGATTTGCATAATCCAGAATGTACTGCATGTGTGTGTGGAGACGTGTACTGGAATGAGCACTGAGTTATTCTATGCGATCCCAAATCTAATTATCCCCAACTGGCCTAGGGAACAAGACCAACTCAATGTGCAAGAGAAAGAATCTGGTCAAATTTAAAAATGGAGCCGACAAAAAAAAGTGCCAGACAGAGTAATAGTGATGAAAATCTCCATGGCTGAACTGTATATCTCTTACATTGTCCTTACGTTGTGTTTTCCAACTTTATCCTCCTTCAACATTTGATAACAAAACTTTAAGAATTTCTAATGGTTAAAAAAAATGTCTTCCTCACAAAATAAATACAAAAGTCGTGAGACATTCGATCTGCTTTTGTTCAGATGATTAAGAGAGCACTAAAAACTTTATTAAAAAAAACTTTCTAAGGCGACCGAAAAGCATGTGTCTGTATCTCAACACTCATGCAGGGCCAGCGCAAACTGGCAGGAGCAGACAAACAGGCACTGCTGAGAAGTGGAGCTTGGCAGAGATATGATCCACACAAGAGCCTCTTCAGATCTGAATCTTGCCTTCACTTAGGTATGCACATCCACATCATCTCCCTCCTCAACTCTCCACTCTCCATCTTCTCACTGAATTCCTTCTTCCAAGCCTCCCGCTCATTAAAACTCTTAATTGACTCATTCACACCTGCTCATGCACTGGCTCATTTGGGACAGGCCTCCACCACCCGAACAGATTTTCTCATCAACTATGAGTTCACTCTGATGCACACTGTCCTTCGTTCACCTACAGGGCAAAACACTAATCTGAGTCTGCATGGGTGAATGTGGGTGAACGCAAGTGTGTCAAAGGCTGCCAGTTTGTGAGAGCCGACATAGAAAAAAATTGAGTTTTTGCTCAGCTGCTGCAATGTCCGTGGTCTCTTCTCCATAGTAGTGATTTTTTTTTTAAAGTTTAAACTTCATTATATTCATATGTACATATATATATGTATATATATATGTGTGTGTGTGTGTGTTTGTGTGTATTCTCTCCGGGTTCTCCGGCTTCCTCCCACAGTCCAAATACCTGCATGTTAGGTTGATTGGAGATTGGGGAAATTGCTCTTAGGAGTGAATGTGAGTGTGAGTGGTTGTTTGTCCTTGTATGTCCTGTGTGTGGCCCTGCGATGGACTGGCGGACTGTCCAGGGTGTACCCTGCCTCTCGCCCGTCGACCACAGGGATAGGCTCCAGTTCCCCCCGCGACCCCAACAGGGAATAAGCGGTATTGATAATGGATGGATGGATGGGTGTTTGTGTGTATACATATTGACATTTTAATCTGTTAACCCTGTTCACAAGGTTTAGGCACTTTTTAAGATTTAATGTTTTTTGTGACTTTAGAATTGGATGATCTATATGTCTGCAGCAACAGAGCAGCAAAAATGTAAAAATGGGGAAAAACATAGACATATCCCTTAAAGAGTGCCCTCAATTTCAGACTGAAATAAACCATCAAAGCTTAAACTTTTCAGCCATCCCTCTGCTCTCAACCTTTGTCTTCCTTTGGCCCGTCGGTACCATCACCAACAAATTCTTCATCATAATCACATTTCTTAAATGTAGATGGTAACCTTTTGGAAGAGACAGGAAATGAGATTTCCCAAAATACACCAGAAGGTGGTCTGTGAATGTAAGTGGGCGGTTGTTAAGTGTCCAAACTCCCATCCATCACACGAGACACATCCTACTCTGTCAAGGTCTTTGTCACCACAACATCATCCTGTCCCTGCTCCATATTTCTCCCAACACAGAGTACATTTTGTTTTTGTCATTTTCTTCATAACTTTTGTGATATTTATATGTTTGTGTATTCATCTATTTCTTAAGGAACTTGCACATGTGTGCATTACCTTCAGCCAATTCTACTTTTGATTTAGCGATATTGGGCTCAGACTATTAAGTATTATTTTTGGCATGAACTGGATAGAAAGTATGTTTAAATGCCTAAAAGCTGCCTGTAATCATCAGAAGACAGGTGTATAATTTCAGAGCATTAGTACATTTTCTGATATAGTAGACGTATTTGTTTACATGTGTATCAACTGAAGCAGAGGGAGCAAGCATTCAATACAACAGGCTCTTTAAAGCACCTGGGTACTAGGTTAAGAGTGTAGGCTGTGATGCATGTTTATTCGTTTTTTGAAATGCTTAAGATTAAAACCTCGAGGGTTATAACATGTTAACAAAGTCGGGGTATTTGTAAAATATTTAAGTGCTTGTCTGGCATACATTTAGGTGTCAGGAATCATTGGTAAAAGTAAAGTAGCTAGTTGTGACTAAATAGGTTAGCATTGGTGTTAAGGTAAGATTTTCCTAGATCAAGGACGATGACCTTTGGTCTTGGCACCCTAATTGCAAAATGTCTCTGTGATGTATCATGGCTTTCAGAGCAAGTTCCAGCACTGCAACATTAAGTTGCTCCCCAGCTCAAATATTGGGTTTCCAACAATCCAAGGATCAATAGGTCACACGTCATCTGGATACAACTGCTCCCATTTCCAACATTTTGTTATTCTGTAGTCTGATTCATGAATATTTAGTTTCAGTGGCCTATTTCTCAAAATGTCCTAGTCTTATGATACAGACCGTGTCAATCTGAGTTATGTTCGAACTAGAAACACCTCAGTCTTGTGTCTTTCACCTATGTAGATTTTGGGACAGGTGACAAGAAGCTTGCTCTGGGCAGAATTCAAACCACAGATTCTGTTCTGTGAGCAGCATCAATATCACTCTGACTTCCTGCCGCGTACACATGTTACGCGGCAGATTAAAAAGATTCAAACAGATCTTGCCTTTTACTAAACTGTTGATATGTGAAAAGAAAGGATAAAAAGTGTACATCTGTAATTACAGGCCAACATGAATGAATCTCAATAACATATTTACAACATATTTAACATAGAAGTCCCTGTCAGGCATCAAACAACCAAAAAGTTAAGTGTGCATGGAGCTCAGTACATTAGCGTGACCCAGGAGGGAATTGTGTGTGTGTGTGTGTGTGTGTGTGTGTGTGTGTGTGTGTGTGTGTGTGT
>JABUIW010000214.1:8989738-9005367 GCA_013363375.1 Menidia beryllina
GAGAGAGAGAGAGAGAGAGAGAGAGAGAGAGAGAGAGAGAGAGAGAGGGAAAGGAGGAGGAACCATTATGGAGTACAGGCCTTACACCTCCATGACAGATTGAAGAAGTTCTGATAATGCCTAGAAACAGCTGCTTTGAAGACAGTGTGGAGGCACTAATTGTTGTTGCACAAGAAAAAGGCACTGAGCAGAAATACAACAGAGGCCAAGGTCTACCACACCAGATGGGACTCCAGGTGCAAAAAGGCCTGAGACGATCCAGCATAATAGTGGGGTATAAGACAGATCGTACGGGACACGTGGAGCACTGTAACCAGAGTGGAACATCTGATGCGCTGACTTTGGGCTAAAAAGTCAAAAAGTTAAAAGTACAATTCTAGCGTGAGAGAGACATGTCAAAAGTGTTTTCACATATTTAGTGAGTATAATGAGGTATTGTTTACAAACTTTTTTTATTATCTTTTTTTCCTTAGGCTTACAAAAAGCCAACGCAAAGCTTTAAAAAAGAGTTCTTGCAGCTTTCTTCATGCTCAGTGCGTCTCTTTGCCTCCTCTGCACCCTGTACTTCACACCACTCCAAGATTAGTTCTCCCTGAGTGAAGCTCGCTCTAGGAAAATGGCCTCATTAACAGCCAACGAAGCCACGCTGAGGGCAATCTGGCTCTCTCTGCGATTAGTCCACAGAAGGCCCTTAATCTGCCTTGCGCATGATGAACACTGGTGGAGAAATTGAAACCATCCATGGCAGGACAGCCCTGTGTTATTATAACATAAAGAACAGTTATTAAAGTGTCTGCAGCATGGGGGAGTCAATCCTAATAAGCTCAACAGTGCTGCCTCTGCCCTCTCTCTGTACCTTTTCTAATTTCTTCTCCATCCTATCAAACTCTTTCTTTCTCATACACTCTTTTCAGACTCCATTTTTTTTCTCAGTCTTGCATATTTGCAATAAAATTGCTAGGATTAGCTGCATTTGTTCCTTTTGCGATTTATTAATTGTCAGTGAAAACCAAATAGTTCAATGAGACATGTTGAATAGGGAATTGGGATAAAACATTAAGAAACAGACACAGTAAACCACTGAAATTGTATTTTATCAGTGTCTCACTAAATCTATATATAATATAATATGTACATACAATTATAGATACAGATTTGATTATTCTGTAAGAATTTGTAATCCTACTGAAAATATAACTATTTCCTAAGAACTTTGTGTGTGTACTAGTTCAAACACTTTCCCTTTAGGTGGCCGACAGTAAAATCAGACAATAAAACCAGTCATTGTTCAAATAATAACATTTCAAATAAACATTTTGAAAATGCAAACATGTTAACATAGTCATTTGGTACATTTCAGACGCTTGCGCTGTTCCGTGATATCTGGATGATAAACGCTGCGACAAAAAAAAAAAAAAAAAATTCACTCTCCCACTCTGTGGGGTCATATCATTTTACAGTTGTATGCATCTGTTGCTTCACTACTCTGTGTGGTGATTTGCCCCCAAATTTTTCACTATAAGATACTGGTGCCGTCATATATCATTTACTACCTCTGACTTGACAGTTGTGCTGGCTCTGCACTTATGTCGCTGAGAATATAGCAGTCAAATGTTACTGTAAACACTGACACATCCGATCATTGTGATTTTAAAAAGTAAATAAATATGATGATCAGGAATTAAGAATTTTCTGCCTTAGAAATAGTCTTTGTGTAAAAAAACAAAAGTTAAAAAAATGTTGCCCATAATTTCACACAGGACATGTTAATGCTCAGTAGTGTAACAGTTGGTCAGATTAATATAATGACAAAATGCATGGAAGTACACAGTGGTCAACCCAGACAAGATTATTGCATTTTTCAAAAAACTTACTTGTTTAACTGATTGTTCCTGTAAACTTTAGTGACAGATATGTATACATTTTTTTAAATCAATTACGCAATCCCAGAAATGCTCCAATGCTACACAAACACTTATGTAGGAAGAAGACTGAACAAACAATAGTCACAAAGACATACTCTGCATTTGATATTCCTCTCCTTAATTCCCTTAGGGTCACTGTGGTTCCTTACACTTATGGTCAGGGCTGACCATACTACATTAAACAACATAGCACACTGACACAGAAACCTTGACTATTTCCATGCATAAGGTTAAAAGATGATGAACTATTACAATTACTAGAAATGCCAGAAGTATGCTTAATGGGAAAAACATTAAGCCTCCCATCCAAGGAGAACCTCTGGAACCGTAGGTGTGTAACCACAGTTCCACAGCTGGCTGGCTACCGCCCCGACTCAGCTGAACGACTGGCAGAATTTCTCTTTTGGGCTCAATGGTGCATTCAGTGCGGTTGTGTTGTGGATAAGAATGCTGGATATACATAATGCTTTCATTTTAGAAGGCCACAGTGCTGCTGTTTCTTGTGTGAAGGTATAACATATAGGTTTTCACAGTTATAATGTGTTGCCTTTTTGTTAACATATACAGTACCTGCTCTGAAACTTCTCCCTGTCAAAGCTGTCTAAACAACACAACTTTCTGATGTAAGGAAGTGTGTAAAATGTGGAAAAAAAATACCTGAAGAAGGAATCGATCAAATATCAAATGTCAAATCTCCAAGTTTCTGTTTTATTTTTTGTAAATCGCTATCCATTGCACGTATTTCTGCTCATCATTCGAATCCTCTAATACAATCACACATATGAATTTGAATTTTCTACTATTTAAGAGATTATGATTATGATTGTCAGTTGGGAAAAAGTTGAAAAAGATGGGAATACTTTTTGTAGTAACCAGGGAGAATGTAGATTGACATCTACATTGTTTGATTATTGGATCATGGTAAGCACATAATTGTTTTACCACCCTATTTAATGTTCACACCAAAAAAGGGATTAGGTTGAGAAACATCATCCTTCTCATGTTTAGACAGATAAACACTTTCTCCTGTCCAATTTAGTGCTAATAGTTTAGAGGCATTGATACCAATGAACTGAGATAAATGAAAACACAGCAAAATGCAATGGGAATTTTCTCTATGTGCATGACGGACATCCGGTTCTCAGATTGCTCTTAAACTCTGGGTTTGGTCCACAGAATGCTGCATACTGTTATCTGTTAATGGCACATTCAAAGCGCCAGCATACTCTTGCTTGAAGATTGCTTAATTTGTCAACATGCCAGCACCATGCAAACAGTTCATAATTACAAAATGATTTATGGAGCAAAATAAAAAAAGCAAAGAACACTTTTGGTGAAGACTCCACATCAGCGTTGAAACTATGGAAAGGCATTAAGCTTCAGAAGATTTGTTTAAGGGCGAGTCACTTGGCATAACAAAAGATGACGTTGATATGAAGTTGATCACAGAGAGTCTTATATTCTCTTGATCTGAGTTCCTCACTATGGTCACACTCACTGATCATAGATGAGTTATTGACCTCCCTCAAAACAGAGTCAGTAGTGGAACGGCAGCAATTCATCACATGCGTCGTGGCTAGGGATAAAAGGCTTCTCATAGGATGTAAATTAATGAAATATAGGAAACCTTGTCTTCTGTTTCTCGGCCTACTTGAATTTCCTCTCCAACAGCAATATAAAGTCCTGTTTATTTTCCATGGATGATACCCTATCTGAAAAAAGTACTTCAATGATTTTACTGAAAAACTCATCCCAGTTTTCTCTCTAATGATTTTTTATGGGCCAGATAGACAACAACTTAGGACTTTGTGAACAGATTGTGTGTTGGAAGTAAAAACTGACAGACTACTGACAGACTTATTTCCAGAATATTTTCCAAAACTGTCTGCACTGAAGTGAATATCACACGTCTGCAATGTTAAAAAAAAGATTGCATGTTCATTTTATTTTACATTTCTTAAAAATGGCATCAGCAACATCTCCTGTGTTCTGTATACCTAAGCTGTGTTTGAGGCTACAAGATGTTTTATATCTATAAATACAAACACTAAAATAAAAATCAAAAGAAACACCAAAAACTATAACCTTACTTAAAAGAGTTACACACTATGAATTAAAATCATGGCATAACACTCCCTGACCATGGCCACATTTTGACATCTTGGCAAAAAACCCTGGCAGGACACTCCCTCCATGTTAATTCTATAATATAACAATGTCAGTAGCTTAGTTCAGAGCTGGACTGAAATATTAAATAGCTGAAGTCTGTTTTATTAAAACTTTGAACAAAATGATCATCTAAGATCCCTTCAGGGATAGTGAGATTATACATTTAGCAGTAAAATACCTTCTTATTTCCTCAGAACATATGGGCTGTGCACAGCTGTGCCTTTACGCACTCTGATAATTTAAGACCGTCATTACATGTGTTATGCTTTTATTACAATATATGTATTTACTCCTACCTTTGTTTCTGCCCATGTTGAAATAGTTCACCTGCAAGCGTCCACATAGGACTAATGACAAGGTGAACTCTGTTCAATTAAGAAGCACAAGCCAAAAGTGTGCGTTCCTCAAAGCTAGAACAGGGACAGGTCCCGATCGATAACTGCCTCTACAGCCATGGCGTATTAGCAAACACCACCATACCAAATAACTGAGGGCTGACCTTTTCCTTTAATGCTTTCTTTGCTCAACCTCAGGCCGTAGCCACTGTGTGATAGCTGCAAGGAGAAAAGGTGAGCATTGTTTTAGTGGTTTGTAAATGTAATGCAGATTGATCACTGTCTTCACAGTCTTGCAGCTGTTATCGCTGTTTGCCAAGGCTGCTCAGAATAAAAAGGACAGGGCTGAGGTGCTGTTGTGAAGTGATTCATGGACCTGACAGTCTTTATTTATATTGAGTCATTGTATGTTTTTGTACAGGAGATGGCCTTTTTACACTTCAGGTAATTTCATCTTTCATGCATAGGTGCATATCATAAATTATTTAGGGTTTTCAGTAGATAGGAAGGATCTGTGTCCAGCTGATATTTGCTTATTTCTGATTCAATTACATGCTGCAATAAAAGTTGTTGTTTTTTAATCACAAATAAGAAACAAAAAGTATCACAAACTCTTGATTTTTTTTCTTTAAACACCATAGAAAACATCCAAAATAAACAGAATCACCAACATTTTGAGACAAATACGATATATTATATGTATCCAACTAACAGTTTTCAATCCAGTAACTCTACCATCTATTGCTGCTCTACGAGGCACTACTTTGCATAAAGCAGCAGATGGACATCTACATTAGGAACCCCTGACTGGGCTACTTCATCAGACTGTCGATCAAACTCTTGTTTTCTCTCTGATCTCCACTCCTCCACATGCATAAAGAAGCATGGTAAAGACTCTGGTCCCCCTGCAGTGAGAACTTCTGCTGTGAGTCAAGCTCATATTCAATAATGATATCACTTCCACGGATTATGTCTTTTTGGGGTGATGGCTTGACAATAGTTCAGTACAACTCACATTTATCTTGATGATAAATTGCTGAGAGTTTCGATGGCAGCTGGCGAACAGACTTCAATCTGTGTGCCTTTTAGTGTATGTGTGAGTAAGGCGGCAAGGAGCATTGTGTACTCAGCCTAGCAACATCTGCTCCGCACCAACTCTGAAGACTTGTCAATAAACATCCCTCTATAGATTCATCTTCTTTTTCCTCTTGCAACATCCAATTCCAGCTATTTCCCAAGTGATAAAAACATCTAGCTATGAATGCTGTGTGAAATAATCCACCAAGTAAAAATACACGCTGTAAATTAGTCTGCAAATGAAGCCGTTGAGTCCATCCAGGGACCGGGAATGTTGTGTGATATATTAAGTCCTACTGTTCTAATTTTACCTCTAACAGATGAGGGAGTGAAGTTAGATTGCAAAGCACATTGTATTTTGTTGAGACCCATCATTCAGAGGTTACATACAGACCAAAACAGCCCATTGATTCCACATTTAGATCTCTGCACTACACACATTAAACAATGAAATCTTAACTGTGGTGACTGGTGGTTTGTTGGTATTTTTGTCACTGCACACAATTCCACATCCATCCGCAATAACCCTTCCAATCCTCTTCGAAGTGAAACTGATTTGCATTCAGTCAACTTGAAGCAGGAACGCATGAGCCAAGGCTCAATCGGGATTAGACAGCACCCCTGAGACAATGGCAGGTAAACAGGCACTTCACATGAGTTTACATAGTCAATTAGAGATCTTAGCTATAGGCATGGGCTGCATGTTTGCTGATTCTGCATTTTACCCAGAGGAAGTTCTTTTCTATTTCGTGCCTTGAAAAGGGAAACAGGCCAAGAATGACAGGTTCAAAAGCAAACTGAGACACGGCTGCCCTCTCACAGTTGAAGAGGGTAAGTTAAGAGGTTTCTCACAATAAGATGGCAACTCTTTCTCATCACATCTTTAGCAACATGTTCATTACTTTCCCTTGGTGCTGCAGCTTTACATTTGTTGTTAACCTTTGCTCATTTGAGGCCGCTGCACCGATGAACTTACTAGTATTGCATAGATGTGTTTAGCCTGCAGGTGAATTGGAGCTCCTCACTGATGAAAAATGTTTATTACCCAGACACAGTGAGCAGTCTTCTATGGTTTCTTTGGATCTTTTCACTAACAAGTTTCTGGATGTAGATATTGTCCTGTTTCACCAGCTCTGTGAGCTGCCCTTGCACACATGCCTACGTGAGACTTGACATCCTTGACTTCTTTTTACCGCTGTTTCAGAATTGGTTTAATGAGAACATTAGGAGACTTCTTATTTGTTGATGCACCCATGAACAATTTATGCAGAGGGAACCGTCTTAAATGATCACTCATTGTCACAGGCATTTCATTAACTGGTAATATCATATTTAAAGATGGAATAATGTATTTGAAAATGTTGCCCTTTGGGTCATCATCAAACTCAACATTGGCTCAGTTGAATACAAAGCTGAAGTTATAAACATGAAAAAGAGAAGGACAGACAAAAGTATGCACACAGAGACTGAAGATTTTTCTGTTCTAGTGGGATTTAAATAGTTTTACTTTTACTCAAAGCTCATTTCATCCTTATATCTGCTTTTATTTGGCAGCCGAATATAATACTGAGCAGTGATCCAATTTCAACTTTACAGTAAAGAACAACTGGAGAGATACTGAATAGCCTGGCAAACATATTTTGATTTGATGTAAGGTGCACGCACATTCAAGTCTGGATTAAAATAATTGAACCAGCATAACATGTTGAAGGGTCTGGAAAAGCCTAAAATCAGATGCAAGTGAACTCAAATGAATGGCATTATACAGTGGGTATACAGCTACTGCAAATACTTAGATTCACATCCAGATCCCATTTATGTTTACCCAAAAGTTATTGTAATTTTATGAATTTAAACCTTCTGCACAGATAAACTATCATAGTATGAAAAATGTTGATGCTACATCAATCAGAAGTGATGTCCTGAAAATAAACAGCCCTAAGCACAGCTGTGATATTTGTGTGTGTTCGTCTGTGTGCGTGTCCTAGGAAGTAACAGCCAGTGAAGTGGGAGTGTGGCAGCTCAGCTGTACTGTCAGCAGATGGAGAGGGGAGAACCATAGATAACACAGCTGGTCCAGTGCTTTACCACTCATTTTGAATGTCAACGTTTCCTTAATTTCCCATCACAAGTTTTTCTGTCTAAATTGGAGTGCCCCGCAAGTATTTTTTTTTTCATTTCTGTTCGCCAATTTGAGTATCACATTAACAAGAATAATCAGCAGAGCTGTACAGAACGCATACCCAGGTGGTAGGCGTATTCACACATGTGATGAGGCAATTTTGAATGTGCAGTTTTCAGGGCGACAAACCCGGATGAAATACATGATTAAGTGTGTCATTTTGTGTTGAAATCTTTGCGATCATCTACTAATAATATTGCAGTCACCACAGGCATATTATATAGAGATACCCCAAACTTTTTAACACCAAAAATGTTTGTTTAAACTCATATACCCCCCCTCACATCAAACTGTTTTAACCCCTCAGAACTGGAGTTCTGAACAGAAAGTATATCCACTTACAAGAAGATATACTCTTAAGTTATGGAAACATGAAGGGTTGGCATTACACTGTTTCATGCTGGTTTAACTGGATCACAATTTCCTCTAATAATGATTTTTCAAAGATAATTGGGCTGGTTCTTTACTTTAGAATGGGCCAAGATGTCTGCACACACAGAAGAGCAGAGAAGCAGCTGCCAGCTGTGTTGTTAACAGATAAATCAATCAGTCTTGTCTTTTTCTTATCATCAATTTGTTGCTGGAATTGCTGCAGCTCCCTTTTCTTTTCAAAAGCCAGAATTCAGAGGGGTGTTGGTATTTTTATTTTTTTAACAATGTGAAGTAAATGTTATCTTTCTGTTATCATGTCTTGCAGTTTACCAGTCATACATAAAGGCCTATTAAATCATTTGCAGAGTTTTGTCATTGCAGTTAGAAGAATTAAAAGGACATTCAGAATTAGCACAATTAGAACAACACAATCTAATTTAAACATTGTTTATAAGATTTTTTATCAGCAGTGCAAGTTGATGTATATATACAAAAAGTAGCTTTACCCATTACATGCACAATTTTAGTTATCACCTAATTCCAACTAGTTACACGATCACACTGCAAGACATTTGATTGTTCTATTCAAGTTACTATCTTTTCTATGTGAGACTACAAACCATTGCCAGATATTTTGTCTTTTAGGCTACTCTGTAAGCATCTTCTCTCTTTTTTGACTAGCAGGTACAATGATTTACAGACCACCTCAACTCTGACAAGGACGGACAGAAGCAGTCAAAATGTTGCATCTAATGAGCTTCTGTTTCCCCTCCACAGGCGGGACACGAGGCATTGCATATTCAGGGCAGCTGTTCTCATCACTTCTTTTCATCCATGTCTCTACAGCTCTGAACAAATCACATATTTTATCAGCAAGCAGGCCAATAGTTCAATGATAACTTATTCTTTTCATTTATTCAGTGTCACTTGCAGTCAACTGGCCGAAATACAAAAACTTCCCTTCACTTCACTGATGCTAAGTAACACATAAAAATGGAGAGAAAAAAAAATCACATTTAATTCTGCAATAACAGCACAACTCGCAAACCTTGAAATGGGGAAGGTTATAGTGAAGTTCTGGGAGTCACCCGTTCTACCAAAACAAGATCCACAGCAGGATAACTGTACAGGTAGATAACCAAAGTAGAATTTTGCTCCCATTTGGTGACAAATGTTGATCCCTGCAGACTCAGAACACTTTTCCTGGGTTTTGATAAGGCTGTCACTCTTGTCACTTCATCATCATTCAACAAAGCAGTAGCCAAAAAAGACTTTTACTCGTGACACCAGCTTCTACAGCAAGCAGGGTAGCGCCATACTGCTTCCTCTCTTGTTCTATCATCTGAAATGAGGCATCCAAACCAGTGTGTGAGGATTAAATACAGCACATTAAGAAGAGTCAAGCATACTTTCATAGAATACTGTGATGTCACAAAGGGGCATTATATTCATTAATATATCTATTACAATGTTTCGATCAAAAAGGCAGGTTTCAGTTACAGAATTGTACTGGTTTGCATGTGCTGAAATGCTTCTTTAAAACTTTATTTTTAAGGTGACTTGACTGGGGACATATAACTCTACACCATGATGTGGCAGTGACTGGCATCAAAGGAGGAAGCTAATGGTTTTGAACCTGTAGCTGCTTTGAATCTGTGCATCTTTCTTAGTGCTACTAAGTGTCAGATTCCTTCTACTTGACATGACAAATGAAGAAAGAATATCTTAAGGGTATGCATTGCTGCTGCCGTTTTAGAACCCACCTGTGAATGATGGCTTTTTTAATGCAGGGATCCCAATGCAACATCAGATAAAGCTCAGTTGGGTTTTCTTTTCTTTTGAAAATGTCATATTTCTGTTCTAAATTTGTATTCTATGGCCACCCTCTGTTTGAGGTGACTGATAGGATGTACCTGCATGTGAATAGGTTGGAGTAGGTGTCTTGTATGAATAAAAAATGCAGGTGTGAGCAATATCTTCGCTTGTAAATACACCCACAGCCTCATAATGTAAGAGCTTAACCTAACATAACATTTGATATATTACTGCTCCAAAGCTTTTACCAGGCACAGTAAATGCATTTCGGGTTTATAAAGGTGTAGTATCTTTAGCTGAAACCATCTCATGGACAACATGCTTATGCCGTGGGTCTGCAGAAAACTTAAATACAAACTTGTTCACTGACAATATCTAGTTAACTGAAATATCGCTGAAAAAAAGTATTTTTTTGTTTGTTTTTTACTGCTGATCATAACAAATTTATATTTCCACTGCATTTTACTTGAAGTAACTTTTAATCCTTTCGATCCATATTGTCATTTGGTAACGCATGTACTGCCACTGATTTAGGGAAAACCTCTCGATGATCACAAAGAAAGGTGGAAACAACTAAGAGGGGTGTCTTTGAAGCTAACAGAAATCACTTTCATACAAGAAGATGGAATGGCACCAAAAATAAGTGATTTTCCAATGTTTGAATTGTCTATGTGCAAATTGTGTTCAGTGCCTTGTGCTTTTGAAAAAAAAATGCATGTATTAGTGTTTGCTTGTATGCGGTAGTTATGAATAAGTTGTGAGTTTTATTCACATGACATCAATTCTTGCAGTTTATTGATCATAGGGAGACCGCCATTCTTTCGTAGTTCCGCATGGGGAAGTGTATTGACTCCAGTAGGCTGCTGTGTGTTGCAGCATTAAGGGGGGAAGATGAGAGTGTCTATCCTGATATGATGGATGACCATGGGCTTCAGATGCACTAATTGGCTCTTGATGAGGCTGGTGTTCCTCCGTGAAAGTGTACCAGGCTAGATTAGCACATTAGCAGGATTAATCAATAAGGTGTGCTGTTTCTCACTGATTCCTTTTTTCTATTTTCTGTTTTAAATCTATTTACATACACCATTGTGATCCATTACAAGTAAGAGTAATTTCAAAATTAATTTAATTATTAACATTCTCGCAAGAAGAGTGCATATCACTTTAATTACTGCAGAAAAAATATACAATGGTGGGACAGAGAAAGTGATATATGAAACAACTAAGAAAACCAATTCCACTGCAATACTATCAGACATATACAGCTGTTCCATTGGTTCACCCTCCTGCATTACTAATCTATTGGCTTCTCTCCACACCACACTTGTGTTAGCGATTATTTCAGAACAAACTAGATCTATAAGCAACTAGTAAACTTCATTGTAAAGAAAATAAACCTATCTTTTCAAGTTGTTTGTCAATGTCATTCAATCATAAGTGCTGCAGCTCAGTTGTTGGCTCAGGGGTAAGAGCAGTCGCCTGCCAATGGATGTTGGACAACATTTAATTTTTTAATATTCTTGCATTATGGCATTTCAGGCTTGCAGTACAATATATGGAAAACAATGAGGCAACAAAAGAGAATTACAGATAATTTCACCAGGTGATTTCAGATGGCCATTACGGTCATTATTTGGCTAAGAAAAATAATAAAAATTTAACATTTAAAAAAATTGTAAGAATTATAAATCATTTTTAGAGAAGCAAAATGACTTAAATTGTTTGATTTTTAATTTGGCGTATGTCAATAGCTGTCAAATGATTTAGTAAACCAATGATAGGAATGTGCACATGGGTTGAAACATTAAACACATTGAAACATGCACACTATAAGAGTAGCAGTAGCACAAAACTGTTCACTGTTTGCATGACACTGTCTTTCCCAGGAACAGCATTGAGTTTGGTTACATCACTCAGAAGTATCTCACCAGAATTATTAATAATTTATCAGGTAATAATAATTATATATTTTAATATGATGGGAATACAATATCTGATAACAATCTTCGTTAAAGAACAATGGAAAAACACTGTCCTCATGGGATGGATGAGGACTTTCATGTGTCCTTACACTCCACCATGGCTTCCACCGAACAAAGCCTGTGAGATGAGAAGGGGTGCAATATTCTAATTCAAACTCTGGTTGAACCCTGCATTTGAATACTTTTGAAATCCTCTGCAGGCCTGTCATGCAATTTTAAACACATCTATACAATCCAGCCTGTAGTTATTGCCTTTCATGTCTATCACCACCTCATATTTTTCCACACGATAAAGCCTATTATTAGAAAAAAAAACATTTAGCTTTTTTTGCCTGTTATCAAAAACATGTTACATGTTTACATTTTAATGCAATGTGTTTTTTTGGTGTACTACCTCCACACCAATACTAATTTGATCATGTCTTTCACCAACACAGAAACTCCAGCTACATTGGAAACCAGAGTGCCTCCTTTTCAAGACATTTTAGAATCATTTGGTCACTTACCATGCTTTAAAATTATGTTAGTACAATCTCTGATGAACAACACATCATTTTTACCAACAAAATAGCAAAAGCATTGGGTAAAAAACAAGTATATCCCTACTGCTTTTATAGGAAATAATAGGGTATCGGCCAAGTGCTGCAAATTAAAAATGCTCATTTATGTGATCACCGGCAAATCTGTCTGTAAATGGACAGGTTTTGTTGGCCAGTCTGTAACTGTCAGGTCTGTGATAACAAAGAGCTCAACAATATCACCAATGATCATAGGGGAGCAATTGTTTCTAGAGAGGGTTGTAAGGCCATTGCCATAGAGTTTGTCGTCCACAACACAACTGTAAAACGATGAGGACTACTGACAGTCTTTATGGAAGTGGATATCTCAGCAAGTTCACTGTGAGGTCAGACTGTACAAAGCTCAGAAAAACAGCAAATGAAAATAAAAGGAAAAGCGCCATGGCTCAGATCCTGCTGGCTTCACATGAAATGTTAAAGCTTTCAAAACAGTACAGATAGAAGAGGCTTATTTGGATGTTGGTCAGGAAAGAGTCTCATCTCTCTAAAGAATAACAGTCCATCATAGCATAGGCACCAACCCCAATTACATTTTTAAAAATTAAAAAGGATTATGGCAAAACTATAGCAATGTGAGAGACGGATAAGGTCATACAGCAGGGGTGTCCAAATTTGGTCATTGAGGGTCGCTGCCCGGCAGGCTTTAGGTGTTTCCCTGCTTCAACACGCCAGCATCAAGTACCGGTGTCAATGCCAAGGGTTTCTGCCATCTGGTCCGGCAGAGCCTTGGCGTGCGGTCATGTCAAGCTCAATGTGTGAAGGGTTATAAGGTCATTTCCAAAGAATCTTGAATTTTAGATACTTAAAGACTGCTCCTGTGATGGAATGACAACCTGTTGAGTGTGTAACTTTTCCCTAACAGCTGCTAGAATAGGTTCCAGCCCCCTTGCGACCTTAAATATGATGAAGCTGTTATGACAAATGGATGGATGGGCTAAAAAAAATTAAGCAGAATTATTCAAGACATCTAATCTTGCCAGGAGTGAATGTAGCTACAACTCACCCTGAGGTCAGACTGTGATATGCTGAGAGCAGCTCCAAAAAACCCAAGGGCCATATTACAGACATTCCAGTCCCAAGATAGAAAATTAAAGTTTGTGACAGTGCTATTAGGAAAAGACAGAGCAAGACCAAACAGACTGAAATGCTTTCGCAGGATTTTAGGAGATCTCTGCTTATGTGAAATCCGGGACACTTCAGAGACAAGGAGCGGCTTTATGAGGAAGAATGGATCAGAATCCCATCCTTCCTGTAGTTTAAAGTTGATACTACCAACTATTGGGTCATGGTATTTTACCTGAATCTTCAAACTATGCTTCTCCATTCGGGTTATTGTTTGTTAATATATTTGTTACTTAAAACATCTTGATGGCACTTTGTCTCTGTTGTCCTCAGTTTTTCCATCTCTTCTCCGTCTGCTGAATCTCCTGGATGATGAGCAGGTGGCAATTAGTCATATGTAAACATGGTATGCATTCATTTGCATCACATCACCCTGGTATCACCTATATCAAGCATCTTCCGCACCCACTGGTCCTCTCCTTTAGTTTTCCAGCTGTATCCTGCATTTTCACATTCTTTTTTAGGCACACTGTCGAAACAGAGTGTTTTGCCAATCTTGTTTTTAATCTGACTGTTGTTGATTTGTATCTTATGTAATCTCTTGTGTTGTCTGTTTTAACCCTTGAAAAGCACGGTTAAGACGGTGTTCATTCACAATATCCTCAGATCAAGGCGAGGGCTTACAGACTTTAGGCTAGTCCAGGAGTTGCTCTCTTGGAGGGTCCAATGAGTCAGCGAGCTCTGCTCCCAAGTTTATGTATTTTAAATCCAGCGAAGAGGTCTAAACTGTACACTTACATTCACAGGAGACACATGGCTGAGCACAGAAACATCTCCATGGCATATGATAAAGGCTCCTTAATTTGCTGCTAAAGCAAGAATAAAGAAATGATTTTTAGCTTACCTTAGTCAGCAATAAATGTAACTTGCTCCGTACATACTGTTGGCTACTCTGCATTATTTACTACTGCTGAACTCAAGGGAAGCCACGACTAACAATGCAAAGGCAAAATTCTATTAAAGGACAATGAATTATTAAAGTGGTGCAGATGAAGGAAAAAGCGCTACCACTGTGTAAAATCCTTGGACAAAAATATAAAAAATGTACATAGTTCAATTGTCAATTAAAATTTTCCCTCAAAGAGTTGTTGTTTCTTCACCAAACATCAAACATGCAGTAAAGGAACAGTGAATAAGGACCTGAGTAGCTTCATGGTTAAGTTCTTCAGGCATCTTACCAAGATTAAACTTCTACACATAATTGAGGTGGAAATCTGAATAAATGAAGAAAGAGAAAAATAAAGAGTTGGAGGTGGAGTAGAAGTTTAAGATGGACAATCATTGGCAAATTTCAATTTGGTAAAAAAAACTGTAAATCTCTCTCTTTACGTTTGGGGTGCTGTTTTGAAATAATAAACCTGTTCTTATTTACAATAGTTTGGTATTAAAATCTTTGTAGCCTTTCTTTTCTTTTAAAATTGTTTTCTATGAGCGTCTCTAAACTTGTTTGCCGGTGTGTGACTACTTGACCATTTAAGAAGCTGTAGTCATGCATGTAATAAGCACAGGGAGCCACACAGCTTTATAGCCCCATTATCCCAACTCAGATAATATGAACAAACTATTAGTCTCACCAGCTCTGGCATTAATGCCCAAATGAGCAATAATCAACTCAGACACTAAACCAGATGCATGAATAGCCTATGGATGTAAAAAAAATTAATAGAAGATTACTGTGTGTGTCAGTAATCGTGTGTGTGTCTATGTGGGTTTGTCTCCACATTGTTGGATATTGCCCTAGTCATTTTAACGGGTTCCTTTCTGTTTTTCACCTTTCTTCACTTGTGATTGACTGGTGCCCGGTTCAGGGTGTACTCTGCCTCTTGCCCATTGACAGTATTGAAATAAGGGAGCATGGAAAAATAATGGATATAATTGTCTTCCTAACAAATATTTTTCTCAAGCTTTGCTGGATGCACTCATTTCGACTTGTATTTAATCTAATTTAAGTTTGGTTTTAAATGATCTGGACCAATGATGGTCTCATTTTTCTAATGTTCTAATAATAAGTGGATGGATGGATGAATGGATGGATGGATGGATGGATGGATGGATGGATGGATGGATGGATG
>JABUIW010000214.1:9005377-9064858 GCA_013363375.1 Menidia beryllina
GATGGATGGATGGATGGATGGATGGATGGATGGATGGATGGATGGATAGGATAGGATAGGATAGGATAGGATAGGATAGGATTAGATATGTAGATGGTTAGATTTTTTTTGCTTAACCATGCATAAGGCAGTCAAATGTTACAGAAATTAATTGTGCATGTGCACAGACAAATGTAAAACAATGCACAAGTCATTAAATGAAGACTAAAGATGTCTGGATTATAGGGACAAATGAGCCCCTTACACATAACATGAATGAGCTTGCACATTATTCTCATAAACAAGCGAAAATTGAAATATTCACTTGAGTGACTTTTGTGGCTGAACAAGCAGCAATGTCTTTTTTTTTATCTTGAATTGCACCTTGACAATAGTGTCTTGTTGTTATCACGGCACAGTATGGTTATACATGTGAATAAAGCCACGGGAAACAAGCTGCTCTAATTTTTTTTCCTCTGATACATGAGGCTGACTGTGCGCTCCACATGCAAACTGCCAGAGTGCTGTGGCGTCCAATACATTTTAATGAGTGACAAGCAAGCATAGGTTCATGCAAATTTTGTAGTTGGTCCATCTTTGAGCCCTAACATTTGTCTTTCTGAATTCCAATACTGCCATCTACATCTATATCACAGTGTATATTACACAGGCCTTACTGTTAAAGTGCTTGTGTGATCGTGTGGGGAAAATGACATTTTAGCCATTGCTTTTGTAATTTTCTTTATAAGCAAAGGCCTTAATCAATGCCTTATTAGCTAAATATGTTTTTATATTCATCTAACAGCAATTTAGGAGAAGTATTTTAAAGGTCCCCCCGCGACCCTGTTAGGGAATAAGCGGTTACGGAAGGATGGATATTCTAAAGGCATAGAAGGAAGATATTTTGCCAAAAGTTGTGAGGAGGGGCTGTGTTCAAATTAGAATGACACTATTTTTATAACCGTTTGTGTGTATTTTTTGCGTCAGTCAGTTTCGTCTAATTTTATCTAATCAAAATCTTGCATATCTTAGTTAATAATTAGGGTTCACACATAGTTAGCTCTAATATCACTGCCATACTGTAAAAAATTTTCAGATATCTATTAGAATTTTACCAATCATAGATTATCACTCTGTAACAAAAATGACTTTTTTTCGGGTTTTTACTTCCACCTCTAAGATACCCAAGAAGATGTTCTTTTGGTAGGATGATTACAACCGGTAAGTGGCCCTTCGTGTCTTCTATACAATCTTAGGGTGCCATCCTATTCTTAACAGATGGCACAAACTACCGAGACCGATTGAATACCAGTCTAATTCCTCCATCTGCTTTCTTGGTTGTTTTGATAGAAAGTACTTGGCTAAATCTTTTTTTCTTTTTTGTGACAAGATTACAGGATTGTGGGAAAACTGTCTTCCAAGCACAAGAAACCAAAATAGAAATTGTTGGTAGTGTTGTGAGGGGGGAAGCTGTGGTTCTGAAGAAATAAAAACATATCCAAGGACTGTTAAATTGAATCTGACATATAATGGCTTGCCATGGTAAACTTGAGAGTAAAAAAGAACAATTTCCTTGAAAAAAACATCTAAACTGTCTATTTTGTGACCCCTTGTCCAAAGCTCTATTATCTTTTACTTCAACACCATCATTTTATTTCACACTCATAAAGTAGATATCATTGACAGCATTCATGATTTTTTTTTCTTATAGTAAGGCAATCAAATATGTTTCCAGATGTTACTTTAATGGCAGTTAACCTGAAGCACTGAAACCCAAAAACACATTGGCATACATTTAAATTAACTGAATTGAGGAGAGTGTCCCTATCAGGTATTAATGAGGGGTCATAAACCTAGAAATGCTTCTATCTCTCCAGGGTCAACTGGGGCAAAGTCTAATACCAATTAATTAAACATTAGTCTTTCTCTCCTCCAAGTATACATATTTCTTTTCCGTTCAGTCTGACGCAGCGTGACACAAGGCCAAAGCTCTTCCGTAGACACTTTGACACAGTTTGACACCATGATTTCATATGGAAGTAGGTACATGGCAAAGTGGACTCATGGAGTAGGTTTTTTATATTAAGTTTGTGAATAATGTACCATAACATATCTGGAGAGGAGGAAGGGATGAGAGCATGACTGGAATATTACTACGCGATCTCATCGCTTGTCATCGTGACAGTATTGCACTAGATTTTCCTAGATTCTGTACAGTTAATGAAAGGTTATGCTGCAAGTTCGTTGTGATTGCCTCATGAAGGTTTTTATTTGCTTTGCATAGACCCTTTGACTGGTATGTTAGGAACAGTTAATCATTTACATAAAAGGCTTGAGTAAATGACAAAACATATATCAACCATGTTGTTAACTAAACTTTAACTTGAATTTACAAAGCAACACATGTTTTCCTTTTTTCCAACTTGATACTGTATTTTGAGTCTGATCTTGATGTGATAAATTGTAACTAATAGATGATTGTCACAAAATTGAGAGAACCACATAGCTGATAATGTACAACACTAAGAGAACTGAAATCTCTGACGCTAGCATTACATCACTAGATTCATACAAAGTTTAAAGATCACCTGTGGACCATTATTTCAGAAATCTTGGGAGCATCAGCCTGAATGTTATACTTTCCCAAGTTGCACACAGGTAAAAGCCATACAATACATGTTAATTTGAGAATTAACATGTATTAATGTTAATTCATGTTAATTAATTAATTAATAACTGGAAGATTTGTTTTCATAGCAAAGTATTCAGGCCTAAAAGAGTGTGACACTTAATGCAATGCAGATGTAATGCATCTCTGCAGAGCTCTTCAGTTATTCCGCTGAAAGCTAAAGGATTCTTGCTCTAGTCGCAACATGATGTAGCACTCTGCCCCAAAATGGACTCTGCCCATCTTTCCTGTTCTTCAAACTTTTTTGGTTTGTACTCGCCTCAGTCCTTCCTCGAGTCTAAGAGAGTGAACAAAGGCATTTGTCTGAAATCATGAGGTCGAATAGAGGTCAAGCCAATAGAGGATCAAAGCGTGCGCTCCCAGGCGCTGAGGAGGAAAGACAGCCTTTGATCTCCACCTTACTGTGGACAGGATGGTGAACTCCTGCTCACAGCTTTGGATCCGTGTTTACTTTACCTCAAGGGTACATTTCTGGGAGAGAATGTGATGTACTGTGTGCTAGGAAACTGAACAAGCGTAAGGGTTTGTTTTAAGAAATTCTGAAACTCTGATTCTACAACATGAACGCACTATAGCAGAATCATTCTGTTAACAGCCAACATCATTATGAGTAAAAAATTGGAGCATTATGACACTGTCAGGTTCACAGTATGAAAATGCCGTTTGGCAACATAAAGCTATTCCAACTTGGAAAGATCTTTAGCTGGAAGAGGCAGTTCCTTCCATACTCTGCAATTCCCCCCTTATAATTTGAAGTTGATATCTATCCTGATCTGTTGAGACATTTAACAAGCAAGACATACAACCAATGGGTTTCATAGGCCACAAGACTTCTTTATTCTTTTGTTTTATAAAAGAAGAAGATACTTGAAATAAAGTAACCATTGTAATCAGTTTCAGTGTAAGAATAAACCTAGACTCTTTGCCGTGGATCCTCCTTTCAAACTATAAAGAATCCATATAGAATAATTAGCAAATGCAAAGCAGTCTGTGAATGCTGATTCATGAAAATGGCCTTACTCATCAATATTTCTTTATGGTAAATCATGCTTGCAACCAAGTAGAGAATAAAAAATTCCAATAAAACTCACACATAATTTGATCTGCTTATGCCACAAAATCTTCTCAGCTCCCCAAACAGCCTTTCCTTCTAGCAGTGCCAGTGGATCCATCATGCGAAATTAACCACAAGTATCAGGGCAGTACTCATATGTTCGCACTTATCAGACTGACTGCTTCCCACTGTGCCAAGATGATGGCAACAATCAGTTGCATGCTCATCTCAGGGAATTTCATTTAAAATGGAAGTGTGTGAACACAGTTTATTTAAGTTGGGATAGCTTAGTCTGCATTTTGATTAAGACTGGACTAGATGGGCATATGGAGACCAATGATAGTCAGGGTCAATACTGGCTTTATTACTGGACTTTGCCTGTTTATGGAATCTATATTTGCAGGTGGTGAGAAGGTGCCAGGAGTAGTGACCAGAGAAGGTAAACTGTGTGTTTCATTTTCCATAAAGTCACTAGTGGACTGTTTCTGATTTCTGTTGCCTGAGCTTTTTTGGGATTGCAAAACCAATGCAAAGTCTAAATTGGTTTCATTAAAAGTTATAAGTGTGTTTTCACATGTTGTGTCTGATTTCTGGGTCAAGCAATGATGATCATTTTGTCACTTTTCCCTGTTAATGTGATTGAGGTGAAAAGGACTCAACTGATTGATTCTTAATATTGGTGAAAGGCAGGCCAGACTTTCCTGAATCCTGCCACCTGCCACATCCTGGCACCATCCTCTCATATCAGCAGCTGTGGTGCTCCAGCACCAAATGTCAGTGGCAGTCTGTCCTATCATCAGCACCCCATGGGTGGGACATGCGACGATGACAGTATTCATAAAATATTGAGTGGTTTGCGACTTGAGTTGTCCTATGTCTATTACAATTAAACCCTCCCTATGAAATATTTATTTCAACACCCTTTGAGTGGTCAGACTTTTCATTAGCACATTGTCAAATAGCCGCAAAACAGAGGAAATTCCAAATGAGTACAAAGATAACATTTTGTCTCACATACATTTCGGCATATCAGTGGGAGGTGTTTTTTCTACCTGTACCTACTAATGGCACATTGACGTGAATCAGTTGTGCTGAAACAAGACAACGGCCAACGAAAACAAACTTTGGGCAGCTGGATGGTGATGGTGTCCAAGCCCTATTTTCTCCAAACTTTCCATTAACTTTTCTGCATTTTTTAAATTTTATTACATTTAGGTTGTTTTGTTAATAACCTTTACGCCTAGAGACAATACTTACTGTTATCAATTCTTTATTACTTTTGCTTGTTTTTTTTAAGTGAGTTTGATATTGAAATACAATGTAATTGTGATTGATGAAGAAAAAATATCTCTCTTTTACCATTTTTGCAGCGTTGTTATTTATTTATTTATTATCTAGAAAAGGATCATTTTGTGTTTTTTAGACTTTTCTACTGGGGCATTTGGAAGTAATTTAAACTAATGGAGCTTTTTTGTGCATTCAAACCTCTTTCCTTTTTTTACAACTTTTGTGGAAGTCAATCCAGCATTTATCCCTTTAGATAGTCAATCATTATTAATGAATGACTTCTTTTCATAAAGACTTTTAGAGACTTATTAGTCTCAAGATGTTTTCCTCCCTTATTCCATTATTTATTATATCAGTATTTATCAGCGGCATATTCGTGCGTCACAATTATTTACGACAGCTCTTAGCTCTTTATGCTCAAGGTGGAGCAATAAAAAATATATTAAGCAATTGGTTCTCTGTACTGTTTTTTTCTTTTTTTTTTAATTTGATTCACATAAGATCTGAGGTTTTGCTACTGCAATAAGTCCAGCAGAGATGACAGTACTATCAACATAATCATGCTGTCATCCTATCAATGTAGCTAACAGGCGACAAGAGACAACAGCAGAGGACGCTGCATGACTTTTTTCAGAACAACTTGACCTGATCTCATGGTAAACTGATGAGCGCTGTGGTGAGCAACGCTAAAAGCTCTTTCCATTTCCACCCAGCAGTCTGCATGGGATTCACACCAAATCCATTCAACATTTGCTTTGCTTCTACCAGCAAACTCTTTCACCATCTGAAACTGTGACATTTAAGGAGGAGTTGGGGCCAAGCATTAGCCCCCTCCCGAAGAGAAAAGACTGGCCTGAAAAATTGTTTCTTGTCACGCAATCCTCTGCTTCTTTTTTATTTATTTATGACTCTGAGAATAAAAAGTGAACCCCAGTCATCATTTCCTCTCTGGAGTTTTTAAATTCCTGAAAGAAAAAAAAAGTAAATAATAGATATGTGCATATGAATATAAATTCCTAAATATAAATATAAAGACATGTATACAGAACTCTTTGTGACTCCAGATTTGTTCCACTTATTTTCTGTAATCTTTTTATGTTACATGATATTCTTCCTCACCTCTATTTTTCAGCAGTGGATTATATTTAAATTTGGTATAAATGTATATATGTATCTGTGTATGATCTTTGGGCTTTTTTTAACTGGATCTTTGGGCTGTAGTATGAATACACATTTCCAGGGCTATTCCGGAATTTGTGAAAAGCAGACAAATGTTGTAATAAGAAATATTAAATCATATATATATATATATACAGTATATGTGTGTGTGTCATAATTAGCTTTTGTTTTGTTTTACCAGGGTGGATTAATATTTCTAATTTACCATTTGCTTATCATGATAAATTGGCCTGGACATTATTCAACACACATAGCTGACATTCAAAAGCTCACAGTGATCAAAACAGACCTGGGTTTTTTCCAATGCTCCTTCTGCCCTTCTGCACACATCTGTCACTCTGTCTGCATGTGAGAGACCAAAGTTGTGAGTGCAAATTATCCTCACGGCATTTACTTGCCCTTCCAGCGCTGTTTTGATTCTCCCATCTTCCCTCCCACCTCTAACTTGTTCCCTTCTCTCTTCCCCTCCTTTTACCCCTTTAATTCACCACTTTGCAGTGCAATGGACAACTTGTGTCTGTACCACAAGCACCTTTTAATCTGCTCTGGAAAACTCAGTGTACACAAATAGGGAGCCCTAATTGATTTATACAATGTAATTACTTCATTTTCGAATCCCTCATAAACGACAAACCCGGTCCCAGAGCAACTAATTAGAAAGGAACAGGATTTACAGCTAATACAATTCATTATTTCCAAATTAAAACCAGATAACTTGTCACAATACAGTGATCAGACAAACATGAGGTGTTGTTTCATCTTATTAGGCCTCATTTCTTTCTGGAAAGAGCATAACACACCTTTAAACATGCCTATTTTGTAAAAAAAAAAAAAGTACATTTGCAATAAAACGGTATAGATACATTATATCATATTCAACCGTGTGACATTTTAGAATATTTCATCAATCTTAATTTATATCCACAAGTATATGAGCTTTCTTTCACTTTGAAAGGAAATTGTTTTATCTTTTTACTTACACATCCGTCTCTTAATGTATATATTTAGATATAGTGTGAGTTCCATGACGCAAAAGGAAATTTTGCCCAAAAAAATCTACCGGAAAGAATAAAGTTATTCTTGTCTTTGAACATTGAACACAGCAACCAATTGTTTCAGCAACATGGAATAATACCAAGTGAGAATCACAGGGACATCAAAATAATTTCATTGCACAGCAAGCTTTCTCTGCTTGAGAAAAGTTGTGATATAGTTACAGCGCGGACGTCTGCGTGCATGCACACCCGTACACATCAGGCCTTTCAGGTAGAGATGAGGCTTGGAAGCACCGGTATGTGTGTCCGCGTGTTTGAGCACAAAAACGAATCCATTCCATGCCTGATGTTTAGGCTATTAGAATAAACAGCCATGGGGGTGTGGCTGTCAACACTCATTAGCGGGGCTGTCACCGTCGCCACTCCAATAATTACTGCAACTGTAAGCTCAGCAGTCACTACACACACCACACAGTTACCTGAGACACCAGCAGCCCACTACACCGTAGTCTCCCGAGCCTGTCAATTAGCAAATTCTCAACAGGATTACTTGCACGTCAACATCCCTTGTTATTGTCCCGATGAGAGACAGGGAATCTTTTAGAAATTGGGGTCATTAAAGGTCTCTGATGTTCTTTCAATTTCACGTCAATTTTAATGACTGTGCAAGTTGTACCACATTGACTGCTCTACTAACATCATGCACGGTAAGCAAAAAGCTTTGGATAAAACTAATTTGAGAAGCTGTTTAGAGTATAAGGTTTTTGACAGAAAGACATCTATGTTGTTTTGCATACTGGGAATTAAAGTCTTTTGAATAACATACCAAATAGTAAAAGAAACGGTCCATTTTACATATGTATGTACATTCTTATTTGTTTTTTTGTGGTGGAACCGTCACAGTATTGTTCTGTTTTGCAGTTGTTGTATTGCCCCTGGATGTTTTTTATGAAGTCTGAATCTGTTTGTGTCTCACTTTCATAATATTTTTTTCTCATGCCAATATTGAATTTTGCTGTAAAATTAGCTTTATGATTGACATCATTTTAATTGGAAAAACCATGGTTGAAGATCATCCAACAGTTACATTGATTTAATTTCCTTTCTTCATTTCCAAATATGGGCTGTTGGAGAATGAAATCTCTTTTTGAAACTCTTTTTCAGCATTGATTAACATCATTTCTATTTCTCAGTCCCAAGGGGGTATAAGACTTACCATTCATTTTCTGGCTCTATAGTTTTTATATTTAGCTCTGGCTTCAATTTTGAGCACAACCTTTATGAGTGTGTGTGTATCCTGTTTATCACACAGGACACAACATTTGACTTTGGCAAAGGTTTTCAGTCTTGTTTACATGCTGATTGTTTCACGAGGCAAGCAGTGGCAATGTTTAAGTTTTTGTAATTTGACATTTCTAATATGCAATTGTCATGGAATAATGGGTTGGCAATAATGTGCTGGATGCTTTAACTATGGCACACCATGTGCACAATTGTGGGCCTTCAACACAAAAGAGAAATGCAGACACACTTTTGCTGTGACCTGAACAGCTGAATAAATTTAGATGTAAGGTAAAATGTCTAACTCATTTTTAACAGACTAAAGACACATTTTTTTAACTAATCCATGTTAGTGGATGATGGATTACATTTAACCCTTTTGATTTTTAGCTTTTCATTTCCCTGCATTTCAAGAAGACAAAAAATGTTCTGCACAGTGGAATGGGCTGTTTTCTTTTTCTGGCATAATTCTAACTTTAAGTTTTTTTCTCTGACGAAGAATGAGGTGCGTCTTTATTCAGAATTTATATTTTGAAAGCTTTCTTTAAATCCAACCAGATGGACCATGACATAAGAAGTAAGGCATTGAGTTAGGATAGCAAAAAGAAAAAGACAATGAAGGCCAAAAAGTAAGTGGAAAAAGTGAGCGCTCAGGGTTAGATAAAAAAAGAAAAAAAAACAGCAAAAGCTAAAAGAGGAGAACCAAGGAGAGGTCAATCCAGGGTCGCTGAAGACCCGGCGGCCATGGATCCTTCTCCGGGAGGACAGGCTCTGATAAGGCCCAGGTAGCTCATATACTGCTGAGGTTTTTGAGGGCACTAAGATAACAGCCTGCTGATAGAACCAACCAACTCAGCTGGACTGCAGATAAGAGGCAAGGACTTGTTGCCCTCACTATGAACAAGACATCTAATTTCCAACTGACACTGTAAGCAGCATTTCTGGTTTGGTTTCATGCTCATTAATGTGACATATGTGTTCCTTTTAAAAACATATTTATATTAACATTTATTTTAAAGAGAGTAAGCCACTTGACTAAAACAAGGCATTGAAACTGGAATGTTGGGAAGCCATCACAGACTGATGTGATCTTATGAAGCTTTGCATTTACAAAATAATACTAGAAATAATTATTATCGTTTTACTCAGAATCAGAAAGGGACATTTTTCCAAAGATTAATAATACTAATACTTATACAATTTTTTAACTTTTCTTGTGTCCTGAGTTGCTTTTGTTTGATGTCCAATAAACTTGCTGTGTGTTATTTATGGCACACGTCTATTTATGCCTTGCACATCAACCCGGAGGTGCAATGAACCTGAGGCGTGTTTTTTTTATCTTTCCCTTTTATATTGTGCATAAGCTTAAACACACTTGGTAAAACCTCAACATAGTTCCCTAAGGACAGGAAACATTTGGTGGGGAAATGTTGGAGGAAATGTGCTGAGTCTGCCCTGTTAGCTTAATATTAATATTAACATGCAACTTGAAAAATATTCATCAACAGTCACTGAAATAGCCTCACCATGTAACTGTTGCTTGTATTGTTGGTTGTTCTTTCTTTTTTTTAAAGAACAGATTTGGCCAGTGGTCTGCACAGAGTGACGGTTTTCAGTTATTTCCTTTGTATGAAAGAAACAGAGTAATTCTGTTGACATGATCTGTATGTATACGCACATTAAAGAATATTTTCAAGGCTCATTCTGAAGCAGGACAGCCCTATGTATTCAACCATCTGCTGACCTGACCAGTGTTAATTGTAACTGGTGTATATTTTAAGCTATGTCTCAAGTTTGTTTTGTCTTGTTTGTTGTTGTCTTTTTTTGGGGGGGTAATCCATTATCCTTGCCTACATAGATTATGTTCAACATCTCTTAAATTTTGCATCAAAGTTTGTTTTTCAAAGACTCTTTTTTTAAATTTCATGCGTAACTTTTCCTTTTTTTAAAGACACTCAACCATCTGTTTGTACATACAAAGTGAATAGCCCATCTGTCCATCCTCCAGAATCTCGGTGAGAATGGAGAGTTTGGCTGTGACAAATTAAGCTCCTCTCACTGTAACATGCTTTTGTAACAACACACCTGCATGTGTAGAAATGTACAGATTGTTATGTGTCTGTGCCTGTATGCTCTGTAGGTATGTCACATGCCCGTCTCCTCGTGACTGTGAAGCACAAAGACATCTTACTGTGTCCTCTCCATGGATCCACTCCTGCTGCTCCAGCACAGGGTACGGTTGCAGGATAGCGAGAGACTAATTATCGATATCATAACAAGAATTTTGTGAATTTCCCTGCTGAGCATCATTATTGGTGATAGTGTTGTCTCATTTCATTGGAATAATTCAGCAACACTTATTGACATACGTGGAAAAAACTTTGAGAGATTCCAGATGTACTCAGAAAAAAAAGATAATCTATATGCATGTGGTTGTACAATGTTTGAGAGGATGGCTTCATTTTAAACAGCCTCAAGGAACAATTTTATATGCACAAAGTGGGCGAGCAGATGTGCGCAATCGTCTCATTTCATGCCTTCCTGGTTTTTTATCTCGAGGTTTGTTTTGCACATGCCAAATTAAATACAAAAGACCAGGAAAAAATTAATAAAAACAGCACTGTGGACAAGTTTTTCAGCAAAAAGTGGAAGGAGCTTCATTTAATTTAGAATTATTGTGCCACCTGCTCATGTAAAGCCTTTATGATTTGATTACTGGAGTCATAACAGAGCAAGAGGTAATGGCATTTAAGTCTTTTTTTATATATTTTTTTCTTTTTTGCCTTGGTACAACTCACCTGGGTGCAATTCAAAAAACCTTCAGGTGCATTATGTCTGGGTTAGTGGCCGGCCCGGTCCTTGTGTGCTATTTTGGAACAATTAAACCACACTAACATTTTCAGCCTGAATTATTAACTTGGCTCCCCTTTTTTTGTCTCAACCATTTCTTGTCCTCACGTCACACTTGTCATATTTTCCACATCTACTACAACAACTTTTTTCACCCAAGACTTTTTCCAGCCCTCAAACTACGTCTTATTCTCTCCTCAGTCACCTTCACTCCTCCTCCTCCTACTCCGCCTCCTCCCTCTACTCTGCTGTGTTTTATGGCCAAAAGCTGTTATTCCGCTCGGCTGCAGCCCGACTCCTCTCTGTAATATTTCATTCATCAGAACAATTAAAGCGGAACATTGGTTTCCAGGGTGATAATTAGGGTTTGATGAGTGAACCTGAACGCCACCAGGACAAGACAGCTTGATTACTCTCATTTGCCGGTCTCTGTGCTATTCCAGGATTATTATCCATTGTCTTGTCAAGCAAATAGAGGAAGAAAACAGCCATGAAATGGAGAGAGGTGAGACTTACGGAGACAGATAGAGACAGTAGTGTGGAGGTGGGAAGAGTCATGGGAGAGTTTGTTGGAGATGAGTGGCTTGTAATAGGAGCAGGTCTTTCAGAAAGTGATACACCACATTAAGTCTGTATCCTGCTGCTTTTCAGTAAAACACCCATGGCATCCCTGCTCTGTGTTCTGCACCAGGGGACTTCCTCCAAAAGACTCTCTTCAACACCCCTCAAATTTCTTTTTTGTTGACAGACCCTAAATCCAGTGAAACATTTATTGGTTCATAAGCTTTGAAAAAAAGGCAGATAAAATCTTGTTCAACGCCAGTTTTGAAAGGAGCACCAATAGTTACAAAAGAAATTCATTAATTGAAAAAATAGGATTGAAAGTAACACTTCTTGTCTTGGTATTCAGTTAGTATGTATCGACAAAACCGAAAAATGTAGTTTTGTCATTAGTTATTGTTCAGCTTTGCTGGAATAGTTTCAAGTATTTATTTATACAGCAGAACAAATGGTAAATGGCAAACAGCTTACATACTGTTGACTGTCCAGACTGAAAAAAACTGTAGTTCACATAAAAATACATTGCATAAATGCAGTGAAAAAAAAACAATGCACTGTTACTTCAGCATATGGTTCTTTGGATGATGACAGGATTGAAATCAATTTCAGAAATTTTTTAATGACAATGGAAACAAAACATAGTGGCCTTAGATCAGTGGCTGTTGCTAATTTGCATTTTAAAGCCTCCATAAACAAAGCATAGTTACCTCGATTCAACAAGAAATCCACAATGATATGTTAATTTGTTTTCATTATATGCACGTGTTTTTTTAGCTCAATTGTCTTCCTGCAGACAATTCAAATGTGAGTCAAGTACGCATTAATTACCAGGTATTAACACTGTTGGATATGTTCCATCATGACAATTTTACATGACATCCAGTCATTCATATTGCTCAGTTAAAAAGTTGTGAAAGTATATTGTGACATGGTGACACACACACACATATATGTGTGGTTGTGTGTGCACATGTGCTGGAATGCATTAAAGAAGTTGCTGTTCCTAATTGATTCCTTATAAACAACTCATTCCTTTAGAAGATGAGCAAATCAATGAATCTGACATTACTTATTGAAGGTTGCGACCTGGGAGGATCAACCAATGAAAGAGCTGTTTAATCTTGACCTACTGCCGTGGGTTTGCATGGGTCAGAAGGCACAGAAGGCACGTTTTTGTGATTCAAAGCTGAATATAGTGAAAGGAAGAGGATATTGATGGGACACATTTGTGTGGAAGTCTTGAGTGGGAGTCACTAAAACGCTTTAGAAGTCTGCTGACAGGTATACAGCCAGCATTTGTGTTTTCCCTTGGATCTAAATGATGCTGACCCTCCTAGCGTATTGTTTCTTGGAGAATGCAGCCGGGGTAATATAGCTGTTTTAACTTTGAAGGTAGGACTGACCTAACACAAAACATCATTTCCACCAAGTGGAAATAAGTCTTTCCTCTCCCTCCTTTTTCGGGGTAGCTGAGGGACATTTCATGGCACGTACATCTCAATAGTAATCACTTCAAAGTCGTGACGCTCCATTTACTTAACGATTAAGCACAGTGAGGAGGCTGAAAGGGTTTTGCTGCTAATTCAATGCTTTAATGAGCCTGGTAATTAGAGTTAAATGTTAATGAACAGTAGATAGTGTAATTCAGGGCAAAGGTCTACACCTAGACCTAATAGATTCAAGAGTCTCTAAACAAATAAAGCATCATGTGATAAATAAAAGCAGCAGTAGTGTGTGGAATAAATCAATACTGTTCTCACGAAAGCACTTATTCTTAAGTAAACTATATATATATGTATATACTGTATATATATATATATACATCCATTTTCTGAACCGCATATTCTAAAGAACTTGAAGTCTAGTATTATGTAATCTTTTCTCTTTATGATGTTGTTTGTCAATGATTTCTATTTTCATTTTTTGGAGGGGGTGCGGTTTTGACTGAAAATTGGTAAAATGGAAGCAAAACGAAAAAAATCTAAGAGGAGAAATAAAATAACTAGGTGATGGGGGGGATGGGAGCAAAAAGAAAAAGCTGATGTGGGGCGAGAACTCAACCTCTCCGTATATGTGTAAGAGAAAGAGAAGGAGAAAGGAAGTGGTGTTCCCCCTGCAGCAGTCTGTCGGCTCAGTGTTCACGGTGACTGAGCAGAGTGGAAAGCACAGCCGGCCCGCAGGGAGCACTTGGCACGCCATCAGCTCTGCACCGGGCACGCTCGCCGTCCAGCCAGCACAGCCCAAACACACAAGCCTCGGCGATCAAAACAACGCCAAACAAACACACACCAAACACACTGACGACATGGGGGAGGGCCGGGGGTGGGATCTGGCAAAGTCAGAGCAGAGCACTGGTGTACTGAGTGAGCTTCCTCCTGCTCTGCTGTTGACAGCGGTTCAGGAGCAAGAATCGTCCTGATGATATGGTAGTTAAAGCAGTCTGTTAAATAAATAAATATTGGGATTGTAATACATTTAATTATTACTATGGGCACCACTGGTCAAAACCAGATTCCCAAAGTAATAACTGAATAGAATGTATCTCCAGTTAATATAGTTTTCTGTGAAATGTTTCCATAGAAGTCTCAAGACTGATATATGTACTTTAGTTGCTTTTTTATATACATATTTAGCCCAATCATTTTTTAAATTTTATATTGTAAGTCTCAGAACTCAATTACCCGCTTGGGACCAATAACTTCAGCGTGTTTACAGCCAGATGTAAAATGAATGCTGACATGCCCATCTTACTTAGAGCATACAACTACTCAAAACCTCCAAGAAACCCAGGAGATGTTGTTGGGAATTAAATCATTTCTGCATGTGTACACAGAAATTTGTTTTCAAAAACAAACAAAAAAAGCTATTTTTGGTAAAAATGGTAGAGCATGACTCTATTTCAGGTTTCACAAATTTCTGCCGGTTTACTTGTTTTTCTTTTTTTTCAGACACCTAAATGGATCAGAAATTGTTATTGAGAATCACCTGTATCAATGATCAACTTAAGCATTTCCAGGCAGCTGCTCTGCTCTGATAACAACCTGATTTAAAATGCACCTGTCTGACAAAATCACCATTCAGGCAACTTTAGGCAGAATCAGTGCAGAAAATTTGGAATCAGGAGAATGCCTTTATTGCTTTTTCACATATTCCAGAGCATTGCAGTGTCACACACTCATCAGTTAATGTGTCTAAAATACCTGTTTGCTGCACCTGAGCCCATATCCTTCAAAGAAAGATATATGTAGAACTACGCCACAAAAACCTGCTAGACAAATGCCTACTGCCAGACAATTAGCCCCAACAAATAATGTTTAAATACAAAGTAAATGAATGAATTAAAGGAGCAATAGTTGTCTGGTTGGTAATTAATTCCATATAATTAATTCCATTAATTCCATATGCTTTGGAAATACCTCACTTTAGCACTTCATGAAAAGGAAACCATCAACATCCCAAAGCTGAATCTGTTCGGTGAGGAGATATGGGTGAAGTCATCAAACTAAAGTGCAAGACAGCTCATTTAGAAAGTTTAACTGGAATGTTTTCTGCATGACAAACAGCAGGCACTGAAAGCACTGGTTCACATGGAATATATTTGTCACTCAGGGATGATGCAATGTTGTACAATTTTCCCAACATTAAAACAGAAAGCTAGTATGCCATAGTCATGTGGCTGTGTATTTCTTTTTTAATAAAATCAATATATCAATAAATGAGAAATTATAACAAATCCACCACACCCACCTCCAAATTTCTCAACATTACATCATTTTAACGTCATCAGTAATTTGCTGAATGAAAAAAATCATTCTTATCATTCTGGCTCTCTCCCTCCCTTCTTCTTACACAGTGCCAGTTGTCTTAGTTCCAGTAAAGCAAAAATAAAAAGAGGCGTAAATGGCAGCACCATCAGGACTCTTCCCTGAGTGGTAGATGGGGTTGATTTCACTTGTTTCAATCAGTTCCTTTTCAGCACTGAGACCACTCTATCACCAATCCCCAGGCTGCAGCTCTTATGTTTCTTAAGAATGCCAACACAGGTGCCAATAGGAACCAAGTCCCAGGTTTCAGACTCCCTCTGGACCACACTGATAATGGGCAAAGCAGGTCTATTTATTGCCTAGTGCTGCCTTAGGTCCAAAAACTGAAAAGAGCAGTTATTTTCAGATTCATGTTGCATCGAACGGGTGAAGGAAGTAAGGCCCAGCATGGGTGGATATGACTAACTGGGAAAAAAAGAAAAACAAGTTGCAGCACAAATATTTCTATGTTCAGGATTTAGTGGGAATTTGAATAGAAACTTTTCTTCTCACATTTTTCTCATAAATTTCAAATGAATTTGTCCACTTTCCATCATCTTTGTTCTGATATACACCTGTGTAAAATAAATCACTTGACACCACAAACAAATCTTGAGCATCACCAAACACATGTTGCAAGGCCTCAGCTACCTCATGAAATACAGGTGGAAAGGAAATTAAGAAAATTAACAAAAGAAGGTGGCCCTGTTCTTTTCTGCAAATAATAGTAAACATATACATATTCTAACTTTTTTTTAGACAAATAACTTGCTCTACATGATTAAAATGAATAATATGAATGAATTGATATTAATTCATCTATGTATGATTTTTAAATAAAAAGTCTATGTAATTTTAAAAGCCTTTACCAATGATACTTTCCTCTTTAGGGTAGTTTTTCCACACAAAAAAATGTATTACTTAAATCCGAACATTGTCATGTTTTCACAGATCACTTTTAAAGAATGTCTGATAGGAATAGTGATATTTGGTCACAGCAAAGACATTTGTATAGGAATGTCCTTTAAAAAAATGTCCTTTGTTTTCTGACAGTTTTTTTTTCAAGTATCCATCAACTCTGGCCATAAAAACCCATACCAGTCAACCATAATGCACTAATTAATTAACAACTTCCTATTTAATCTAATTAAACAGGTTGTCAGCAAAGTAGTCTAGCCTTGAGACTATCATCACTCACCTTTTCTTGGATCCAACCCCCATACAGTTTGACTAGTATGTAATTAGACAGGTGTAGCCATTTTGATTGCTTTTCTTCACCCTTATTAACAGTGGATAATTAGTTAATATAAAAAGCAAGTAGTGTGATACAGCTTCCAATACTCTAGAGAGACTGGGATGGAAGCTGTAGCATGTTTCAAATGGTTGAAGTTCTCCTTCAGTAGCATAGTCACCTTATTTGACATCATGGGTTATTGAAGTTTTAAATCTTTGTCAAACTCATGTCAAAGCCGAAGACAACTTGAGTTTTAGAAAGCATAAAGCTTTTTTTTTATGTTGATTTGAGAAGATGCCAAATTAATCTTATTGCCCTATTTTGATCATCCCAGAAGTCTATTACAGAAATAAAAACAACATTTTTTATTAAAAGATGACATTCATAAAAAAGTCTTCTTTGGACGGAGAAAGTTCAATAAAGGAAATAAGTGGTTTTCTAGTTATCTCTGGTTATCTCTAGTCAGGGAGTGGAGATTGTTCAACAAACTGGAAATGTACACTGCATGCATTTAAAGGTATGAGAAAACTGTGTATGCAATAGAATGTGAGAAAAGATGCAATGTAGAGGGTGGATTCGGAGGAAGTTGGCTGAAGGACAAGATGAGAAGGCATGATGAAAGGAGCCAGCCTGGGAGGCAGTTATGGTAAAAGAGGGGGAGACTGGGAGGGATGCGGTAAAGATGAGTAAGTGAAAAGTAAGTACCTTAGCTCTTGAAAGGTCAGATGTTTCCTTAGCATATGACTGGGGATAAGTTCATTTTGCCACTTTCACGAGATGTCTCTGTTTCCGTTGTGTCATTGAAACTGAAGAAGTCATTCTTTTTGGCTCCCTCTCAGTCATAAAACAGCATAAAGACAAAAATGTTCTCACTGATGTTTCAATAGAAACAGCATGTTAAGTTTCAGTAATGCCCATTTCACCATGAGGCTTTATCAAATATTACATCAAGCTGCTGTTGATGGCTGCACTATGCAAAAGGGCACTGAATCAATGAGAGCTGAGTAGAAAAGGCCTGTTTGCCTTCATCAATGAGTACATGAGCATTCACAAATGCATGTAATCAAATGAACAAAGTTTATTTGACATCGTAAATGAAATATGTTTTTTTATTTCAAATCAAATAAATAATGAAGAGCAAGGGTGGGTGTTGACACATTTTGAAACATATACATAGATAAACCTTAATCCATTACATCTATAACTTACGTATAAAAGGCTGTGGAATTGTCACTATTAGTGTCAGCCTTCAAAACCCAGATCCATCAAACAGAATTTTCTAAAGCCGGGCAGAACATACCACACAGGGGGCGAGGACATAATGACATCATTTGGAGGCCCTGCAAATTGAACTGTCATTGGTTATCAATACAACTTCAGCTTACACATTTCTTCTCTCACCCAGTAAGAACCAGATTGAGTGAACGGCACAGAGCCTGGTCACAGTGCTTGTCATAATATTTGGGGGTTAAATATGAAGGTTGGTGAGAGAAGATGGAGGCCTAGCATCTCCTGGATTACCCTTATGT
Source organism: Menidia beryllina (assembly GCA_013363375.1). Classification (NCBI taxonomy): domain Eukaryota; kingdom Metazoa; phylum Chordata; class Actinopteri; order Atheriniformes; family Atherinopsidae; genus Menidia; species Menidia beryllina. The sequence continues at coordinate 9,023,819 of JABUIW010000214.1, forward strand.
ACCCGCTCCCCTTATGCTGTGTCGGAACTCATTCATACTCAGGGAATACTTTAGGGAGTTTTTTCACTCGCAGCTTCTATTTAAACAACTCTGCTTGTTTTCTCATTTTTATGATCCAATAATAAATATATCAGCGATGGATTATATATATTTTTTTCTTATATTAAAAAGATTATGTCTAAACTGTCAAGTCATAATTGTCCATGAGGTTTGGGGATGAGAGATTCCATCATGAGGCTTGCTGCAGTGATCATGTGGCTGTAGTGAGCCATCAGTCAAAATTAATAGCCTCATCGAGCATTCAGGACAGACATCAATTAAAACCAGTGAAGCTCAATATTGTTTTATGGTATATTTACATTTTAAAGCTTGATTTAATTATCCAAGGAGCAAAGAGCTTTAACTGTGGCCCTCCCCTGCTCAACACCCATACATCACTTCCCTCCATTAAAATTTGGGTGGTTCATAAAAGACAGAGTTAAAAAAGAGTCAGTGGCCTCGGGTAACTAGCTGATGCAAGATGTAAAGTTGGTTTAAACCTTTATACAACAAACAAGGTGTGGATTTAACTTTTTTCGTTAACCCATTAAAGGTGCAATGTGTAAGATCTTAAAAATACTCTTAAAGCAGGATGATTTATTACAAAAAAGATATACTACATCGTGCCAGTGTGTTTAACCAAACAGTCGGGAAAAGGGAACATGGAAAAACACAGTAGGACCGTTTTGCTGCCATAATCTCATGGCTAATCTTACAAATATATCTGATTTATACAAAAAATAGTGAATTAAAATAGTAACTTAATTTGACTGGTTTGAACTAATTTCTAGAAGGTAGAGAAACTAGGAAAGCTTATCCATGATTGAAAGAGATCAATTCACTTCCATATAGCGGCAAATTTAGCCATGGGAGCATTTTTCTTGAAGAAGTCACATTTTTAGAAACCTTTGTCTTAGATTACATTGATAAGAAACTTCCTGGAATTTGGTTAGATGCTTTCATTGTAATACTGCCTCATTTTCTCTTATCTAGAGGGCAACATAAATTATAAATGGCTTTCATACCCCACTCTTCCCTGAGTCTTTGAAAAAACATTAAAAAAGTTTTTTGTCTGGCCTCTAAGCTTTGATCAGTTTTGATACTCCTTCGGCACAGATTTAGCACAAACAAAAAAGTGTATCTAAAATTAATAAATGTGTAAAATTCTCCTAGAACTGTCCAATGAAGACCAATGAAAAGCCAGTCCAACACTTGGCAGAGAACGTCTTCTCTGTAAAATGAGACATACCAATAATTTAGACAGAGTAGATCAGGTCATGTTGAGTTAGAATAGAGTTTGGAAGGGTAATTTGCATAAACTCACAAAAGCAATGAGGTCATTATGCATCTGTGCAGGAATATAGATTCAAAATTACTCTCACATTTGTGGCGGTTTCACATCAAACAGCTCCTGTGTTTTATAATTTCTGAAGCACAAGCTTCTTTGAACTCTTCACTTCTTTTTATTAATCAGTTGAATGTGCCAATGTCATGCGTGAATGTGTGCACTCGTCCTCTTACAGAAAAAAGCCACATTCTTGATTGTATGATTAAGAACATAGTAACATCTGTGAATCACCCTCAACATGATTTAATGTCAGTGGGCTGGCACCCTTAGTAGCAATGGGCCTTCATGTGGTGTCTTGATTGCTATTCACAACCATCACACAAATATTACATATTAATACATCACATTTTGGATCAAAATAAAAACAATAAGATAAAATAAAACTTTTCACTCAGCAAAATTGCACTCACATCATACTGAATAAGAGGCCACATAAAACCTATGGGATTTGAGTGGCAAAGTTCCATAAATTTGAATCTACATGATAAAAGCAGGAAAGTTAAGCACTGCATGCTTGAAATAGACTCCCACATAATGTGCACAAATCAATTTTTTCATAATTTGGCCATACAGTAATGCATAATGCATTTTTTTAAATGTAAGTGTTTTAAATAATTCTATATTAGTGTTGTGGAAACAGATCCATCATAGATACAAACATTATTTGAAAAAGTTTGCACACTCCTTAAAAAGCTGTCATATTACAGTTACGATGGGAACAAGAAATCCATGTTGGTTAAACAGTGCTACTTTACACAATGCAGTGATTTTCGTTTCTTCTGAATCAAAGATGGAATAATTTGTCACAGTCATGATATCTAGTTCCTATTGCAATATTTATGAAAAGGTTTGACTTTTCAAAAATCATGTGCTTTTCTTGGTCACCATCACAATATTGATTGTTGCATTACCTCAGTGTCAAAAAAATGTTTTCATTTTTTATCTATTTATAGTATAGATTTTTATATATATATACATATATGTCTGTGTGATCTATCCAACAAAATCCCACAATGCAGTGCATGAAGTAAATAATATATAAGTAACTTTTCAGGACCAAGAATTTCAGATGTCTTGAAATTTCAAGATACCTTCGGATGTCTTGAAATTCTGACTGGTAATATCCCTCTTAAGAGCATGAAGTAGAGTTACATAATGTTTTTTTGCTGATTAGTGTGTATCCAACAGGACAAAGTGAACAAATGGAAAAAGCTGAATGAATATTGAAGCAAGAGATTGTTTTTATCAGTACATTAACTCATTCCCACACTTACCATGCGATTATATGTGTGTGTGTGTGTGTGTGTGCGTGCGTGCGTGCGTGCGTGCGTGCGTGCGTGCGTGCGTGCGTGTGTGTGTGTATATATATATATACACTGTATGTACATATTTTACTGTATACATGTTTGCATAAGAATGATAAAAATAGGATAATATGATAAAAATATTAGTACAAATATTTCATCATATTATAAAAGATAATATGATAAAAGAAGAGGCAGGTAGTAAGGTAACTGATGGGGTATATTAAAGGCTGGACAGTCTTGAAATGAATAGAAATAACTGAATATTGTTGGGAGGTAGATGTTCATAGTGATGGAAGAGAGGATAAAGTGGTGGAATTCTAAGGGACTAGTGTAGGATGTAAAGCCAGAATAAACTGTGAGAAAGCATATAATAATCTACAGGCTGAGGCTCATTCAGGTTATTACATTTAAAAAGGACGAGTGAAAGAGTGAGACAGACAACAGTGTTGATGGACAAGGGAGGCAGAGTTAGATAGAGGGGAAACCATGTATTAAGTCAATGGGATAATGATGTGTCAAAGAGTGACCAAGCTGTGAAAATTGGAAAATGTCTTTCATCATCACTAAAGTGTCCTCTCTCTGACCCCTTCAGGTGAAAATTAAAATGGTGGGGACTGGATGAAAAGACTGTTTCAATTTACTTCTAAGTGGAGTAACATTGATTTTGGGTTGAAAGCAGGGTCTGGAGGCTTACAGACACAGGAGGCCAGTTTCTTTTCTCCTCCTTCTTTTACCTCCTTTCTTTCATCTTCAGTGTCCAAGTGTGCATATTGATTTTTCCGTATTTAATCACAAAATTCTTAATTATTTAACTTTAAAAGCTGCCTTTTAAATATTTGATTAATGTATTAAAGACCAAATCACATCTTTTTGTGCTCACTGTGAAATCCTATAAATGTTTTTGCTGTTCTGTTTGAGCCCAGTGCCGTAGGTATGATACCTGAACAGTTAACTTCATTAAATTAAACAGTTAACCTCATTAAATTTCCCTTAAAAACTTTTTCTCTTTTTTTACTGTACACAGTAAAAAGCAATATAAACCCAAGATAAATAAAACCCTAAAGTTCAAACAACCCCACACTGATTCAATAGAAAAAAACAAATTCCCCATCTTGCTTACGATCAGGTGCCAACTTAAGTTAGATTTGTGAGGATCAAAGGTCGGAGAGACCCTAGGTTTTTCTCTTTGTATTCTATAATTAGCCTTTTTTATTCTTAAGACTTTAGCAAACATATTTGGAACTTCATAACTTCATAACTAAAAGTGTTGAATTACCAGAGGGCACCATGGCAGACATTCAGGACAGCTATAAATATGTTGCAATCCCGCAGGTAAATAGCAACCATGAAGGGGAAGTCAGACTCGAGGTGTTTACAGTGACCAAGGAAGGTCTTGAATAGCCAGCTGGATGCAAAAAATACCTGAGCCATGAACACATACTGTATCTGCTACCTGATATCCCACTGGTATAATAACCTGGACAACGGATGAGACAGAGGCAACTGACTCAAGACAATAAAGCCCCCCCACAATGCACAAAGGACTCCACCCCGAGTCTTGCACCCTCAAATTGTACCCTTAAAGGAGGGAGGCTGGGGGCTACTGAGCATCAAAACCACTGTTCGGGATAAAAACAACACACCTCCAGGAATACATCAGAAGGATGGCCTGCAGTGATGAACTGCTAAGTGAATGTCTCAGGGGGTTAGGAACCAAGGAAGTGGGGTTTAAGAGGAAGAACCGTCATAGTTTGATAAGCCTCTGCAGTTTGTGGGTGATACTGAGAACGGCTGCCAGTGGCTGGAAAAGCAAGTCTGGAAGAGAGTACAGGGGCACGAATCATTGCATCTTTAGAAGACGTCCTAGGCACACTATGCCTCTGAAGAAGATCAGCATATAGTTGCAGGGTTTCAAATTAGGCCAGGTACAGCACACATTGAGTTCTAACTGAGTGGTGGAAACAGTGTGCAGGGATATCTGCCAACTATGAACCAGAAGTCCCAAAGTCAAAGTGGAGATTCCGCTGATGATGGTGGAGAATGATTTAAGATTTCCATGGGATTTCCATGGGACAGGCGGGTGCTGGCTAACCAACTTAATATTTCATACATCTAAGGGTAACAACTACTACTGTTTTGAAGTTGTTACTTCGCACCTAGAATGTTTTTAAAGCTCTAACTTAAATATTTTAACAGAACTGTTATATAGCACATGAATATAAAAATATATGGCATTAAATAGCTCCAAAGACTTCTATTCTTCCAAGTAACCCTGGACTGTGCAAAACTGCTGCTGGAAAAGTCTGTTTCAGAGCTTTTCTTGAACTTTATAAAAAAAAAAAGGAATAACACCATCATATAAGAATTGTGCCATCGATTTCCCCCAGCCCTCATTTATAACATCTGCTAAGAGCTTCACTTATTTTCAAATACTGGTGGAGATTTTTTGTTCATGGAAATATAAAGTAGTTGTTGGTAAAATTTATTTCTCCTCTAGAACTGGTAGTATGGACTGGTTTGAACATTCCATAAACAAAGGCTGTATCAGACCTCAGAGGCTGCCTCTAAAGTCTTGAAGCCTGAGCCTCAGATATTTCTGGATCCAAAGTCAGCTGGGGCTTGAAATGATGTAACTTATGGCCACTTTATTCCACCACCACATTACTGACTGCCATAGTGGGATTAAGGGATAGTGAGGTGTGTGAAGCATAGAGCCATTTAGGATGTCATGATTCAGAAAGTATAACTTAATCTTGTGTATTTTTACTCTGGTAGAAATAATAATTTGCTGTCTTCTTTTTGAGGATGTTTTTTTTCTATTTTGGATCAAACCAGGGAGGTCTTACACTCAACTGGAAAAACAAGTCTGCCCCCACAAAGTCACAGCTTAACAACACATATGAATGCTTCAAGAGAAAATGTGTGACACATATTGACTTATGCTGGGCTGGAGACGGTATTGATTTCCCAGTCAGAGATCCAGAGACAGACACATAATGTGGAAGAGAGGAGGCAAGAGAGGAGAGAGGAGGAAAGGTAGCATTTAAGGGCACATGTTTTAGTGTTAAAAATACGGCTTATTCTGAAAAACACTAACTTCCCAACCAAACTGAAGAAAAAGGATGTTTCTTTTGATTTTATGTCAAGGTTCATTATTATGAGAATATTAGTGACCAGTTTTGTTTTCTGCTGCTGTACTTAATTTAAGTATTAAGTATTAATTTTGAGGCCTTGCACACTTGCACTTGTAGATGTTGAAGCCCAATAAAGGTAATGGTGGTCCCTCCAAGAAATAGCTTAATAATTTAGTGGTTAAAACCAATAATGAAATTGCTGTCCTGATAAAGTCTTAGTATTCTTTAGGAATGTATATGGAGAGCCAAGCATTTTGCACGAAGCAGGATTTTTCTTTAAATTTCTAATTTCTCCCAAAGAAATCTCAATTTAATCACACGAAACGTCAAATTTCTTCATACCTCTATTACTTCTTAATTGTTTGAATTAGTCAGAAATTATTTGTAATTTGAATACCTGTTAAACATCTATCCTTATTGAATTGATGGATGGGGAGAGAATAAAGATATATGAAATAATACATTTTCCATGACCTAAGATAGACCGGCCACGTAAGTTTGAGGAAAAAGATTTGAACATTGGTACTGTAGCTGTGTGGATACTGATCACCAAACCAAATTGATAGAGAAACATACATGCTTTTTGATGTGATAGTGGCAGGTCTGTGGCACATGACTTGAATTAAAGCTGACATTCACATTTAACCCTTCCCCCCTTGTCGTTCTATTTCTATTCAAGTCACATGAGAATAACTGACCTCTTGTTCAACTCCAGCTTCCAGGTGAAGAAGTCCAATGACGGGTCATGACAGACTTCCGCGAGGCCATTGGCTGTGTTGATGAGGGCTTGGATAGTCCACCCCTCACCTAATTGGATCTGTGTGAGACCTCATGTACGGCTGCTAGTTATAACCTGCTAAATTAAAACAACCTGTCTCTGTGAAGAGTGTGTGTGAGAGCAGTTCTAAATTCATTCCACACAGCAGGTGGAAATTTTTACTGTTATTACCTGTGGGCCTTCATGCAGACAGATGCCTTCTCAGTTGGGGGCATTCAAGTAAGCAGCACATACTTTCGCATGCGAGGGAGCACTCCCTCTGCTACAAAAAAAAGACTTTAGTTTGGTCAACAGACTTACATGTATATTGTTTGCATGCATATGTCAACAATTACATGCAAAACTATGATTGACTAAATATGAATTGAATTAAGTAAATGTGTATACCTACCTGAATAACTTGCTGGTGAAGTCATTTCAGGTTAAACAGAGGCAATGAAAAAGAAACAAGAACAAGATTCCCAAACAGATTCTGCCACCAATTTTGTGTTACACAGTGTTTGTAACTTGCAAATGGACACATAGAAATAATACATTTTCAGAGAGAATCAGTGAGACCACATTATCTTAATAAAATCCCCTATAAATTTGAAATTGTTTGGGATGTACAAATATTCTTTTATGGTGTATATTTGCTCACACAACCATTCACTTGGTTGATGTAATCAAAGCCATCACCGTTGGGCTTTCAGTTAACTTGACAGTTTCTTCATGGTTTGCTGTTTTCAGAAAATGTCAGTGGTGCCAGCCACAGACAAAGCCTGTGGTGTAACACTTTACTAATTGCCACACCTGTCACCCTGCACTGCAGTGTCAGTGACCTTGTCTTTGCTTTGTTATTTTTCTAAGCACTGTGTCACCATTGCTCCACAAGCTCTTAAAAGCCAGGCTTTTAAGAGCTTGTTCAGTAATATGAAATTGCTGAATGTAAAATAAAAAAACTGTGTTCTAATGATTATTTCCTGATTTTTTCATTGACTAATTTTAGAGTTTTAAAACAAATCAAATTCTCCCATATTTTTTCCCACACTAGTTAATATCTATAACATTTATATACAGACTCTTTAAATTTGAAATGCAAATGAATGCATATCAAGTGGCTAGTATTTTTTTATTTACCCTGCTGTTTCTTTTATGCGGCTGCCTCTATACAGCAGTCACTTGGTTTCTGTACAACGATAAAATGCTCAGTGTTTAAAATCAAAGTAGAACTGGGGTTGCAGTAAATGTTTGTTCACTCACTGCTCTGTCACTTATTCGCAGTGTTCTGTGGTCACAGAGGATTCTTGCTGACTGAGCTGTCCTTTCTCGCTGAATGTGTTTGGAGGGCAGTCCCTGTACACTTAAAGTATTGAGTGCTCCTTTCTATCAGACTCTCACAACCCCACACTAGGAACTGCATATCATAGTGTCAGGTAAATCTAAAATTGAAGACATCCATCACATCATCTTTTTCCAATTATCAGGCTACCTTTGTAAGATAATTATATTATTAACACCCTAAGTATTTGCAATAGTAAATTATAATAAGCCTAAATATAGATTATGTTTTAGTGCAAAGAATTATTTTTGTTTATGTTCCCTTAATTGATAAAAACGAGGGCTTCTCTCAGACATTAGTTCCCTCTGAGTAACCACATTGTGGCTGTGAATCCACCTTGAAACTGTGGCATCCCCCATTTGCCCTTATTCATGTGTTGGGTTAACTGATGATTCCAAAACCGACGCCTAATGAATGTGAGCGCAAGGCTTTATCCAGCATGCAACTCCCCGAGTCAGGCTAGAAAGCCAAAAATCACATATTTGTGATTTGGAAGTTATTGTCATATTCAAGAAGAGAATAGGCCTGAATCTCTCTGCTAGAAAACCAGACCATTTCCATCCACATGCATTGGACTGTAAACCACTTTAGAGACTCTGCAGCTGCTTTCAATTACATGCAAAAAAAAAGTTTCTATTCAAATGTAACGAAACGATAACTCACCATACAATAATTGCCAGCACTTAGAAACTAGAGTTGTGCACCTGTCGTGTCATGTAAAGGGATAAACATGCACTGTGGCAATAAATCTCTATTAATGAATAGATATGGAATAAACAAGCTTTAACAGTGAGGACGTTTATTCCTGCTGAACATGTTCGTTGTAATAGCTTCAAGCTTTAAATGGGAAAACAAAACATTGGCAAAGCAACCAATTCTTCATATCAAGCTGTCGCTTTTTCTGGTTCTCTCCCTATTCTCTACTCAAATTCTTCTTTTATCACTAACTCATTACTCACATAATTCTGTTACCTTGCACCAAGATGAGGCATCAGGTCCTCTGCTACTGAGAATTGCAAATTAGCTTTGAGTTAGCTCTCGAGGAGATAGGAGGAGACAGGAGTGGGAGGAGGAGGAGAGATAAGCTGATGAGCATGTTTGAATTAGCTCTCACTCACAGTGGGGGTCGGGAAACAATGCAGGGAAATTTGAGAGTTTCAGTGACAAATTGGGGAGTTTTGATGTCATGAGTGATGACTGGCATCGGAGCAGTATGCTGTGTTGGCTTCTTTCCAGTGTAGTCGGGGTGTGATAGAACAAGTCTTAGTCAGGGACACATTAACATATTGTGAAGCCTTAAATTGGTTTTGCAAGGTCATTCAAAAAGAAAATAATCATTAATGGGCTAAACGTGGCAGAAACTAAAACCCAAATGCTCATAACAAAGCAGAGCTGTTCCAGTTCATAAAAGAAAATTACATTTCTTATCATATCATTAAAAAATTCTGTCATCAGAAAAATTCAAGACTTCTGGATTTTTTAATTCTGATTTTTTTTTTTTTTTAAATGTTGACTACTTTTAATCTTGCACTCTTTCAACTATATGTCTTTTTCTGCTCAAACACCGTCTCCCTTTGATATTGGAGCATTTTGCTCATACTTTTCGACAAAAGGCCGGGCCGCAACAGATTAAATTTCAAGCATAAATAAATATTGTGAAAAGGTCACCTTTCCATCTGTTATTTGTGCAACCTCTAAAAGTAATTACATACAGAATAGTGTCAGCATAGCTGTTTGTGTGCTTTCCTTGTCTAAACAGCATACCTCCCAGGGCTCATTTCATATACACTTGTGGACTGTAATAATAATCAGGTCCCATAAACAATAGAAAAAAGCTAAATCTGATTATTTGTACTGTAATTCAGAGACTCATTTATTGGTATTGATTAGAAATCAAGAAGATAATGTAGAACAGATGGTCAAATTTCCTTCACATTTGTTCTTTGCTGTGACGATTTTTTATGTCATATTTTAAACTATGAAATAATGACCTCTTTTTTTATAAGAATGACTGTTACATAAAGATGTAGAGCTTTCATCACCCAAGATTTTTAATGTAAATGCACATGTTTTGTGACAAAGCTGTGGAGTTAGAAATCCTAAACTCCTGGGCAATAATGCGTGCATGGAGAATAAAAAAAGAGGTTGCATCATCCCTGCAGCATGGCATTGCGTGCTTGCCTCCCTTTAGCAGAAGTAACAGAAAGAGGTCAAACGTGACATCAGGGGAAGGCAAGTGATTGCACTGAAGCACCACACTGTACTTTGAGGCGAGAGAGAGAGAGGCAGAACTTTCTCTTGGGACTGATTTTAAAGGCCAAGTGGTTTTCTCCATTGTCTAACTTTAAGTTCACGTTATTCTGACGGTTCTGACTGTTGTTTCCTTCCAGCAAAATGCTGATATTTAAAAATGTGTGTGAAATAGGAATAAAATTGTTGATATGTTTGCTTTTGTGGGTATTAAAGTTGTTGTAAAGTTCGAAACCAAACCCAAGAATAACTGTGCCAGTATGTGACATTTAAAAAAAAAGCTTATGTCATTCTCCCTGTAAGTTTAAATAAATATTTACAGGCAGAGATAAAATATAAAAAATACTAATGAGCGAGGGCCAGCCCAGCCAAGGTTTCAGTGTGGAAGTAAAGGGTGTGGAAATGCTAAATGTAATGTAAAAAGTGTGTTTGTATTGCACCTGCCATCACTTTTCCTTTTTAAATGATTAGTGTTAGAATTTTATAACCCATGATATCCAACATGACATTTAGTTTTCATGACAATGGGCTCTTGTGTGTATATTTATAACTAGACAAAAAAGGAGGGTAAGCATTGTGAAGAATCAGGAAAAAAACAGTTGTTTCCTTCCAGAGTTTTGTCAGTTAAGACATTTATGAAACAATTACTTCACCTGGACTCGTGTAAACCCTTGTTTGTGGATCGATGAAGCTGACAGCTGCATGTAACCCAAAAGTCAATCATCCAAACACTGTCATTTTTTAAACCTGCTTAGTCCAAGTTGGGTGGCAGGCGGGGGGTGGGGGTGGGGGGCTGGAGCCTGTTCCAACTGTCACTGGGATGGGGTACACCCTGGACAGATCCATCACAACACTGACAAACAAGACAACCAACCATGCACACTTACACTCATGGACTACACAGGATTGTCTGATTGCATAGCAGAGAAGCCCCCAGCATGAACTCTGTAAGGAAAACCAGGTAATTTGCTGCCTTTATAGAAGAACAAAAGCATCAATCTTTTCACGCTACTATTGGCCCAAAAACCGATACTCACAAATGTATTGATACTTGGATTGATATGCTTACCCTGATCTCATGCATAAACATGGAAAACATGGAAAACACGTAAAACATTAAATATGCATCAAAGAAAAAGTGAGAATTGAGATAATAAAGTAGGCTCGGCTCCTAATGACTAATGGCTAAAGCCTCTTCCTTTTTCTCAGTTCTTGTCCTGACCTTGCTGTGGCTTCCCGTATTTTGCCCTCCTACTGGGTAGCTGCATTTTTCCAGGTATGCAGCATCTTTTCTTAATCAGTTGTTTGAACATCCTCCTTTCCCTTTTTAACAGCTATGACCTTTGAAGCTCCCGGAACCTTAGCCGGAGCTTTCTAGGTGGCGAGAGGTTGTCAGCCACGATTTCTCTGTCAGCACTGGTGACCCCAGCAAACAGATTTTTCCCATTTGCAGGTTTTCTGCCAGGCCAAGCCAGCTGCTGTCTCTCCAGAAGCGGAACTGGGTTTGTGCAATAGCATAGTTTTAGCCATTGGATGTTTTTTGTGTATTAAATGTTCAGTCATTCTATTTGTCCCATCATGCTGTAGCATAAGTGGGAGCACTGGGGCTATGGTAATCATTGTGTGATTGTTGTGTAGCACCAGTAGTGAAAGTGGTCGTCCCCCTGGGCACAGGACACACTGTAGACTGCCTTTCCACTGCTTGTAGACTGTTATTAGGCGGGTCACCCTCCAATCAACCGTATAGAGAGTAGATGGATTGTTTAATTGTTGAAGCAGGTTTCTGTCTGTTCAATGCTAGCCTGTGGGGTGGCTATCAATGGCGTGGTAGTCATGTATCTCACCTGCTGGTTTCTACATGCATTCGTTTTTTGAGGTACCAGCATGTTACTTTACCCCTGATCTGAAGTAAAGTGTGTGTTTTTACAGAGATGAAAACATACCTTTGTCACATATGCATTGCACCCTCTATCTCTCATAAATGTGTGTGGATTCTCAAGTATCCCATTACCAAGGTGGTTAAAAAGAAACTTTGAGCAATACAAAAGTGATTTATCAACTATGGGGCTGTGTAGTGATGTATCAACACTCCGGATAGCAGTTTTAAAACCTGGTCCATCTGTGCAAGGGTCTAATGTGAAGCAACTTGTGATAAACTCTTTGCTGCCCTCACAACCCAGGAGTCATGATGCCAATAACATCGCCGTTGTTAAAATTTACAGTGTTTCTCTTCGCCAGAGACAGAGCCCTCATTGATCAGAGCAAATCAACTCCGAGCAAACTGTAAAAACATCATCTCGTAGCGATACAACTAACGACCTGCCCCAGCTGACGACACCCGCCGTCTGAAGGGCCGCTGCTTTTGTTTCAAAGCCATGCTGTCTGTCTCCTTTATTCCCCCATGGCCTCCTCACACTTTATCTAATAATGGGAATTTACTGCAGTCCTTTTTTTTCCTCGTTCACTTGGCGAGATAAACAGGCTGATGAATCAGGGGTAATGCACAGGCTTACGGGCACAGACAGCACGCAGCCCACAGTAAATATCTGCAGACAGGATCGGATTTCAGCATTAGCAGTGAGGAGATGCATTTATTTGTCTCTCACCAGACTCATAACGGCACTGAGCCTCAATTACCACGTCTGAGAGGTGCAGATAATACATGCAAACGGCACCACTCCCAACCATTACCAGCACATATATACAGTTTTCTGTTCACTCTGTCTGAGCTGCACTTCATTGAAAAATGTCGTAACATCTTTGGTAGAACGATCAGTTTTGGAATGAGGCATATGTTGAGTTCCATGTTGTCTGTTTTTGGCAATTTTCATGGCAATGTGCTCTTGCATGCCTGAGGTTATTTGGCTAATAGGAAAAATTCATCAGAAAATTTGTAAATTGCACAACATAAAACAAATTAGTAAAAATCGTATGTGCCAAAAAGTCCTCTGATAAAGCTTCATTTTTTCTCAAATGTATTTTTAAACCATTTTTGTCTGGCGATTCTTCCACTGAGCCTGCAAGTTAATAGTGTCCAAAGAGATAAAAGTCACAATGATGATGTCAATAAAACATTTCATTCAACCTCAAGAACAAAAAACAAGTTAATCAAAATCTTTTGACTCATAAACTGAACCACAACAGTTGACGCTGAAAGTTTGACCTATTTCATTGTGCACTGGTTTAACACGTGAGTCTTTGCACACAGAGATGTCTGCCTGACCTGGATTATAAAACTTTTTTTAAAAATAAATATTGACTTGATTTGACGAACTTACAGAAAAGATAGAAAACAGGACTTAATTTCTCTTAACTTTCAGAGTTATATTTCTGTTATTATGCCAGTAAGGGCCTGCTTAGCCAGTAGCTTGGCTGTGGTGGGCCGTTTGCCGCTTGGGTACAGACCCTCCCCCACCTCCTCTACCCACTGGAAGTCAGTCCTGAATTGTGTTTTGATGTTTCCTTAGACCCACAATTGAGTTCTATTCTCAGCAGCCAAAACAGACATTTGTCAATTCATATGCATCAGGGCACTTTTTTGCCCTCCCCCCTCCCTCTCCTCTCCCGCCACTTTCTATCTCAGCTGCGTCCTCCTCCGTTTTAACTCTGCTGCACTCAATGGAGGCAATCTAGTATTAGAATATGAGTGGCCACGCGCCCCCCTGCTATGAGCTGTGTCACATGTGATTACCATTATTTATAAAACTCACTCAGGCTCGGTTGCTGGTCGGCCTCTCCAGGCCCTCGTCCCTGCACACTACAGTCAATATTTGCACGCAATCCTGAACTGTTGAGTTTCCATGGTGGTGAGAGCCTCCATTACATGAAATATTCAGGGCGCATGGAGACTCCCACGAGGCCCAGCGCGAGGTTTTTACTCCGATTTGATTATATGACATGATTTTTTCATGAGCTATGACAGTCCTGTTGAATTAGAGTCAGCTCTGAATCTTTGTGATAGTCACGGAAGCCAGAAAGGAGGAGCAGGCTGTCCTCATCCCCCAAGTCTGTCGTCTAATGTCTGACGAGCAGGGAGAACACATTCTACCAGAAGAGGAAGATCCCCTCTGAATCACAAAAGATCTTTATCGTGCGGATCTGCTTTGACATTTTGTAAAATACGCATGTCAAAAATAATAGATCCTACCTTTAATCTTATCGCCATCCAACGCAAACTATTAAACTGAATTTCCCATTCTGGAAAGATGATAGCTGCTTCGACATAAAAAAGCCTCTGTTACATGAATTTGAAAATATTTTCAAATGTTTTTTGATTAATTTAATTTGTCTAAAGATTTGATTTTTTTCTCTATATTATCAGAAGATACATTATATTAAGATATTAGGACTTTTTCTAAGAGAACCTCTGCTTTGGGCATCTCATTGCCCTAAACAGGGGTGCATGACACTAAAAATCCCAGCCCTCTCCAGGTATTCTCCAACATTTCATAGAGCGACAGGCGTCATTCCTCTTATGCATTTGTTCCCATCTTATTGGCCACTGCATTCCATGTTGTCACAACTACCAATGTTATGTGTCTCCCCTATGATTCATGCCATAATTTACTCTAGTCCTCTCAAGTGATTACAACTAATCCATGCAGGAGATCAGGAACTAAGTGTTCTTTGAAATGGTTAGCTTGAATCCTTGAGCACATTATTACACAAGGGGAATATGAATGAAAGTGAATGGAGGAGAGGAAGAAAAGGGTGTTCTGTAATGAAGAATGCAACAATAACACCAACAGTTATGGTATCAAGAGCGTAAAATTATCATTAGGGGCTTTTAATGGCAAAATCAGTCATGCTACCACACACAGCCTTATGTTGAGAGAAGTAAATGATATCTGGCTGCTGTTGTGGGTTAAACTCACTGGCACATAATGCAGAGATATTTTGGAAAAATGACCAAATGACCAGTGCTCCCTTTTTGTACTTACTAGATTGAATGTCACTAATCAGTCTACTAAAACTTATTTAATAAAATTCTGAATTTGAGGATTTTATGGCCACACTTATGTTTAAGTACGATTCAGTTTGTAGATTAGATGGTGTTTTAAAGATATTATCTACAGAATCCAGTAATCTGATTAGTTCTTAAAATATGGTAAGATTGAAATATCGTCCTCATTATATATGTTTCTGTTGGCAGAGAAAAGGAAATGTCCTTAATTATTTTTCTTTTAAAAATAGGCCACATTCTCTTAAATTGGTAATGTGAAACAGAACTGTGTTTTAAGAAATGTAATTATGAAATGCAGAGGAGAAAAAGAATGGCTGAAAGTAATCAATAAAAGTAAGACATGAGGTGTGCTTTTTTCTGCCAGTTCACTTAAAAGAACAATTAATGAAGGTGTGCAAGTGGAGACTATTCTTGTACTAAGTACTTAAGCACTTGCAGTGGATCTGTGTATTTCACTGAACTGCCAGACACCAGCTGCTATGCCACCGGGGCTTTAATTTCTCTAATAATTTTCAGATGCACTCACGCTTAAATACCACATCTTTTTATTTAATTGCAGGCACAAAAATAAATATTTATAAAGAATTTAAGATTTATTTAGTTATTTCCCTCTTTTGCCATGCCTTTTACCAATTTTCTACACTGGATATTATCCATCTGCATTTAACATATTTGAAAACTGGGATTGTAATGTACCACATGGATTTTTTTTAGAGACAAAAGAAAAGAAAACCTTCTTCTGACCAACATCTCGTAAGGTAAGAATTACATGTTCACACAGTCCTTACTAGGATGGCCAAGGTCAGTCTCAACACCTGTCTTTGGTCCACTGCATCAGATGATTGTCAGCTGAATCCAGCATCGACAACTTGGTCTTTTGATTCCCTCTCTTTCGCACAGACACACCTACCTGCCATACACACTCACTTGCCTAGAAATGATTGGCCCTTGGCCTCAACAGCCTCAAGACACAGACTTGTTTGTGAGTGTGACCCAGCTTGAAATAATATGATTGGTTTGGGCCCGCCCGTGTGCACAGAGGAACAGCAGTGGAAATACAAAATAAATCTATATTCACACTCACACATTGAAGTAAACGTATCCTTTCTCTCAGAATCTCCATTCAAAAAGAAAATCAAAATATTTTAGCAAAACCAATGGAACTGAACCCTATCCTAAAACAGCAAATTCTCTGTTTAGGATCTATCTGTTCGAGGGCTAAAAATGAAGCACTTTTGTGAATTAGCTTAAGAAATCTTTCTAATTCAAATACTTTTTTCATAAAATTAACAGTAAACCTAAAGTCATGGGCATTTACATTTTTTGTTGCTTATTCTGGCAGATTTTTTTTTTGCTCAAATGAATTTGCCAAAATTTAACTTATTATGCTCTCTTTATTACAAATAGTGTTGTTGACATTCAAATTTGCATTCCGGTATCAATATTTGCATGATTTAAGTAAAAAAAAGGATTGTGATATTTATGCTCAAGCTGATCGAATACAATTCGTTTACAGAGCTGTTTCAGTACTCTATCATGAGACGCATACAGCAGACGACACACAACAAGATCTTGAGCTCTGGATATTCTTTTGAACTAAATGTTGGCCATTACAAATCTGTTAATCTTTTTGGTTCCTCTCATCATATCCATCCATGGTGACCTCCAATTACTCAATTTTGTCAGAAGAAAAGGTCGTGTTTGCATATTTGCAATTGTTATGAGCCCTCATTTATTGCTTTCTCCAACAGCGTGCGTCTGGACAAAGCCTGCTACGTTGAAAGAAATCAAACCTATTACTTCAGGTCACCGCTATGTCACAACAACTGATGAGGCAAAAAAACAATACCTGCTTGTGTAACTTAGATGTCAGTCCATGGAAGTGCTGCACAAAGAGACAAACTAACTTTTTTGTTTCTTACTTTATCTTCATCGATAAAGTAATTATCAGAGTAGATAACGGTTCTATACTTAAGGCTCAATACTTAATCCATGCTTGATTTTTATCAATAATCCATTGATAATTTCCAATTGATCTAAAATAGAGCACAAAAAGTATATGGGCATAATGTTCTAAATGATGAAGCGGTATATTCTAATGTATATATTAAAAACTTCTGTATTTGCAATATCTTTCACAATGTCTTTTCAGCTATTTGTTTGTGACAAGTGGTTTATTGTTTATCTCACATCTGTGTTGTCTAAAGGCAATGAAAGTGCAAATGCAAAACCCTGACAAGTTTTGCTGAGGTATTTTGTGATCAGTCTTCCCAATTAAGCATAAATTAATCTGTGTGCAGTGCAAAAGTAGCAAGATTTACTCCACATTCTTATGCAGGATATTCACCGCAAAAGCTCCTTTCTTTAGCACCTCTAATAATTCCTAAATAGTTACCAAAAATACAAGCTTGTAGATTGAAAAGACTGCTGTCTGCTATCTCTGCTCTAATTGAAGTGGTAACAGCATCATCAGCGCAACCGTAGGGTGTGGAAAAATGAAGAGTGCAGGCTGTGGTTATCTATTATGGTGCTAATTATAGGAATACGCCGTGAGCATAGCAACTGTCCCCTTCATTACGCAATATGTTGTCTATTTCAAAAGTTAAGACTGCCTCCCAAAGTTAGAAGTGGGATGGAGTAGACAGCATGACAAAATGGAGCTGATGTTGTATTATCCGGTCACATTATCTTCGACAAAAAAAAAAGAAAATCAGCTTTGAAATTCAAGAAATTATTTCATTATTTTCATTATTTCATTGCATGTACATTTGTGTACGCGTGTCTGTCTGTCTGCGAGCGTACAGCTGTGAGAGGATGATTATTGTGTGACAGCTGCCGAGAGAGAACCAGACGTGAGGCAAGTGAAGAGGTCTTAAATAAGGCAGTAGCTTTCTGAGTGGCTACACTCTTCTCTGTACACTCTCATACTTTCCGAAAGGCAGTAATTACTGTGTCAGCTGCTATATTGCTAACATGAAGGAAATAGCTCAAGATAATCATTCACTCTCTTGCTCTGTTAGTAAAAAGAGGAATACGCCTGGAAAATGGCATAACTGTGAAACTGACAAAACCAGCAAAATAACTAAAACTGAAGGGAGATTAGAAATTAAATCTTGATACTTGACATAAAAAGTGTAATGTTTTTGATAAAATACTTCAACCAGAGATTTACTTGGTTGACCCTGCAGTAAAAACTTTTAGGAATTTTAAAAAAAGAGGGCGAGTTGGTCAGTCAGCACAGACGTGGGTGGATGTTGAGGCCACTAACAGGAAGCACTGTCCACAATCTGTTCGCACCCTGACTCTCCAAATCTTTGCTAAATCCTTCACCATATCCACACTCAGCACACCACTTTGAATCAAAAGCCAAGTTCTTTTTTGTAGTTTTTGTAGTGTCTTTTGTTGACTGGCTGGAGAACTGAACTTACCATATGCAGATCTGTAACCAAAGTGTTAATTTTCTGTTTTGTGCATAAACGTGTATGTACATCTGATAAATTCTACATAATATGAACTGGTGAGAAAAATAATTGAAGTGGATTTAATAGTCTTGAAATTGTATTCAAGTGGTTAAAAGACTTTCTGGTGTCATACTGACCCTGCTTCAAACTCAATGTCTTTACAAGCATGTTTTTTTCCTCATTCAAAAGACACTTTGATTGTTGTGCAGTACTTTTGACGTTCCATTATAACATACCCCATCTTTGTCAACGAATTTGGCTTCATAACAAGTTAATTATGTTGTTCAGCAAAATAAAAACATTGAGTTGTCTGCCAAGTTAATTTTCACTGCATGTCTCTATAAGACATAAAACCTTGGCTGCAATGGCAATAAATGCCTCTCTCCAATATACACAGCAGCATATTACTTTCAATTGACATTTATATTAAGTGACAAATTCTATCCCTCTACATCTTCATCAAATTTGTATGTTATGATGGCATTGATATCGACGTAACTTTACCTTGCTCTTGGAGAAGCCATCTACCTTTACAAGGACTCACGTGAATATTGGAACCAGTTCTTGGAATACACTTGCAAATTTACAAGTTTGTACCTGTTCATGACTGACTGCAAGTTTTGCCTTGTCATTGTTTATCTCACTCACACTATTGATTTAATTGAGTTGGATGGGTCCCTCTAATCCCTCGGGTTATTCTTTTCTCCAAAGAAAAAAGCAACAAAGAAAACAAGCAAGGACATGAAAAAGACACAAAAAGAGCAAAAATGAAATTATGTTGTTCATCCAACATTTTCTAATAGTTTAGTGGTGTATATATGTAACTTCAACATATTTCTCACATTATACATTTCTTGTATTTTCAATCTAAGTTGCAAATAATAAATCTCATCTAAATTCATGTAAAATAAATTAAACTTTAAAAGTTGCATTATCTATATAACGTTTTGAAAATAATTTCAGAAAGTTTTTATTCATCTTGTTATTCCTTTTCGTTAAATTAATTCATAAATTCATCTATTGTATAAAATATAAATAGATTGTTGACCTTTTCAATTTCTTTCATCAATCATCCAACAATTTTATTTATTAGACACAAGAGACTTTTATAATAGATATAGACACATAAAAAAAAAGTTTTAATGTATAATTGCATCTAGAGTAGAGCAAAACCTAATGCTGAACCATGAAGATCGTGCTTACATTCAGATATAAGTTTAAATAATTGTTTAATGTTTTGCATTTGATTGTTTTGGCAGAAAATAGGAGCATCACCTTTTTCCACATGCTTGCCCAGTGTGATGTTGGTTTATTCATAAATTTTATCAGTTTTTTTTTATATAAAATTATTACCAGTCCAATCTCAATGAAGGAGTTTTACAGCATTGAGTACAACCATAATTAACATACCATTACCAAGACTCAAGAGAAGTCTCCTTTTTAAAATGTTCTCTCAGGGAACAGTTATTTTTTGAGACCTGCAAAGGTCACGGGAAGCAGTCTCTAAAATGACCTTTTCTACCAGAATTATGCCCCCTCATCCTATTTAGATCCAGTGATGGATGGGCTATTTTAGACACCATTAATCTGTCCATTTGTCAATTAGGTATGAACATTTTGGACTATAGGGTGAGGTGGGCAGGATTCAGGAGCTGAATGCCACATTGCATCACTGCTGACTGCAATTACAGAACTGCCTCAACATTATGGAAACACTCACACCAATAAAAGTGAAAATGTAATGATGGGCTAAATGTAATGATGTTTATTGTGATTAATAACAACCCCAGATATGGAAATTATCCATTTTTAATTCCTTTTGTGTTTGCTATGTGAATGTGAGTTGTGACTGTGCTTCTTAGGGGACATGTACTCTCCATGAGACCGTGTTTGATGCTGATGCTGCGTTGTGAGAGAAAAGATAAGTACAAATTGAGCATGGAGATAGATTTGTTCCGAAATACCTTTTCAGAGCTATTTTGATAGGAGATAATGTGCAGGAATAAGATTCTGCAACTATGCCATTTTGTATTTCGTCATAAGTTTTGTCGGGAAACACAAAATCAACATGAGAATTATGCTAATTAATTCCACCACTATGAAGATATTTTATCAAATGTCATTCTTGCATAAAAATATTTTTTAAGAATTGACAAAATGTAAAACATAATTTCCAGTTAATTGGACCGAATACAAATTGATCCATTTATTCTACTGTAGAATGTCATATGGTCGAATACTGTAAGTCTAAGTCAGTAATCAGCAGGAGAAGTCTCTAGTAAATAAATGAAGTTGGTGGTTAACGCTGCTGGCCCACAACAAGGGCGAATGTCTTTGGAGCCTCATAGTGTAGAGTTTTCTGTGTGACTGAGTGAGAATGCACGGTTGTTTGTGTCATTTATCTCTGTATTGTCGCCTGCAAAGGACATGGTAACCTGTTAAGGCTGTACAGAACCCCCCCCCACTAACTAGGAAAAGCTCCAGGCCCCCATGACTCTGAAAAGGTTTAAGCAGGTATGAAAACTGAATGAGGGCACTCAACAAGACAAAAGACCAAGATATGAACCGTAGCCTCAATGGACTTTCTTCTGTGGCAACATTAAGGGGGTTGGTCAGATAGGGGTTTTATGAGAAATTACAGTTTCTACTGTCTGTGGAAAATTATTCCATCTTGCAAAGTCATCCCATTTCCTTCTCTCATCTCTGAATTATGTGTGGATATCTTTCTAACAGCTGGGGTTAGTGACACACTGGCTTTGTGGGCTGCTCTCTATTTGCTCGTCTCATTCGCTCTGAGCACATCGGCCATCCAGATTAGGGCCTATGGCTCATTAGGTAGCCAGGGAGGTGGACAACGTCATTGTTGTAGCGAAAGTGTGTATAGGTGTGTGGTCCTATCTGTGTATAGTCTCTTATGATGTTGTAAAATAGTCATTCTGGAAGATGAAAATTGTCTGTTGGGATTGTGCTGTCTTTCTTTTATCATTTGGACAATGTAGTGCAAGTGCTCCAACAACAAAGGTACTTTACTTGCAGACACATATTATGTTTAAAGTTTGATCAAACTGTATATAACTTAGGTATTATTAAAATAATTGGGAAAAATATAGCAGAAAATTCATTTACTGTAACTTAATTGTAATTAATATAAACCAAAATCTCGAAAGATCTAAAAAAAATCTGTATCCATTAACCTAGCTATTTTATTTATTTTTATTTTTTATATAGAAACGGGCACAAAATAACAAAAAGGTATTATTGTCATTGAGCATTCAGGGATACTGACGGGAAATGACTGACCATGGTTTGAAAAGATGTTGAAAAGATTAGTAGAGGTAAATGGGGGCCCCCCATGATCATAGTCTGATAGTTCAAAGCTACTGCATCATGTAAATCAAAAGCTGTGCTTGTTTTGGTATTAAAACTTGGATGTCAACAGTAACTTTAAATAGCTGCATTTAATTTGGAATCATACTGTAATTACAGATTGGTGAGGTGTGTCCAAGACTGTGACTGGGTCTGTAGGTATTAAGTAAATATATTTTAGATAAGTAAGATGTGCAACCACACTTTATTACAGAATTTATGATTGTCTATAAATGATACAAATTGTCAGTAGAGAGGTTGTGAGAGGATAAGTGCTGCGGCGTGTAGTGAGCCATGTAGCAGAATTGGGACATTGTTAAAATGTTACACTGGCTGAATACGGTTTGTTTCTTTTAAAAACCTGTGATGGATAAATAACATGCAGTTCGGGGGTTAATCTTTGGTATGCAAACCCAGAAGAGCTGCTGTTTTCCAACAATGTGTTATGTCTCAACCGAATGTGAATTAATGTGTTGAATTTTGATCCTTGCTAACTTTTACCATAATGAGAGGCCACATACAGACACAAAAATAAATATATTTGTAACGAATAAAATAGCATGTATAGCTAACAGAAAGTAGAATCTGTCCTACTCCCCAAAACACATTGATGGGTTTATGCAAAAATACATAAATGTTACTACTAAAATGTTACTAACTAAATGCAGCCATAAAGTGACCAACATGCCTCAGTAAAGTTTTGTTGCGTTTCTTGACTGATTTCGACACAGAAGAGAAATCAAGAGCTGTCAGGAGTTGCTGTTGATCTTAAAGGTGTGTGGTTAACGGTGCTCCCTGCTCCTTTGCCATTCATCGCCCCTCAATCTCCTTGATGACTTTTTCAATTAAAGGCTTCCGAATTACTTCTGCTCCATTGTGGGAATGCTTACGTGAGTGTTTCCCTCCAGTCACCAGTAGAGGCAAGACTTTTTTTTTTTTAATTAAAAAGAACCCAGAAAGAATCCTCTAGGTAAATTGTGCAGGCAACTCCTCAGTTCCTCAGTGCTGTGGCTACTTCAGCTAAATCTGTAACTGAGTGTTAAAAGTGAATTTGATATGTTTTATTATAATAGAATCAGTTAATTAAAACTACACAGTCACCAAATTTGGAAAACTGGGGAAGCTTTGGTCATAGTCATATTTTGTTTCGATTTCTGTAAAACCATAAAGAGGAATATTACAATGGAGGCATGTGAATAAGTATAATAAGTACTTCCAAGGGAGCAGAAAGGACATTTTGACTTACGATGCATATGATAAATTAGTCATTATTAGAAATTGTTTTGAAGTAAATATTTTTGTTCTGAAACTCAGAAACACTGCATACATTAAGGCTGTTAAAATTGTGCATATAACATCAACAAATGAGGGTGTCTCATTTCCATTTTATTATTTCTTTTACTCAGTAGGTCACTCTGTGTGGCCAAGAACTTCATCGTTAACAGAACAATAGTGAACCTATTAGTGTTATAAAGTCTCATTGTCTCTGTCAGTTTTGCTGATGTGGTCTTGTTCCAGCTCTTTGCCTGTGATGAGTACAGATGGACAAAGCTTGTTCTCCCCACACAGAGGAAATCATAGCTCACAGTTAGGCCCCCAATACACTACAGTCACACCTCATTGACCACTATTACAGCAAAGGAAACCAAATCATTGCAGACGGGGTGGCAGGGTGTAGGACCTGTTCTCAACCTCTTATATCATCATTTTGCGTCATTGCCAGCGCCACTCTTTAAAAAGATGAAAAATAACTTAACGTATTAGCTGGAGGCTTTCCCCCCATTTTTAGCAGAATTAAAGCAATAACAGGAGCAGATGCAGCCCAAAATAAACACGTAATCGTACTGGCAGCAGTGGAGTGCCTAAAGATGAATAAGTTTGTGTGTGTGTACATGATTTAGGAACCTCTACCAAACGATGCAGCAACTGTAAAGCATCACAGCCAAACAAAATAAGCATTTGTGCTGTTGACATTTTGTAGCCTGCCGTTTCAGTACGAAATTACGACGAAAATAAAATGAAATCTGTTTTTCTGTTAATTACAGATCTACAATTCAAATCGTGTGACCACCAGCTTTAATTTTGTACAGCTCCCTTCTTTCCCTGGGAGCGTCCTCATAACATTTACCCATCTTTTTATAGCTGTTCTGCATCTGTACCATGACTGTAATGGCTTGATCTATCTCTACGGCGCATGCAGCCTCCCTCCAGCTACACCAACAGGCCACTGTGGTCAATACGTTCTTCTCTACAACCCTTCTGTCCTCCAATGTGTTTGTACGTCTCGCAACACAAAGTCAGTTGGCAGCTTCTCAGCATTGTTTGGTGATTGGCTGGAAGCTAAGTGGTGGTGACGGATTGTGATGTTGATGTATTTACCTCCGCTGTGCTGACAGGAAGCTGCTCCTACATCCTGATTGACTGGGTCTCATCACAGCAGCCAGCTTTGCTTTGTTTAACCGGGTCAAGTTGGGGAGGGTTTGCTTACTCACTCGATGAAGTGTCCATGAAGATGAGAAGAAGACCTTCCCTAATCTTGGCTGACATTGGTGACTTGGCAAGCGGAGCATCTCACTGCTGTTTTACAAATGCTGTGCATGAAACTACATGTCTTCTGAGTTAAGTCTGGTGTAGTGAAATATCTGTGCAGGATTGTTTCACTTCAATACAGTGTGCTTGGCAGAAAGCTGAAAACACACCATACAAAGATTTTAAAAGTCTTTATACAAGCCTTCCCATACTAAATCTGACAAAGATGGGAAATGGGTACACTGAGAATATGAGCTTAAACATTTTTATTCTCTTTATACATTTCCAAAATTTTGACGTTATTCGGTTTGATTTATGTGGAGTACAGTGATCATATTTATAGAACTTTTTTTTTCTTATTCATAACTTCTTTAAGTGAATCCCAACGTTTGCAACATGCTAAGATATATAATTTGTAATTGATTTGCAAGGGACTCCACAGCCAGGCAGTTGAACATACAAATTAAGGTTAATATCAAAATCTATAGTAATGTTCCTGCTCTACAGAATAACTTGCAAGATAGCCTGAGACCGGTTATAAACGTGTCAACAAATAAAAGGTTAAAACCATTATCACAGACTTACACTTAAGTCACATTTTGTCTGACTCGTGATGTGTTTCTCTCTTCATTGCAAAAAATGTAAGTTAACTCAAAAGTAGCTTATAGGTAAAACGTCATGACAAATATGATCTAAAAAAAAAGCAAATTGTTTTCAGGCCCGTCTTGCAGAGTAATTTTGGGAAGTCCTGCATTGGGCCGGCAGACAAAACAGACACCTAACACACAAACATGCACACACACAGACACACACACGCACAAGCGCCTTTGCCTTGTCAGCTAACCCCCTCTAGTGCACAGATGCGCACAATCCCCCAGCAGTAACCTCTCTTCGGCTGCTGTTCCGCTGCATCCCGATCATTTTCTCTGCTCGCCGTTCCCATCGAGGCTGCTGCGGCGGACGGAGCTGGAGGTGGCACTCCGCGCCACATCCCCGTGCCAAGCGCACGCTTTCTAAAGTCTGTCACGACCGTGCGCAACGGAGGCGCACCGGTTCTGCGTTTTGCAGTATTTTTTGGACGTCTGAAAGTCCATGTGAAACCAGCAAACTTGTGACTAGCCGAGTGTCTGTCCGGAAATTTGATTTGACTTTAGAGATTTGCGCGACTTTATTTGACAGCTCTCTCTCTCCTCTTGCGCCGGAGGAGCCGCCAGCTCCGTTTGAAGGATGAGGCGTTGTGTCTTGTGCCGTCGCCGGGCCACTCGCTACATGCGGGATCAACTCTAAGGACCGAGACAAGTGGATCTGCGCTCTGGAGGATCCCCCCGCGCGTTTATCTCCGAGCACGCCTCCCGACAGAGCACCGAGCCGCCGATGACTGTCGCAGCAGACATGAGTTTTGGAAAAAGATTGTTCCTCGTTTTACTCTTTCTTGGAATTTCCCTCAGTCCCCTCAGCCATTGCAATCAAGGTAAGACCCGCGCAAAGAGCGATCCCCTCGTGTCTGACAGAAAATGCTGAGCCAAAACTTAAGGGCAACTTACAATTAAAACATTTTAAGGCATCTGCTCTTCAGAAGAAAACGATTATGTCTGGAAAGAGTTTAGCTAAAAATCCCGGCGTTTGCAGCAATCACGAAGTGTCCCGCACTGGGTGTTCTCTGAGAGAGAGAAGTTGGATAAACAAAAGACGAACATTATATTCTTTGCAGTTTTTAATGTGGAGATATAATATTTTAAATGAGAAATAGATAAAGCTGTAATGAAAACTTAAGATGACAAACCACAGTTTGCAGATTATTCCACTCGATTCTACTTATTTTTTATGGTCGTCCATTTGAATGTAATGCAGACTCAGGTATATATGGTCAACCAATGTAAAGTTAAACGAAATTAAATCAGACAAAAGCAAAGGAAAGAAGTTGAAAAAACGGAAATGAAAACTTAAGGGTTTTCAGATGCAATCAGCCTCTGTGGCTGATCTATAGTTAAACAGTGTGCATTATTCAGTCAGGACACAAAAGACAGTCAAAAGATTGAACCATTAGGTAGGTGACAGAGCAAGACTGTGCGCATCTGTCAGAGGGACAAAGTTGACTTGACTGTCTGTTTTTTGCTATGGAAGTTACAGTAGATTTTTGGCACATCCAGATAAATATTATGAGCTGTTAAAAAACTGAGTGTATGTGAGGCTGCATGTGAATTTTGCAACTCTAAAAGAGAGTGTGAAACAGTAAGTAGATGTGTACACTGCTGAACAACCCACATACGCTTCTTTCCTTAGTTGGCTTTGGCAACATCTCGCCGTCCATCCGTAGTTGTACATCGTCCAGCGAATGGGCATATGTGTGGCCGCATGCTTGGTTATGTGCGTGTTCTTCAGAGCGACCACATAAACACGCACTGCAGCCGCATCGGTGAGGTTTAAAATAGTCCTATTGATTGTGCAGGGGAGCACAGTGGGATCTGCCCCCCAGGTTATATTTTATTGTTCTCTCTGTTCAATAAGAGTGATGCTACTCCCTGCTCTCCTCGACAGCTGCTACATAACAGCCTCACGGTGTGTTTTTCTTCGCCACGGATTGAATGATTGAGCTGATGTCTGCTTTCAACTGTACTTTGGTCTTTCATATTGACTGGTCTGGGACCTCCAATGCCACTTTCACAGGCACTGTCTACCAGAGGGCCATAGAGCTCAGATTGGAAATACTTGAACTCAGATCACAAAGATTCTTCTTCAAACACAAGACACACGTGAAATATTATGAGATGTGTTTATGTAACACAGACATGCCGTTTGACTCATGATTCATCCCATCAGGCTTGATTTTTATGAACAATCCAGTGGTTAATTTGCATCATTATTTAATCTTTCTCCTCAGTTGTATAAACCTTAACACCTGGTTCTAAAATCTGGTCGCCCCAAAACTAAGAAGAAGAAGACTAAACACATGCAGTCCCTGGTCAGTTACATTAGAGACTGTGCTCCCTCTGTAGGATGAGGACAAAACCAAAGCCCATTACACGGCGGTGCAGATCAGTGCGTCTGATCACAGCTTATCACCAAAGACAAACAGAACTCCAGAGATTGGGGATTTCACACACCAAATGGTCTCACTGTCAGCTTTTAGGAGAACAATAAAAAAACAGTCACATTTTGCATTTGCCTTTGTGCCTCTTTACAAGACAATGCATCCTCAAATGAACACAAGAGGGACCGCAGGCAGTTATTAACAAAGCTCAGCTCGCTGATTGGTGTGTTTCACAAAGCAGTTCTCATCAGTTGATCTCCCCTCATGGCTTTGGCTTTTATAGGATTCTCACCCATTTGTCTTGTCAGGTTTATCCAGCAGGTGCGGCCCCCTATTGCAATGAGCACTCAGAAATCTATTTTAAAAGCTAATATATTCAGCCTTGGAGGGAATGTGACACCTGTAGGTTGATCCCACACTTAAGACAGAGATCAGACTTGTATTTCTGACTAAAATTTAGGCAAGAAAATCGGGACAGCGCCCAAAGTTTAGAGAATAAATTAGTCATTTGAAAGTTTTTGTTTTTGTTACTGGTCACATGGCTTTCCCTCCAGCTGAGCTGGATTTCTGTAAGTCTGAAGCCACTCAGCAAAACACACCAGCAGTCTGTAGGTTTAGCTACTTAACTGTTTAAGCTCGCGATACTCCAGATGCACATTGATCGAGCTGTGAAAATAACCTGCAAATAATTGTTCAGCTCTGCATTGATTTGTGAGGATGGCTGATCAAAGCTTTTTTTTTTGCCCTTGCAAAATAGAGATTGCCGTCATCTGATGAGGGAGGAGATCTTCACCCGCAATGTGGTGTCGAGGAAAATCGATCAACCGGCAAATCATGAGCGGCCACAAAATGTTAACTGGGCACATTTCACTTTGTGCATGTGTTGTTCATGTAAATTAACAAAAACAACACTCTGCAGATCTGTTATAACACCATGTCACGCTGTATACTCTACTATGCTGAGCATCTTGGGAAAGTAAGAAAAACGTGCGGTATTTATAACATAACTAAGAAAAGTTCTATAAAGTTTGCTCTTGTTTTTTTTTTTAGTTAATGTTCATATCCCCTCAATGATGTGCTTATCGCTGTGAGACCATCTCTCACACCTTCCAGGTTGCATGGCTGCTGGTCATCTCCAGACTCCAGACTCCCTCTGTATTCTCTGTGTTCAAATTACATTTTATTTACAGAGCTCAGAAGAGTCCAAAGCGTATTTCTTAAATTGCTGCTATGGAATAGCAGGTTCTCACTCACTAGTAATTTTACATGACGGACAGCACTATTATCACGTTAAACTTACTCAGATCTTACCCTGAATAAAACCCTGCAATTTTTTAACAGGATTTTAAATGTCGATAATTAAGGTTATATTTGTAATAAGCATTAATTGAATTACTTAAAGTCCTCCTGTTCCAAACTTTATTCCGTCATCATGATCCTGATAGCAACATTGCATGCTGCTTCTTTCTAATGCTTGCCCTTGGCTCCATCAAAGACAGTTAGCAATAGGTTGGATGCAGGTAAAAATAAAACACACTCATGGGGTTGAGGATAAAACACGGGCAGTGCCCAGGGTTTGGTGGAATATGACTTAAGGCGAGATTTATGATGGGGGCAAATGGATCGGAGCATTTCAGTGGCATAGAGGGCCATGATGTCAGCATGGGTCATTAGTTGGGCCTCGTGCCGTAACATCTGAATAATGTAAATATGAATGCATTATCCTTTATGAAATTCACACAAACACCTTGATTAGAAAACCTTCTCTGACTCAACCTTGTCTTCACATGGACCAGTATGAAGGGGGTATTGGGAGTAATCTCAAAGTCCCATCCATCCATCCATCCATTATCAATACCGCTTATTCCCTCATGGGGTCGCGGGTAATCTCAAAGTTTTCCATTTAATTGGATTTCAAAATGTATCAACTGAAATACATTTTTACCACCTTTTTACAGTCTTTACAGTGAATTTTTTTTATTCATTTTGTTTGCATTTTATCACTAAAGGAAATAATCTGCACTGCAGTCAATGTTTGTCGAACTAAAATCAAGCCTTTTTTAAAACTACAAGCATGGATCACAATCAGCATTAGACTGGGTTAATAACTCATTATTTGATTAAAAACAGACAACATGAACATCCGGTTCATTGGATGCTTTGATTGAGGCAAAAAAGAATTGTGGGATCGGTAATCTGACCAGTGACTGATAACCCTGAATTTCCTTTACAAATGTCATGTTTGAAAACACACATAGCCATAATCAGACCTAATCAGCCACATTCAAAGATGTGCTTTGCTGACAGTTATTATGTCATTGAATGCTTGGTCTTGGATTCTGGAGTGTAGAGAGTGTGTTGAAAGTCCTGTCATGCCTGTCAGGCGTCTGTTATGGATAGTTTTCTATTTTCCAGCATATCATCTCCTCATCTGTTGAGAGCCCAGTGTTTACACTGCTAAATGACAACGTACAATCCTCACTGAAACACTCGCCAAAATCAATTTTCACGAGTGCCTGTTCATCAAATGCTGTTGTTTGTTTTGTTAACAAGAATATCTGTTTGCTGTTCACCAGAATGAGAATTGTAGGAAGCTTCCAAATGAAAAGGTTTTGCTATTTGAAAATGAGTCTTTTATTGATTTCTAAACTACATTACACACACAAACACACCATAGCCTACATTTATAAGTAATATGAATCCGAAGTGCCCTTGAAGGGGCCTCCTTTTACTTTAAAGAGGCAGTGGTGTACACACCTGTCGACAAACGGCGTCGCTGTTTTCTGAGGACTCTCAGTAGCCCACTTCAAATTTACATGAAGTAATTCTTGAAGAAACTGCATTCAGGTCTGTTGTTAAGACTGTAAAGCTATTTTGGGGTGTTTGTACGGCCTGAGAGGGCTACGGGCCAGACAAGAGATGTCATCATTCTACCAGAGCTCCATATATTTATGAGTTAGCCAGCTCATGTTCTATTTATATCTTACCAGTGGAAGTCCCTGAGGACCCTGCAGCTCCAGGCAGGGTTTGTGGGTGCCTCGCTGAGAGATATCTCTATAGAGAGCAGGAGACAGGTAGAAAGAAAGGATAGATGGATGGATATTTACATGCCTGCAGTTCCAAATATACACCGTCGAGAACAGGTGCACAGTAATTGCTTATCTGCACATTTATACACTTGCATGCCTTTTTTGGCTGTGAAAGTTTTGACAACTTTCATATCCTGCAAGGTTATCATCTGTAATTGTTTTAGTAGATAAACAATTAGAGTAGATCTGATAAATGAATAAGATCCACATGAGTTGTGTTACTAAATTAGGCCCGGCGGTTATCGTGATCCAGGTCACAGATGGGACCTCTAGTGGTTGTGAGCATAAGTGCATTTGATTGAATTCTTTTGTAGCATTTGTTGCTTTGTTTTTCATTTTTATTTTACACCCACAGGACATCCTTTTTCTTTTTTTCGCAATCAAATAGGACTGGAATGGACTGAAAAAAGTCAAATTCACTTTCTGAATTGTTGTAGGTCGTAACTGACGACTCAACCTAGTGTGTCCAGTATATACTTAATAGTTATGAGAAGAAAATGGGAATGGCACATCGGAAGTCAAAGAAAAACAAAATTTATGACAAGTAGATATATAAAGGATCATTGAATGAATAAACTAATGAAACAAATTAAACACATTTTTAACCAAGAGAAGCTCAAAATGGGCTCAGATGGTGGATACACGAGATGTAGACCCAGTATTTTGTACATGAGTGAGTCTTTGTAAATGGTATAGTGAGCACAGGTAATTATGCTATCCTCCAAAAACTATACAACTTACCTGCTAACAGTAGCACATTAGTGTCCATGAAGAACACCAGCAGTGCCTGCAAGTTCTCTAATTTGGCATCCTAATGGCACAGACTGGGCAGCAGTGGGCTAAAGAAGCCATACAAAGATCCTGGAACCAATCCAAAAACAGTCAACAGAGGAAATATTAAACTAGTGTTGTAGAGAGGATGAGGTTGGAGGATGAAAGTATCAGCGTGAAGTCTTTCCTTGCTGTGCCGGACAGGACAGTCAATCAATAAAATAATCTTCTGCAATTTCATATGGATCAATGTCCATTTTCTCCCCCTAATCTCACACTGCTGAAACGCAGTATGAACCATTAAATGTTCTCAGTTGCTTGTCAAGGCTCCGCTTCTGGTTAAATTTTCCGCTATATAATGATCATGTTTTTACTTTACTCATGGTTTGGTGTTTTGTATGTTTTCATCTAGTGCGTAAATAGAATAATGGATTCAGATGGATCTTAATATATCACACCATTTCTGTAGTGTTATCATGAATGCTTTGGGAAAACTAACACATTTGTATCACCATGAAAACTTAAATTGCAATACTGGTTTAAGATTCCTGTCTCTAATATTTTTTAGAATATATTCTCTGTCACACCAGAACTTTTTACTCTTTTAACCAACGCTGGGCACATAATATAAACCTAGTTTGATTTTCATTTTTAGTAATGTATTGCAATGTGATTGGGGTCATGTGACTGACCTGGCCAATCTATTTCATTTCTTCACCATGGCCATATGCATCGGCTATCATATAGAATAGAATAGAGTAGAATAAGCAACCCCAGACTTTTGGTTAATGAGTAGTCACCAAAGTCTTCTTTTTAGTCTTGTGCAAAAGCTTATGCTACTTTTTTTACTTATGATCATCCATGCAGAGCAACAAAACTATATAATGAGGTACTTTTTTCTTAACTCCTCTTCTTCTTGTCATATTTTGTTCCTTTATATCTTGGATTAATTGGCTTCTTTGGTGCTACTTATGTTTTTCTACTCTCAGAAGCCATGATGCACCTTGTAGTTGGGTCCGAAGCAGTCCTAGTATTACAGTGCATCTCTGAAATTGTGTCCCACTCAAGTTGTCTCACAAATGCAAAGAAACTGAACTGAACTCAGCTGTGTGACCGACAGGACAAGCCTGTAAAAAGGGCTGCGAGTCAGTGATTATGGCCACATAGGATAAGATAGTGAAAAATGTTCTTTTGTCCTCCAGAGTACAGTTATAGATACATTACTTTTCTTTTTCCTTGACACTGTAATTTACAAATTACAATAATCATGGTATTACACCCCGCAACTGCTTCTTTTGATGTGCATTGGGTTGTAATAAGCAGGGATCACACAGCAATGATATTAGTGCAGATTTATTTGGGAAATGCATCTCTGATAAAGAGTTTGTCGGCATAATGAGCTCCCCAAGGATCACTAAGAAAGACGTAAATGGACATTCATGACTGAGTAATACATAAGGTCCAGTTGTTATCCAAGCAGAAAATGTGCTTTGCTTCGTACGAAATCAGTGTTATTCATGATAGCGCATTTAAGATAATTTGCCCCTGATGGCATTAACTCACCTTCCAGAAACATATTGTTTTCCCATGCCTACTATTCAATAGAGTGCACCTTAAAGACATACTATAACTTTACTGTCACACAGTCTTCATACTTGGCTCATTGACAAGGTGACTGGAGGATCCCCATCTAATATTAATGAAATGCAAAAAAGGCATTTGGGTTTCTGTCTATTCCCTAGCGTTCTCACGAGTGAAGGTAAAAACTTTTTTCTAACTCTGTTTACGGGGGATTATTTCCGAAATCGTATTTCCACCGTAAATCACTTGTCTCTGGGTGAAATGCTTTCCTCTTGAATTATTAAATCTGATGTCCTTGAGAGGGAGAGAAAACACTGACAAGGTTGGCGATATTTTCCACACTGAGACTACATTTTTGTTAGCTCTACTCAAAAGGTTCTTACAAAGTTTTCATCGTCCATGCAACAATTACACAAGGGGAATGGAAAAATGGACAAAATATCTGACATTAGTAAGATTGATATTTCCTCAGCTCGTCAAGATTTAAAAACAGCTACATTCATGATTATATTATAAGTTTTGTCATATTATGAGAAATGTTTCAGTCATATGTAGCACACATGCCCATTCTTGCCTCGGCAGATAGGAGAGAATGGACTTTTGACAGCAATCTGACTTCAATCCATCTGTCCCCACATTGTGGTGCATGGGACAAAAATACTACTTCCTTCAAACATACCACTGCACTCATAAATATTCATTCTAGAAACTCATTTCGGCTAATATCCAGGTGAACGTGTTTCTTACCGATACTTCCATTTCCGTGTGAAAATAGGAATTTCCGTGTGATGTTGGATTGCCAGCAGTTTTATCTCACCTTTTTTTCTTTCCTTTCAGTTGTGTTGCTGGACACAACATCTGTGCTTGGAGAGCTGGGATGGAAGACGTACCCTATAAACGGGGTAAGAAAAACACTTCTGTTTGTGTTTAGTCTAACCACACAGTGCAACTTCTTCTAAATGCGTGGCCACGGCAGGATCAATAAGATCAATCATATCGATGATAATAGGTCAGAGACAACAGCTATGCTCTGTTTCAAGTCCACATAGTGGCTTTCAGACAGATTCTTCTTTCCACAAGGGAAATACAGTAATGTGGAAACTGATAATGAGGCACAGTCTCTTTCCATTTGTTGTTCAGTCTCCCCCAAAGAATTCTTGTCACATTTGTCTCACTTTGAGCTACATTTTCCATTGACTCCTTAAATGCTAGCTCAGACCTAGAAAACAATTTTCCATTCAATAAGTTAACATGTATTGTGTATTTTTATTATACACTGAAAGGGTTACTAGGAGTACAATTTTATTTGTCCATTATTTAATCTACTGTATCTGCCAATACTGTCTTCATCTTAAGGAATAAATATGCAAAGATACATCAGATGCAATCTATATCTATATGCAAAGCAAAATGTTCAGGATGTCACTGGAGCTCTTGTTTCCTTGCACAAACTAGGGAAGAAAGTACCTGCACGCTCTGTGCTGTTTTCTCTCTAAGGTTTACCCAAAAAGGATATTCACCATTGTGTTTTGGATGTAAATGCCTCTGTCTCCATAGAAAAATGCTATGTTTTTAAATCCGAACTTTGGAAACAATAACGAAAACAGAAATTTTGCTGGCATCATTAAATATAGATGTGCTGACAACAATGTGTGACATGCCCAGATCAAAAGCCTTGATGCATCCAGAGCATCACGTCTGTATTGTCAGAATACCCAAAAGACTGATAGAAAATGTCTTCTTCTGCAGTAAGCATTAAAGGTAGAATTACTAAACTTATACTTCCTTGTTCACATCTTGTCTCTTCCCATACCCATTATCGAAAGTGCAACCCAGTTCACAATGGGACCTTGTTACAGGAAAGAGGCAGAGCAGATGCTGCTGTTTTCTTTCCCCTCTGATACTGCTCAGTCCTTTGTTGAACTTTCCATTTTTCTAAATTGAAAGCATTTCTTATCATCTTGTCATCATCGAGATAATGTTCTGAAACAGTGAATTCAATAAAGAGGCATGACGAAAGCAGTCGTCATAATTTCAGTAAAACGTTTGTCTCCAAAGAGTTAAGAAACATCTCTATTTACTCAATTTATCTTGAGATTTTTGAGTAAACTCTGATAAGCAATTTTTCTACAAGATGTTCAGACTAAGGGAAAAAATATTAGTGAAACACATTTATGTTTTTTAGCTAGCTTTCCATAGGCCACATGTACAAATGAGGACGTATTTAATTGATAATGCTTAATTTGCACATCTAACAAGATTTGAAAGTTTTTAAGACATCCAGCAAAGAACCATCTGTTCAGTCAAGCTACCTTTTTTGCATGTTTACAGAAGGTTTCTACAGTTTAGAACTGATCATTAATCAGATATTTAACGAGTTTTTGCTGCACATATTTAAGGATTTATGAAATGATAGAATTATTATTTGTGAAATAAATGGAAAATAACAGCTTTGTAACCAATTCTCTGAAACACTTAAATTCTCTACGTCTTCATACCCCCCCACGTGGTCCTCTGTGGCCCATATAAGGGTTATAGATGCGATTACATCATGTAGGTCGTGGTGACAGCCACCAACAGCTTTAAAGAAAAAGAGAGAGGGAGGCTACTGCCTCCGTGATTAAGCTGTCAGTCCTCTCCCCTCACTCAAACCCTGTCCTCTGACTTACCATTAATATTTAAGCCATCAAGGTGAGAGGGCCTGAGGGAAGGTGTGAAGATCTGGGGAGGTAAAATAGTTTAAATCCCCCTTCACCACCTGGGAGCCTGCAGGAGTAAGTCAATCTCCACCATATTAGACACAGTCCAGTATCAGCCTGATACCGCCGAACATCTTGTAGCTACATATCGCAGACATGTAGTCGTTGTAGTTCTGGACATAAACTGCTGCCAGTCAGTCCCACCCGACGCTCGTCTCAAAACCATTTCATATCTGATAACTTCTCCAAAATGATTACCTGATATTGAGTTTGCCAGGCACACAGATGACATACATCCCATGACGCTGGTGGTGACGTTGAGAAAGAAGGTGGTCTGTAAGAATTTCACCACCATTCGCTGTATGATCAGTTGTTGACCTTCATGTTCCCCCTAAAATGATCTCAATATCTAAATTGTCTGACTATTTCTTAAGTCCTTGCTTTACACAATGAGCCTGTTTTGTCCGGTCTCTAAGTGGATCTTTGAACATTTATTCGTGACTGACCCCTGAGATCATGATAGCTGTCAACTGAATACAAATTAAAGCAGGGGTTGCTCTAGGGTTTAAAGCACCCTAATTGACTATGTGAGGTATGCGACACATCCACTGCAGCTGCAGATAATGATTTTGTTAGTAGGAGTGGATCTTGACGCAGACCACCTACTCTCAGTGTTTTTAGAGTATAAGCAGGCACCTGTACCTCAGCCACATACCTAAAAAAATTGAATTTGGTTTTCCAGATAATGGAGACACAGAAAAGCAGAGGACCTGGCTTTGAATAGTTAAAATGAATATTTCTTTGCCGTGCTTATTTCTGGTGCTGGTCATGGAAGATGTTGTAGGTGAGCAAGTTTTGTAATTTCATTGAAAATTCTGGATTTTAAATTCCTTACTATGAGTGCACTTATGTGTGATCATCACAGTTGTCTAGGAATACTTTTAATTAAAGTGAAGATTGCAGAGGGAAGGCTAAGGCACTTCAGTTAATTAATCGTGGTCGGTCTCCACGTCATCCCCAGATTGCATTCCCCACTAAATCCACATCTTGTGCATCTACAGCACCCAAGTAAGCTGCGAGCAGATGTTTAGTCACTTTAAATACGGTTGTAAGTGCTGGTCAGACATAGCCTTAGTGCCAAGGTGCCCTTTGATTATTATTCTTTACTCTTTGCCTGCTATTCCTAAAACGTAAGTAGGCCTGCTTAAACTAGCCGTAAGGGGAAACTACTCAGGACGTCTGTTGCTGTGTTTGTTAATGACCTGAATGAAGTTAGAAAACTTATTCACCCTCAGAAGTAATAAACCTTAGGTTTGCGCATGCTGAGCAGAAAACTTAATGGCTTTAAGAATTAGTGTTTCTTTTTTTTTTCCGGAACTGAATGAAACGCATGTTTGGGAATGTGAAAGGAGCGCCAATTTTTCCAGCATGAAATATGCTGAAAAATTTGGCAAAGATATGTGTCGCTGTACTCATGGCATTTGTCTCCATGTTTGCAAATGTTGAAGAGTGATCAAGAACAGGGTGTCAGATGGGTGAATGAAAGAGAGACCGAGAGGGGAAAGAGGGTTGATTTGGCGCCTGCATGCAGCCACAATAAGCTCCACTTAGAATGGGCAGACGTTGTGTTGAAATATGCATGAGCCCTTTCCCAGTGGCGGGTGGTGGTGTGGGAAGGAGAGTAGAGCCGTGAGTAGAGCAGCTTATTTATTAAATTACATGAAACAGCTTGAAGGGATTAAGAATTTCTGATGCTTCCTTTTGTTTTCACTCATTGACATGATAATACAAGCTAAGAAAAGGCAGGTTAGAGCATGAGAAATGATACTTGTCCATCATAAAGGGAGGGGGTAATCCTATTTTATCTTCCAGGCTGCCAAAAAGTCACACAACCTTTGGATGGGTGAATGTTGGGGTTATAAATAGATTTATGTAAGTGAGCGGCACATTGTTGTTGGTTTTATGCAGCCAGAGCTGTATTCAGTCAAAAATTAGCCTTTGCGAACTCAATACCTCCCAAACATTCAGCTCAGAGACAGACATTTATCTCACTGTTTATTTCTGTGTGTATTGCTGGATGCACAAATTTGTATTTGCTCATTTTGTGGGGACATCTATTCACAAACTCACGTTGAATAGAAAAACCAAGTTGTAACATTGCAAACCATTATTTAAAGTGCATTTCCCGGCCTCAACCGCAAAGACCTCTGGCAGAGAGATAATAATGCTAACAGCTCTTAAAGGGTGTCTATTCAACCAAAAATATTTTTATTTGACAGCTGAATAAGTGGGCTTTGTAAAGAATAGCTCAAACAAGTTTGATAAAATATTTTTAAATTATTTTCCTGTGATTCCCACAACGGCTTTCAGACCTTGGAACGTGGCTCTAACAAGAGAGCTGTCAATTGAACCTAAATATGAAATTTTTCTGAATAGGTAATTCAGGAAAAAAAAAATCACATGTATACTTTTGTGTTCCAAAAAATCTAGGGTATGAATGGGGTTAAAAAATTTCAATTTAATTAAATAAAACAGATTTATGTTCATGTATGACTTTAATTCCTCAAAATGAGAAGAACTGTGTGAAAAATATTGGTGATTGAATTTATTTTTAAATTTATTTCAAGCACATAAGAGGATGTTTTTGTTGACATTAGAAATATTCAACTGGGAATTAAAACAAAAACGTTAATATTGGTAGTCAACAAAATGCATCCAGATAGTAGAAGTGAAAGAACACCAAAAACACAATAAAAAATATTCTTGTGAGGTTCTGGAAAAATGTGGGGTTGAAGAGGATTGTTGTCAGGTGTAAGCTTTGATTTTCCAGGAAGAAGGTGGTGACATGGAGAAACAATGTTTAAGAGGCAGGGTGAGCATTGAGACAAGTGGGAAGTTATGAGACCGTGTGACCGGATTAAACTTCTCAGAATAAAACTAAAGATTAAGACATCAAAAAGTCTTTCACATTTATACAGGTTTTGTAGGCTGTCTCAAACCTCCTCACTCTCTCTGCCCTAATCCTTAATCTTTTTATTGCAATATTTAACCACAGTAATTGATTGCAGCTTCTCGACCCTAGGCTTATCTCAAAGCACTTCCTCCATCCGTAATACTATTAGCCTTGAGGATGAGAGTGAACAACAGAGAGGAGAGGTTGGAAGAAAATCTGTATGTCAGAGTCCTTCATAGCTCAGATAAACTTCTTTAATGTATGCTGCTGAGTGATGGCCAGCAGCACTCTGAGAGAGGGGGGATATAAAGGGAATAATCCAGAATCATTCCTCCTCTCCCCATGGAAGCTCTTATATAAAAAAGGTATGATGATTTAGCATACCAGTGTTCATCTCAGGGACCTCTGCCATAACCAGGCTTAAGCAGTGCTGGGGGATCCCTTAATTGGCTTGTTTCTTGTCAGGGACACAGTGAGGCCAATATCTAATGCGCTCCCACTTGGCATCTTGCTGACAGCAGAACATATCCTGACAGCTTTTTGGGCCAACCCTCATCGTGTGAAGAATACAGTGAGGTGAGTTAGAGAAGGAGTGGGAGGGATGGACAGGATGAATGCAAATGGAAAGAAAACAGGAAAACAGAGGCAGGGAAGAGTGAGGAGATTATTAGTGCCGGGGTGAACGAAAGAGCAGAATATGTGAATACTTGAAATAGTGGCAACCAAGAATATGGTCTCTGTTTTTTAGGAGTTTGAAAAGATAAGCGTATTTAATTTTCGTTTTTTTCTTTCATTTTACATAAAAGAAAAAGTGAACAGGAACAGAATACGTCTCCATGTGGAGGTATAAATGTTGTTGTAGGAGTACTATTCAGAGGAATTTTTTTGCATCTAATTTCTAACTGTACTGCCTAGTGTCAGCAGAAAACATGACATCTGTCCATCTAGTGGCACGTCACATATAAAACTGTAACATGTCAAATAATTCGTAAAAGGTTCTTTTCTGCCTGGGAGCGAACACATGGTATAATTACAGTGCACGGTTAAAGAAAATTAAGTTGTACATGAACAGTCTGTAACCAAGGAGGTTATTGCAGCTGTATCATAATCTTAACTATATGTCTTTAAGACCTACCCCCAGGTGATAGTGGAGTTAAACAGTGATAGGGAATAAAAGGAAAATCAGAGTCATTGTGCAGAATGAGTCTCGAACTGTTGAGTATTGTATTAATCAGCCAATCCATCATACCCTGAAAACACTAGAACGAAAAAGACAGGAGAGTGGCCTTCTGACAAATAAAAGCTGTGTCTTTACAGCACTGAGCACTATTTTCAGCCTTTCATTTGAATATGTAACATGTTTATTCTGTCCAATGTGGCAATTTTCCAGTTTGCTTTGTTTGAAGTTGTTCAAATATGCAATGTTATATGACATATACTTCATATACTTGCATTTGCATCGCTAATGCAGATGCTGAAGTAATGCAACATCCATCCAGCTCTTTGTACTCTAGTCAATTACTTTTGTGATATGTCAATCACGTAAATGCCCTCTGAACTGTAAGTGTCAGTGCCTGTTCATTCAGTGTGTTCTTCTTGTATGTTAATTAAAGCCACACACTTTCCTCACCAGTCACTTCACAGTAAGATCCTCTCGAGTTGGAAATATGACAACTGCAAGAGCTTAAAAAAATGTGTCTTTGATGAACCTTAACAGGGTCATCTGCACTTGCTACTAATTGCTGACATAAAAAGGGGGGGACTGTAGATCATCCAGGAAAGCTACTCATCTGACAACACACTGTGTGTCACACTGTGCGTGTGGACTTACACTTTTGCAGTGTGTCCTCAAAATGGCTCTTTAATTGTTAAGGAACTAGCAGGGTTTTTATGAATATGCATTATACATTTTTAAAGACTTCTTTAAATGTTCTATGCAAAAGAAAGTTTTACTTGGGTAAATCAAAAGGAAAATTTAAGTTCAATTTAAATTGGTTCAACCAGTGCAGTTACTCAGATAAGGACAACATTTATGTTGAACTGCAGAAGCCCCAAATTTTTGCTGGTACACACAGATTTTTGGAAGAAAATAGCACACTCAAAGGTGCAAACAGAGGTTATACACAGGCGCACGTGGACACACATTGTCATGTTCATAGCAAAAGAACATCGAAGTGGCCCAGTTAGAGGAAATCTGCCCAAGGTCACAGTGCTTAATCTCTAGTAGGCTGTTTTCTCCTGTCTGTTTCACTTGACTTGCATCAGAAAATATATTGTGGCGACAATGACACATTTCAGCTATATTCTACACCTGAACCTCCACTCTTCTCTTGCACTGAATTTACTGCAGTGCCTCCAAACTGAATGGAGCCCTGTGAGGGTTTTGCATAGACCAGCCAAGGAGACGTAAAATAATTTCC
>JABUIW010000214.1:9072678-9131745 GCA_013363375.1 Menidia beryllina
CACACACACACACACACACACACACACACACGGACATGCTCAAGTGCATTGGGACAATGAAGAAACACAATGAAAGACACAAATGACAGAAATGGAGAGTGACAAAGAGAGAGAAATGGAGAAATGCTGCAGAAAGAGATTAGGTGGAGAAATAACGACATATAACGGGAATAACGACAAAGGCAAAATTAAATAAAAAGAAAATGTGAGGAGAGCAGAGTCTTGGGAAGGCATTTAAAAAAGTGTTTTTTCATACTGTGCTCTTTAATTCTGCTATGAAGGGGAAATTATTGACAGTTATCACGGTTAAACGACATGTTGAATGGATTAACATACAAAGCTCTTAAAATGGAATGCAATTCCACGAATTAAGGCAGCTTTTACTGACAAAGAATTGCAGGTTTTTATTTCTTTCCGAAACAGGCTTTTTTGCAGTGTATGTGTACCTGAAATCCCTCAGCCTAGGAGACTGAAAGCAATGCAAATGATTTTTTTTTCATGCAAACATAAACAACCCCTTTGAGAGAGGCCACAATGCCTTTTATGTTGTCGCTTAGCAACAAGAGGAACTTGGGATCCTCCTTAGACCTGACCCTCACTCACCAACAGGAGGAGGAACACCCAATGATAATAAGTTAGAAAAAATATTTGATGTAATTGTAAGATTTATGGGTGAGACTAAAGTAAATTTAATTTTTGTACGTAAATATTTATTCAGATCCAATCTGCTGTCGCCAAATCAACAATTTTGACTAAAGTGTTTCCAGGCTAAATCAATGTCCATTTGGGATTCCTAGTAATCGCACAAGATGGTTGAGTGTAAAACTGTTTTTTTTCATTTATTTATTATTTATTTATTTACTAGAATCACAAATAGTACATTACATTATGGGATATTTTAATTTTGAATACTAGATATGCAGATGTTTCCAACCAAAATGCACAACACAGAAAATTTGTACTGAGAATGGGAAGTTGCAAATGTCACTGAAGGCAAAGTCTAAACATACTATAATATCAGCTTCACATCCTCATTTCTCGTTGTACAGATGTAGAATTGAGCAGGTGTATGCCTTCGAGTGGTATAGACTTTTTGTTTGTTGTGTGCATCCATGTACTCACTGTATTGATGCAACAGCTGCTTCTTTTTCTCAGATGGTAACTCACTCCAATGCTTTGTGTGTTTGCTCTGAAAGAATCTGCAGCAGCCTTGTGAACTGCAAATAAATCTGTCTCTCCTCACCATCATTTAGTCCTCTAGTGTACTCCTCCTGTGTATTTTTACAACAAATGCCATTTAAAGAGAAGTAGGGAAATTCTCTAGAAATAAACGTAAACGTTCTGTTCG
Source organism: Menidia beryllina (assembly GCA_013363375.1). Classification (NCBI taxonomy): domain Eukaryota; kingdom Metazoa; phylum Chordata; class Actinopteri; order Atheriniformes; family Atherinopsidae; genus Menidia; species Menidia beryllina. The sequence continues at coordinate 9,074,027 of JABUIW010000214.1, forward strand.
CTAAAACTATTTACCAAAGGTGACAAAAAATTGTAATGTAGTGATTCATTTTAATATCTATCTAACTGCTTCAAATTGTTTTGAATTATCTGGCCAACCCTTTGTACAGGAAGCACTGGAATTTGACATAATTGATTATTCTGGAACCATGCAAACACAAAAAATCGTATAAAAAGTATTTATTCAAAATTTCTTAAAGGTCGAAGGAGGTGATCCTCAAGTCCTCCTGGTTACACTGCACGATAATCTATTATGTAATTGTGACCCCTAAAACCAAACTGGCTCTGGAAGACTTTAGAAAACATTGCTATTCAGTAAGCTGTTTACTTCAGAAATTAGAAATGAAAGTTGTATGCAGAAAGGCTTAATTATTTTTTCAGTTTCCAGACAATTAATAAGTGTCATTAAAACAAAGGTTAATACAATACAAGACATGACTCCTAAATAAAGGTTCAAAGTAATTCACAAATAGCATATTTAAGTCTTTGTCGAATATTAAAAAACTTTGTGGAAATGGGGTTTGGGGAACAGTATATAAGCAGGAAATGAAATCCACATTAAATTGAGGATTGTTCATTAGATTCTAAATACACAACTGGATGTGTGTCAGCCAGCTCTAAAAAGGAAATTAACTTTGCAAATGTGATCACTTGTCTGCTGGCAGTGTAATAGTAAACCTTTTAAAGCCCTGAATTTAACCTGTCTTGCTTTCAGTAATGAAATAATTAATTTTTGCATAGCAGGCCATAACAGTCTTTCACACGGGAGGGACAGTCCACATTTAAATTGCTCAGAATATTTTTACGGCCTCATACTCAACCAAGTGGGGATGTTTAGGATCACTAAATGCTTAATTTTGATTAAAAGGAGCTGAACCAGTTAGGGCACTAAAGTTAAAAGTACAGGTCTAAAAAGGGCTCTGGGATTCATAGTGTGAATAAAAGGAGCTCACCCTGGGCAAGAGGCCAGTAAAATGACTCTCCTAAAGGTGTGAGAGAAATGGACTATAAAGGCTGTGGTCTTAGGCTACAATCAATCAAACATATTTCCAATTCTTTTTTTTAATAATTCTGCCTACTAAAGCTGACTTAAGATCTTTTTTTTCACTGGGCAACATACAGTGCAAAACAGTTTTTGTGAAAAGGCCTTCAAAAGATTAAAAGAATTGTATCTATACTTGACTAGAGTTCATGGCCATTTAAAAACTACAGAAAACAAAGAAGATTATATTATATTACTTGCCATAATTTAAAGTGTTACTAGTAAATTCAACTTGGCATTAACAATTAAGCTGCAAAAGTCCTCAAGGTTTTGTGTTTGCTTGAAATTGTGTCTAGTTTGGGACTTTAGCAATGCTGTGTTTCCATTGCACTGTATGATTTAACTCCTTTGATACACCACACTTATGTTTCTCTTTAAACATCTCTTTCACTGGATGCTGGTTTATCTACACTGGAGTTTTTGTTAATTTCATACATACTTAAATGATTTTCTTGCAGCCTCTGATGAAAATTGTTTCTCTCTGCCCTTCCGTCCTCTCACTGTCTGCTGCACTTTTATTTTTTCCATATTTTTTATTTTTTTTACTTGGCCTGATATCTCATACAATTCGTTGCTATTAAGGAATGCAGCCTTGTAGGAGGAATGTGTTAAATTTTATACCGAGATATTAGCTCTTATACTCAATCCATTTACAACAGAGACAGTTTTGTGCAGCATAAAAAATATCTCGCACCAGACACTGAGGGCTATGTCTGACCTTGCTGTGTGTGTACGTGTGTATGCCTGTGAGTGTGTATACAGATATTGGTGAAGACTTGGTGAAGTCTCTTCTGGGGTTTCCTTGGTGTTGTACCACCACATATCTTGGAGTGTCTTAATATGGTAACAGTGAGCGATCCAAGCAGGTCTCTTTGGTTTGGCCACTTTTTTTCATCCAAAAGACTTCTGCTTTTTTGAAAGATAAAAAAAAATGGTTCGTAAGAAACAACAATAGTAGAACTCACTTACATCCTTCACTTAACAACACTCCCATCCATATATTTATAATCTCATGTCCTTTTAAATCAAGGAGAATAATGACTACTAAAGAACCCCCCCATTTTTAAATTACCATAATATAATGTATATAAGTTTGTAGGGATACTAGCCTGACTTATCAAATGTGGATATCATCTTTTCTTTAAAATCAATGCATTTATACAGTCAATCTTATCTTTAATGTCTCCAACCCCAGTTTCCCAGCTTCTACAACAAAGGCAAGCTTGTACTTGTTTCCATTCGTTCGCAGTGACCTTTTTTCTTCTCCCAAGTCTATAGTGTAAGAATGTCAGACATTGGCTTTGTAAAATAAGACACAGTTTTCCTCTGTGTGATAACTGTTTCTTCAGTAACTCTCAAAGCTATGGCATCTACGATTGTGAAAAGAATGAATTGAAGCCTGAGGGTTGTGGTAATTCTTTCCTCTTCTAAGTCTTTGCTCAGGTCAACCGATGAATACTAAGTGGTCCAATCTGATTGGACTAGATAGGCACCTTCTAAAATGTAAGAACATTTTGGAGAATACAATTCAATTCAATTCAATTCAATTAGAAATATGGAAGGCTGGTATCAATCTTCGCTTCTCCTTTAACTCTTAGTTGAAAAAGTTGGGGTATCTTGACTTTTTTATATGCTGTAAATTGGGAGCAATGCCCATTAATTCATATTTTGTGTACCATAATTGTTTATATCTTGACTGAATAAGTTGACGACCTTTGGATTTAGTCTTTTAGTCAGATGTAAAGTAGAAAGGTCAGCAGTTTGTTATTTCTTTGTCAGTTTTAAAAGAATTGGACATTTCTTAACCATATAAATGACACATTCTAGATATAATTCATCGTGCATCCCTGATGGACAGCATCGCATCTAATCAAAATCAATTTAACTGTAATTCTGCAATTACACCTTGAGTGAAGACCAGATTAAAGCCTGTAGTCTTTGGGTGATTGAATTAGAACATGTTATTAAAAAGGATAATGAGTATGTGAAGGCGAACGTTAGGCTTTGATTACTGCTCTCATCAAGAGGTAATATTTAGCTAAGTGAAAAACAGCTTATTAAATGTGGGAGCTTATCTGCCAAATTGTATTGGTAAATTAACTACCAGCACTGCCACAAGTCTGTGGACTGTGTTTTGCCAATAAAGTAGCTTGTTTTGATGCCATTAATTAGAACAGAAATTGGTCTTGCATGGACCTCAAAGTGGGAAACTTGAGGGTGTGCATGTGAGGTATATTCAGGTCACTGTTATTTACAGAGTTACTTGAATTTGTTATGCTTTAGAATTGACCTTCTACACAAAAAAAGTCTCAGGACATAGTTTCGATATCTGAAAGTTGGGTATATATATCACAATTCTGTGTGTATCTTTTCTTTTACTTCTAATGGATTTGATTTCTATGTCCAAACAGTTAAATATCAATTAATGGTGGTTGTGTCAGTAGGTTTAATCCTTAGTAATATATCACAGCTATAGCCTGCAAATAAAACGGTCTAAGTATCAGACAAAGCATCACAAAAAGGCAAACACTGCAGCTTGTCAAGGGTGCATTGTAAGCAAAATGATTTGAGACCCACTTTTCCCAGGCAGGTAATTTGATTCTTGGAGGTCTGTGTTTGGTGGTTTTGGGGTCACCCATGTAGCCAGTCCCCACTCTAATAAAACCAGAGTGCAATCTTGGACCAGGGGGCTAAAAAAACCCATTAACTTCTTTCCCATCAACATGGGGACAGGTAACCTAATGACCCTGCAAGCCTGCTATGCTCCCTGGTCATGTGACCTGGGATTTTCAAAGCTGATGACTGGGCAGCTCAAGTTAGACAACAATTGAGGAGAAATACTGTTCTTAGGCCCTAAAGCGTAAGGCAAATTCTAACTGCTATTTAGTGTCCCACTAAGGCCAAAAGGATATCTAAAGACAAACTATCAGGACGTTGCTCATTGTTTCATAATAGTAGTACTTATGTGATCCAAAAATCTGATCTAATTATTTTACTATGTTCTGTTACCCCTCCTTTTAATCTTCTCCCATACTCTATACTTTCCTATCATTTCTCCTCTAGTGGGATGCCATCACAGAAATGGACGAGCACAATCGACCGATACATACTTTCCAGGTTTGCAATGTGATGGAGCCAAACCAGAACAACTGGCTTCGCTCCAACTGGATCTCTCGACAGGCGGCCCAAAAGATCTACGTGGAGCTTCGCTTCACTTTGCGTGACTGCAACTCCATCCCCTGGGTGTCTGGCACCTGCAAAGAGACCTTTAACCTCTTCTACCACGAGACAGATGAGGCCCATGGGGTCAAATTTAAGCCGGCACAGTACACCAAGATCGACACCATCGCGGCCGATGAGAGCTTCACGCAGATGGACCTCGGAGATCGCATTCTCAAACTCAACACGGAGATACGGGAGGTGGGACCCATGACCAGGAAGGGCTTCTATCTGGCGTTCCAGGATATTGGCGCCTGCATTGCGTTGGTGTCAGTGAGGGTTTACTACAAGAAATGCCCCTTCACCTTGAGGAACCTGGCCTCGTTTCCAGATACTGTGCCTCGTGTGGACTCCTCCTCTTTAGTGGAGGTCAGAGGTGCATGCATTGATCATGCGGAGGAGAGAGACACCCCCAAACTTTTCTGTGGAGCCGACGGAGACTGGCTGGTGCCCCTGGGAAGATGCGTCTGCAGCATCGGCTATGAGGAGACTGATGGCTCCTGTGTCGGTGAGTTAATCAGCCCGTGTATGTTATTTTCCTTTGAATTGTCCTCAGTGAAACATCCATCAACCGCAGGGATTTCACCTTGTCTTTTAAAAGACCCTCCTCTGAGCTGTTTTTTCAGCTGTCTTAACACTAAAGGTGAGTATCGTTTTAATGTAAAAGGAGCGATTGACAGACGTTTTTCCAAGATAATTAAATGTACTTTCTCTTCTCACCGGTATCGTTTCTTTCATCATATTGTTTGTTATAGATAACAAATAGTAGATAATAAATAGATAGTTAACTGGTAAATAGATGGCCTGTAAATAGCACGTGTCTGGTCTAATTGACCACTCAGAGTGCTAATACTAGACTACTAGACGTGCCAGATTTATGCATTGACATGAAAAATGTTTTGCGATATGCTTTCATTTCACAAAGACTGCAGAAGAGTGGGATCAAACTTCTAATCAGCCATGGAGTGATCTGCCTCCTGAGCTATGGTCATTGCGGACTTAAGACAGTCCATGATATATAGTTTATACGATCACTTGCTAAGTGATTGCAAGATTGCTGTCTTGGAAACTGTTTGCCATTTTAACGCTTTCCAACAAAGACTTATTTACTAGAAACTATGTTTAGGAAGTTATGGAGGTTGCATGGTTTAGATTATGTTAAGCATAGATTCATGTTTATTCATCATGTGAATGCAGGATATGGCCGATGCAGTATCTGAAATACATCATATCCATCAACTTTGCATTTTAATCATGTATATTAATACTCACCATCCATCTCTATACACACTCCTACAGACTATGTGCACGACTATATTTGCTCATGTGCTTTGAAACTCAAAATCTATACAACATTTTTCTTTTTTTCCATTTCAGCCAGTCTATATTTCCTCTCATTACTCATTTTTGTTTTCTCTCTTTGCTGACATTATTACCAGTTACATCTCTGGGGATTAAGCTGAGATATTGTGACGGTTACTTTTTTTTGGGATTGTTAACGTGCTGGCAGAAAACATCCTAATGCTCTCTGAGGTGCATTTTTCTGTATTGGACTGTGTTTGCGTGCATTCATGCAGCAGGTGCACATAGTAAGCTGTTACTATTTAATACATTATAGACATATTGTAGTTTTGTTTGCTGTAACTTTATGTTCTTGTTTAAGGTAAATGTGGTATCAGAATCTTTACTGAAAAATTCTTTTGTACTGTTTGTGTGAGAGGGAGTGTGTGTATATGATGGCCATGAGTTCAGGTATGTCTTCGGGTACATCAGTGCTCTACCACCCATAGTCCCAGGAGCTGCCTTGGTGTGACAGATTACCTCTGCTGGCTTGGAAGCAGTTTGATCCTCAGCCCTCTGATATGAGCTTTAGGTTATCACTGGTAACACTACTCACTGGGAATGCCACCTTCAACAAGGTCCAACACAACTTATTTTTAAACAAAGTAAAGGCCTGATGTCAGGTCAACAGATCTATAATCTATAGTGGATTGATCTACAATTTACAAGAAGCTAAGAAGCCTGATATTTGTACAGAAAGACTAGCATCTTTAAAACTAAAAAAATGCTTATTTGAAGATAAGTAAATCCAACTCATTACATGAAAAAGAAGTGTCATCATTTTGATATTTTTCTATGTTGTTTTCTATTTTCCATTGAACCACCTTCATGGTTTACTTACTGCTCTTTTATAAAAACCACCCAGAGCCAGCTGTTCTATATGAATGATTAGATATCTGACAAGGTGCTGGTCAGAGAGGGCTCCAACCTGCAACTCCTGCTGAATTGCAATCAACAGGCAGAAGGGACACTGCAGCAATGATTAGACCTGACTATTCCAACAAGACATACCCACTCCTGTGAGTTTTCTCTCTTGAATGCAAAAAGGATTAATATAAGCAAATGGAGTTGTTCTTGAAAACTGAAACATGGCAAAGTTTGCCTTTCATTCAGTATGACATGACCTGAAGGCATTTTGGAAGCTTATTTTTTATTAATGTCCAGGGCATGTGGTGGATCCTTGCTGTTACCTGTGTGTTTTAAAATTAGGCTACAAGCAGTGTTGGACTTACAAAATTCAACAACATTTTAAGAGATGGTGATTGTTAAACCTCCCTCATTTGTTTGCTAGAAAACCTCTATCTGTCTGCAGTTTCATTTGGAAATGCCAGCAAACTCACCTATTTGCCTCACTTTCACCCATCGAGACATCCTTCTTTTCCTCCGTCTCCTCTACTCTCTTTTTCTCGAAGGCAGATTTCACAGTTGGCTTAAGTTTAGCCCTCGGGGCCATGTGATGGCATTTTACTGCAGTGTCAGCCCTGAAATGCAGCTCTTGCTCATTGTTCCAGGGTTCAAACAAGCATCGTATTTAAGAGCTTCCACACAAAGGATCACCAAAGCACCTTGTGTGTAGAAAGCCTTAAGTTCCCGGTTTACAATCGATTAGTTTTTTAAATGCTTCCCTCTGCATAATTTGGCAGTAGAAATTACATTTCCGGTGTTTTTAGTTAAATTATCTTGTTAATAAATGCAAAAGTAATCTCTGTGCTCCTCATCTGTGGATACTTGTAATAATTATAGTGAAACTGAAAATGTGTGCAGTTTAAGGGTTCACTTTAAGTCACATAGAGGTTAGAATTTAAACATTACCCTAGTTAGATGGAATGATTTTTACTTTATTTCTAAAATGTTAAGGAGAAGACAAACTTGTTAGATATTTAAAAGAAATTTGCAAAGGAGACTATTTTTGTTTTCTTTGTAAACAGCTGCAATAGTATTTTTCTGCCTCCCTCATAATCTCAAATAAGAGTAGATAAAGAAATGAACCAAACACTTACTGACTAGTAAACCTTTTTGTGTCTTTGAGAAAATGGGCTTTATGAAGGCTGCTTGAAGGTTTCACTAAAAAATTAATCAAGGGCATTTTTCCACTCAGCTGAAGCCAAAAAGCCTTTCTCATTTCTAATATTGCTTTGTTTGTCATCTTTTGTTCCTAAGGCTTATGTAAAACAACTCTTTGTAACTCCATTTATTCCCATAACTGTGACACATTATGCTCATGCACACTTTGAAACTTCAGTCTCACAGGAAAACATTTAATATTTTACTTCCTCGTGTCCTCATGTTCAACATGTGCTGTATTAAGTGTATTGCACACACACAAACACCAGTTCCCCAGTAAGTGTAAATGTTGACCTGCTTAAGTGGAGCTCATCCCCTTGGAGAGACCCTGGATAGAAAAAAAAAAGTGGTTCATTTCAGAGCTGAGGTATGTATAATGAAGTTGTATAATGAATCAAGCGAAAGTTTCCAACAAACTGATGCATAATCAGTTTAAAAAGTAACTTTTGTTACATGTAGCTGTAATCTCAACATATTGAGCACATATGTAGGGATTTATGACATAAAAAAAGAACACTCTCACATGAATCAATCAAAAGAATTCCTTTCTAGGTGACGGACATACCCATTTGCATTTTTGCCACATCTAGTCACAGGCATCTCTCCCATTTCCCTCTGCCTTTCGCCCCTCCCTCTCAGTTTGAAATAATCTATCTGATGCTGTTATCACTCAGTGTTTACAGCTGGTCTTGTACGCTTGTCGGGCTATGTGTTAGAGCTCTCAGCAGTGCTATGAATAATGTAATTGCTGTGTGTTTGTGTGGGTTTGTTTTTATGAGCGTGAGCTCCAGTGAATTTTGTTTTTGTACCAAAGTGATTCTTCACCCTGTTTTGGCTGGAGCAAACTAACAGCGGTCGATTTACATTTTAAAATAATGCTGAGCCTCACGTTGAAAAGGTTTTTTTTGCAAATTGCATCCTGCATATTAAACAATAATAAAAGCCCCAGGGAATGAAAATGAGAAATTTTGAGACACCTGTAACAAGAAAATATGCAAAAGTGGATTGCTCCCCCATTAGCTGTGTCTACTTTATCCTGTGGAGGCATGAGGGGAAAAATAGGTCCAGTCACCAGCTGACATCAGAAGAGAGGCAGGTTACGCACAAGACAATTTTTAAGTTCATCACGGGGATAACACAAAGAGACAGACTAAGCATTCCAATTTAAAAACACCTACTAGCCTACTCTTTTCATTGCACAAGGAAACAAGAGCACCACCTGGAGAGGCAGAGAGAATGCAGAAAAACACTATGCAGGCAAATAGCATGTAACTATGTTTCCTTAGTTTTTACGTCTATCGCATTAGTTTCTCTACTTAGTTTTTATAAAGCCTGCTGCTTTTTATATAGTTACACCATGGCATTGGAGGCACACCTTGTGTATTAGGTAAGCTGCACATACATCATCGTGGATGTAAGAGGAACAGCTGTGTTAACATTAAACGACGCGCTGGTGGAAACATCTTGACGGAAGTTTCCCTGATAAGACATTTTCAATTACAGCATGAAGACAGTCAGACAACAATTACAGCACATATCCTTCAACTTGTCAGCCCGCCAAATGAGATGTCTCACACGCATGAGAATGTGGCAGATGCAGAGGAAGAGCCGCATAATGAATCATGTGCAACACTCCGGCAACGACACAGCAACGGCACATTAGGGCGACTGGCCTCGTGGTCACCGAAGACTGCGACGGGCATACAAAAAAATTCTAAAAGAACTTTGGCATTCGGGGCAGCGTGTTAATGAAAGAGAAAAGAATTCGCCCTCACAAAACATGTCCCTACAAACAAACACAAGGAGACACGCCGGGGGTTTGAGGCTGGCAGCAGCAACAGAGCTGTTTACAGACGGGCCGCTCGGCAGGGAGATTCAGTGACATTTCAGAATAGCATGGTTTTAGTTTAACAAGCGTGGCCCCTCAGGCTTAATTGGGAGTGTCTGGAGGGAGCGAGGGAAACAGAGTGTACCCTGCCAATGGGTCGTGGCCTGTCTGATGAATTTAATCCCACCTCACTCAGCATTACTGCTGACATGTCATGACCAGTGAGGTTATGGATTTGACTTTTTTTTTTTTAAAGAGGGCAGACGTCCACAATTGTCCTATAAAATATTTTAATTGCTCTATAAATTTGACCTTCACATTACAAATTCTTAACATATAGGCATGTTGTTTCTCGGCTCATTATTATTCCAGAAACAAAAAGTGATCTCGACATTGTCTCACTATTCTTTATTAATGATAATCAGCACAGTTACTTGCACTACTTGATTTTGGCTACCATTAAAAAATAATCAACCTGGCCACATAACTTGACGCTTGTCTTTGTCTGAAGTTGTCTACGTGCTCTATAGGAGATAACATTCAATACCTTTCCTTTACAGGAATCACATTGCATTTATGTCTTTTTTAAACAATTTCACACAGTTTCCTCATTTTTCACAAAGCCATTTCATCAAGAACAGGCCGGCCTGTCGACAAAAAGAGTGCTCTTTTCACGAAACGCCCTGGCAGACTTTCCTCTTTTGGCTGAGGTTCCCTGCTGCAACTGCTGCTTCTCTCTGCTCCAGCCACACAGAGCAGTGTCTTCCCACGGGAGGGACAGCTCTCCTTCAGGCAGTGACTTCTGTCTATTCCTCTATTGAATTTGACCCAAAAAAACAGCTGGGTTTTCCACTAAACTTATTGTGAAGGCTGACAGTACTCCAGCCATTTATCTTGGGGACACCATGAGGATGAAGTATGCGGGGACTTGTATTTGTGTTTTATCCTCGTCCCATCTTCGCCCACAATTTATGCCACCTGGGGGAAAAACTCTGAGTAGTGCTGGTAGCAGCCTGATCAAGGAAAACAATGAGTTTTTGGCAAACAAGAAAAAAGGAGGAGGAGGAGGAGGAGAGGACTTAGCCGCCTATTGAGGGAGGGGTCAGTATGCATGGTGAGCTGCTGCATCGTACCAGACAAGCCCACATGTCTGGCACTCACTGAGGTGCGGTTAGTTAGCCTATACATTGTTTTAGTAATGTTTGTTCTTTTTGATGTGCGTGTTGCATAGCATTTTTTTTATTGAGCTGGAGCAGACTTTGAGAAGATGCTTAGAAACAGAGACTTGTGTATTGAAGTAGACACCAGAAAGAATTTAGCAATTCACACACCGTAAATTATCAAGGCCATGAGAGGGTTAAACCTAAAAACAATTTCAGATATCAGGAAAATTGATCAGATTTTGGCAATCAGGAGCTTTCGAAGCAGGACTTTAGATTTTATTTATTTATGTATTAATTTATTTGAATAAATCCTGTTTTTGAAAGAAAAATGAAGAAATCCAAATTATTATTATTGACTACAAAACGATTTTCAAGAGGTTATCAGAGTTGTTCCTTTACAATTATATCAGTTACAATCCTTTTTTACCTTTGTGAATCCCTGTCATGCCTCTTTGAATTAGTCAGTAAGCATTAGAGACTCTCATGTTGTCACTCTTCATTCTGTAATTGAGAACAAATATGGAGGGGGAGAGTGTTTAATTGGCATTGTCAAGCAGGGGGTGGGATTGTGCAACACCTTGAGATCTCCTCATCTCTTCACATTTGAAACTGTTAACTATTTGAATGAATTATGCAGATAGGAGTTTATGCGAGTCCTAGTTGAGATTTGAACTTGCGGTGACTTCTGCTTGGCTTTTTTCCCCCCTTTGCTGAGAGTTACTTCAAAGCCTGAAAGTGATCAAAGACAACTGAAAAAAACATAAATTCCCCAATGTACCGTCACCCTGCGTGCGTTCATGCAGCTACTGCCTCTCTCCCCACCGCATGCTCTCTCTGTTAGAAAACAAAAGCAAGCGACACATTCTGATTTCTGTTTCTTTTTTTTTGGCTCCTCAAGCGCAGGCCTGTCAGACATTGCAACATTTCAATTGATTTCCCTTTCCCTCATGTGTGTGTTCTATTTTAGTACACAAGCCAAGCGACTGAATTAGTCATTAAAGGGTATGTATAATATGACATGGCCCAGATAAGACATCACAGGCCGCGAGTGAAGAGCAGACTTGTCATAAATGAAAGTATATTTTAGGAGCTGGAGACAGCTGCTCCCAAGTTAAAAAGAGCAGAAAAAACTGGGGTTACTGGGGGTTCAACATCAGTGATGACAGTGTTTTTTTTCCTCTGTGACAGTTTAGATCTTAGGTATAAAGTTTTTTTAAAAATCTGATTGATTTAGAAAAAAATCAATTTGATTTGATCCTGTTCTATCTAGTAATATAAGCATCCATTTAATAAGAATCCTTTATGAAGAGCCCTCATTAGCGAGAAAGGTTAAGGTGTATTTTTAACAGTCGCTATAATGAAGATATCTTCATAACACTCCAGCTTCCTCTTATGCATACAAATGGGATGTGTCTAAGAGCTAGAACTCTGAGTCATAGTCCCATCAACTCAGGTGTTGTTATGCAAAAGTTGGCCCATCTTTGACACACATTAGGCTTATTCATGCAATGACTTTCGGATACCCCAAGTTTAATTAAAGCTTAAATGTAGTTTTAAGTTGTTTAAATGTGTCTTGATTCCCTTGGATGTGCTTCACGCCCCATGTCCGCTGCAAACCAGCATCTACAAAAATGGTCGGTGTTACACATTAGTACACTGTCATAAAGCTCTGCACAGTACAGTGGTCGATATATAAAAAGAGCTAAATGTAGGCTTGGTTTCAGAATAAACGTATTTCATCTGGACAATTTACTGTCTAGATTTACACTGCTGTGTTGAGTTTAACTGTGGAGATACTGTTGAAGAGAGAAACTCAGAATTCCTACATTCACTGAAGAAAGTGTTACCCAGTCAATGTGACTCATTGACATGCTTTAAACAACTTTTAGATAACAATGGAACTTGATGGCTCTGTGGAACAAAGTAAACCTCTTGTTATAAAGATAATGCTTGTTAATCAAGTTCAGTTCTCTATTGATTCTGGTCTTTTTGTGAGACTTATTGACAAAAGGGAAAATCAAACTTAAGCCAATTATCCTTTAAGTGAAAAGTCATTACCTCTGGGTAATCAATATATATATTTTACCTCAGTCATACAAAAGGCCAGTTCAAGGTTGATTGTCAACTTTTCCACCAATAGCTTTTTTCTACTTGTTTTTCCTGATTACTTGCAATAAATGCATTTTTTATACATGGACAGTGGCCTGGACATCTCATTTCCATATGTAACTGTTTGATCAAACATGAACATGAATGTCCTTCTCATCACACTCATTATCATGGCAAAAAATATATACCATCTATTGTGGCTAGTGGTGGAGTGTAAATATATGAGTTTCCTAAACTAAAGTCAATTGTTCGGCGTAGCAAATCTTAGAAAGGTTTTGTAGCTTATTAAGAAAATAGATTCAGAATTACATCTTATATGGAGATATTTGTATTGTATTAAATTTCCTCCTGCCCCTTTACAAAAGCATATTATGAGTCATACGTAAGGGTAAGAACAAATTACCTATGTGCTTGTTTCAACCGGAGGACTTGCTGGTACTATATGAAATTCAGTTGTTATAAAAATGTCAGCACATATATGGTAGTGTCACCTCTTTCACACTTTTTTCTGCCTCACCATATCATCTCGTTTATGACCAGTGCAGAAAGTGAGCCGATGACCCCAGGGTATGAAAGGCTTTAACTAGCAGTAGGTGTCTCTCAATCTGCCAGGCTGCGACAGCCAAGCTTGTTAGTCACACGAGTAGAACTGCACACACACACACAAGCACTAGTGTCCCATGGATAGACATAATCCAGCCGCTGAATGCAGCAAGCGGTGATAGCAAAACTAGGTCAATGCTGGAGAAAACTAGTGTGAAATCATCTCCCCTGGGTTGGATTGGCGTCTGAACTTTGGCTGACCCCACTCAATGCGTAAAGTCTTATAATAAAAGCTCTGAATTTTAATCTGTTTAAAATGAATGCTTACAAGTCCTATGATCATGCTAAAATGTGGGCTTAAACCTTGGGAAGAGTATTCAAAGAGGAAATTCTGTAAATTGGTTTTCCCGAGATTAATAAATGAAGCAGAAGTTTGAATCTTACTTCTCTCGTGGTTTGAACTTTAAATCTATGTGGAAACCTTCTAATGTGCTTGGTTTGTTTCCTTTAACTGTGATCAAGGCTTTTAATAATGCATTTTTTGGAATTTTTATTTCAAGAGCAGGCATTTCCATACTGGGGAAGGAAATGCTAGTGTGCTTTGTCACAATAACAAGAGAAAAATGACTTTGGTTTAGAGGGAGTTGATACTATGATCATTAACCTCGACTTATATGGAACATTTGTCTTCTTACAGCACTTCACTGATGGTATCGGCCTTTTTCAAAGCTTTCACATTTGTCTGTTTTGAAAGGTTTGTAAACATTGGTGTTGAAACTTAATTAAATGAACAGACTCTTTTGGGGTTTATATGTCGACAAAAGAATATTGGAATAAAATGTTGATCAGGTAAATCATTATTTATCATACTTTAAAGCTGATTATGTTCAGGATGGGAATGGTACAATGAGAAAATCCTTAAATTTAATAATTATGCTTAAGGTGATACACATCATGTCCAGTCATTTCCCTCAAAACTGTACCTTCAAGTCTATTTTTGTGGTTCCACCATTGATCAGAGCAATTTTAGTTTAAGAGGAAGTGCTTGCCCACAAATCAGCTGAATGTAAGATTATTACCTATTTTAGAGCCCATTTCAGCTGCTATTACTCTTTACAATGGTAACACTTCGTACCATTTCACTTCAGAAATCAGTCAAGTTGATGGTTGGTATGAAATTTCTGTGACTTCTAAAAATTGTAATTTATGCTTTTTTCGTTTCCCTTTTTTCCTATGATATTGTCTATAGTTAAAAGGAAAAGAAGCCATTTGCAAATGCAGATTTTCAAAATGCAAGAAGTAAAGGGATGTTGTGTATTTGTGTGCAAGTGGCATGTCAGTGTTTCTCTGTGTACACAGCACACTGTATGTATGTGTGTTAAATTTACTGCTTTATGCACACGTTTCATGTTTTGTAAGTTCTCACAATATGTGCTTCATATTTGTATATGCATGTTTGTGTTTGTGAGGTGGGTCTTCTTCATTATCACCAGCTAGAGGGAAGCTCATCCCACTCCTTACATTAAAGCTGATGGCTGCTTATTGAGCAGCCTCAGGCAGCGGCTGGAGATCTGATTTATAAATCAATACTGCTTTTTTCATGGGGGGATTGATCTGCCTTCGTCTCCACCGGTAACATATTCCCCTTGCCTTTATTTAGAATGTCAGCAGATAATAAATGTAAGACAGAGGGGGGAGAGTAATCAAAGTGTTTACAATTATACTCTTTAGTGTCATCACCTTTTCTGACATTCACAATTTATGCTATATCCGATACACATTAAAAACATTGTCACAGTGAAACCTAATTGGAGAAAGCCAGACTGAAATCTTAAAATGATAACAGAACTGTTAACTCAAACAAACTTAAAGAAAGTACTGATTTGTATTAGTTTTGGGTATATTTCCATATCCTTTACACTACCAATAAACCCATGACTTAGCCAACCTTCCTGTATGTATTTAATCTTATGTATTCATATTGGATGTCTTAAATTATGTGTATTTCATGAGATAATCATGTAAAAAAATTATCTCAAGAGCATGCTACTTAATCTGTGTCTCTATTTGTATCCTCACTCTTTGTATCTCTACATATCCCAATACTTTCAATTTTATCTTTAAGTCTCTCTTCATCTTGCAAATGTTCAAAAGAAAGAATTTTCTTAGAAATTTTGGAGAAAAGAGCTGTGCAGAGGAATTTGCTTCATCCATCCAGCTTTACAAGCCTGATTCTGTTGAGGCTCCTGGGAGCTGGAAGCTATCCGAATGGATATTAAGAAGTGGCAGAGCTAAACAGACAACCTCACAGTCTTAAACTCACATCTACCTCCAGAATCACCAATTAGCAAAACACACATCTCAGCGGCGTTCTGGATAAAGCAGAACACCTTAAGAAAACCTTTGCAAACACAGACAGAACTCAATTCAAACTCTATAACTGCCCTCCTACAAAGCCTAATTGTGTGCACTGAAAAACTGCTGAAGGATATTTCTCCATTGTTTAATATACAACGTCTAACAGTTCACCATCCCCTTTTCTGTAGTTCCTTCATTTTGAAACTCTACATGACAATAATTCTTACAGCGTGATTGTGTTTTACAGAGGACATTTTCAATAAAAAGATTTCAAATTCCAAGTTTTTATCAAAGTGTGCAGGAAGCTTACAGGACAAGAGATAGATAGATAGATAGATAGATAGATAGATAGATAGATAGATAGATAGATAGATAGATAGATAGATAGATAGATAGATAGATATTTTATTAATCTCGAAAGAAATAGGATACTCTGGACTGCACTTTTTGTTGATTTTTACACATGTGGCCATGCACACACTCACACCTGGACACTAAATCAGCAGTGTCCACATTTACCGATCACCTGCCGCTCCTTTCCTCTCTCTTTGTGTAGTATTTTTTCATCTTTCAATCAGCCCAAGTTTCTGTATGTTTCTTGTAAGTGAAAAATACTTGGAGCAGCTGTGGTTTTCAAAGCTCTTGACGGCAGAGGAGACCGAAAATGTGAGGAACATACTGTGAGACACGTACAAAACTTCAGCTGCGATGCAGAGGTAACTGGAGATCACATCTCGTACAGTGATGTGAAGAAGTTCCCCATTAGTCTTGCAGAGCATTATATCAAATTTTATTGTAAAGATCACTTAATTGTCATATATACACCTTAAGTAATTACCTTGTCATTATCAGCAAAAGATTATTGTGCGTTGTGAGAAAGCCAGTTCATTATATGTAGAAATGATGGCTTAGTGTGATACCAAAACAGGAAGTTCATTTAATAATGCTCCATGTAATTTATTTATTGCTGTATAAGCACAGCGAAAAATATAGCCAGCAAATTGAAAAAAGTATTTTTTTAACATTAATGACTGTGCTATGAATTGAACATTGTCACAGATGTGTCTTCTTTCAATTCACTTTTTAATTTCATTTTCTGCGTTTGTCATTCACAAAGACAACGTCTCTTTTGTCTTGGAATTATTTACACCTCAGGTCGGAGCGGATTTTTTCAGAGGGTTAATAGACCCACTCAATCTGCACTGCGCCTCTCTTTTCATCAGGGCCTGCCTCTTGTGAGATCTGCAGTGCTTGACAACCATTAAAACGTGTTATCACAATGTGGGAGAGCATGGAGTTAATTGCTTGAGAGCTTAGACCTTACACTAAAACGAAAAGTAGATTCTTGACTGGTAAATTTTTTCTCAAATACTTACGTTCCTTTGTTTGCAGTTCACCCATAGACAGCTGGCATACTATCAGTCCCTCTTTCAGGAACTAGGAACAGTTTCATTGCGAGTCATGTGTTGATCAACTCAAGTTGTCAAGACATGCAACACAAAGCACAACAGCAGCTGGCCAGTTAATCACATCATTCTGCTGTTCCTCCATCACAATTCTTCTTTATAAACCCGAGGCACCGTTACTTTAATCCTCTGTTGTTATTGTTTGTTTGTTTTTGTTTCTGTTTGTTTTGTTTTAAGTGGTCAAACATTTATATCTGTCACATTTACCTACAATATTTTACCACTGTTTCATTATCTTTCAACAGGCTAAACCATGCCATCGCTTATGGTAATCTAATTTAATTTGATTGAGCGACATCAGATAGAAGTCAAACTCCTGTGTTGAGACTGAATTTTTTGTTGTTGTGGGTAATTGAATTATGTTTAAGTTAATGTTAATATCATAACAATAAGCACAATCAAAGGAGAATTTCTGGAAGTACAATAGATGGAGCACCATCTCAAGCTGTTGCTTGAATCTTGATGGCCTTGTAAAGCGATTTGAGTGTTCCCTGCTGATCTCAACAGCTCACTGCTTTTTGGACTTGGCAGTTTCTTTAGACCCTCGATTTATGCTCTCAAGTACAGAAAAAGTTATTTTTCCATTATGCGTCCCTTTAAAAGTCATGCTACTTACCTTCAAAGTCTTGCCCCAAATATATCTCAGACATATTGACCTGTTATCTTCCCCTTTGAGAAATTGCAATTGTTATGTCTGAAGTGATGCCTCATGGCAAATAAAATTCATAGGGTATTTAAATGGTGTTGTTCTGTGCTCATATGTCAGAGACTTCCATGGAGCCCTTTGGGATCTCTACGTTGATAAAGTGTTTTGAATTATTCACTTTGTCTGGTTTTCTCTGCAGTATATTTCACTGATCAACACAAATGAATAGAGATCCTTTATTTTCACTTAACTGTGGCTAGTGTTGTGCAGACAGTTTGCTCAGATCTCTGTAGGAGGGGTTTCTATTGTCTGCCTCAAATGACAGGAGACAGCATATGTTTGAGTTTCATTGTGAGTGTGTGAAAGTTGAGGACAAACTCAATTGTAATAGCTATGCAGTCTAACGTGTGATGCCACCAGGCAATTTTAATCCAAGTCTATCAACTGATCTTCAAACTAATGATGCACTTTTGTTTTGGGGCCAATAAATCCTAAACAATAACTGAACCATAAAGGATTTTACTTGCATCAACATAAATTTAGTCTCTTGGCTGGCTCACAGAGGAGACATTTTCAGCTATCAAAAGGATGTAGACATAGATGTCTACATCCTCTATACACCGGAAAAAAAGAAGAAAAAAACAGTGCCCGAACATCACACTGCCAGTTTTTCATCGAAATGGGAATGTGATGTCCAAAATGGCCTCCATTTAAAACATATTTACAGCTTTAAAGATCACTTTCACAATTTCTTTCTCGTGTGGCCGTCCATTTTGTCCGGTGTTGGATGGCTCATATCTGAGCTCATCAACAACAAAACAGGGTAGGAAGTACACATTGCAAAGCCTCAATCTGGGTTTCTGTTCCTTTTGAGCAATCACAGAGATATCTGGCAATCCAGGGCTTGCCATGTTGAAGCACGAATAGCCCTCTTCCCCACATACACACGCACACCACACAGAAAGCCTCTCAGTGTTCTGATTTGTCTGTCTGATAGTGTTGTCAGTGGGACTGGATGTCAGAGAGAAGGAATCCATTACAGGATCGATTTGGCTGTGCAATTAGGTGGGAATGGGAATTTCTCATTTCACTTTTCGCTCTGTGACACCCATCTCTCGGGAGCTTTGAAGGAGGTATAAAGTGATACGATGTGATAGCCAGCAGAGGAATAAAAGGGGAGGCAGGATTTTGTGGGAGGAAAAGTGTGTGTGTGGTTGTGTTCCTTGAATAGATGTGAGTTATCTTTTAGCTGTGTGTGGAAGCACAAAAGGGAAGTGAATGGGATCAAATTGATCAAAAATAAAGGAAAAGGTGCATATTCCAATGACAATTTTGGAGATTATTTAACTTTTTTTAATCTATAATTTTTGATTGCTCATCCTCATGGTTCATCTCTTTTTATATTTCACAATTTTTGACTGGCTGACTAATTGATCACCCTGAAACTAAAGAGGTTTCTAATCAGTATTTCTGTTCTTTTGTTACCTTTCTTTTGGAAAAAAAAAACAGTCAGTGAATAAATTAGCTGGTAGATCTTCAACAAAGCTTTTTTTTCAATATGTGTCGCAGATATTTGGGCACTGTTGTGTATAAAGTAAAGTTGTGGCGGTCGTGCCACCGTGGGTGTCTGACAGAGCCCTCGGAGACCAGGATTTGTTGGTTGACGGATTTATTTCAGAGCGTGTGTGCGGCACCCGCACACACACTCTCTCACACAAGCACACACACTCACGCCTGGCTAAGGCTCTTTGTTTAGTTGCTTGTTCCTGCTCGCTCAGAGCTGGTCGCTTGTCCGGCTCCAGCTCTCCTCCAAACCCAGTCTTCCCCCAGGTCCAGCACACTACTCTTTTACAGAGGGGAGAGTGATTAGCCAACTGGTTCCAGCTGTGCTTAATCACCTCCCCTGGCACTGCTCACCTGAGCCTCCTCCACACCTCCCCCCTGCAGCTGAGCGCCACGCCCCCTCCACAAAAGTCCATCCCAATTGCACTTCCATGTTGTTCCAAATTTTTTCAAAAGTTTCTCAGGAATCGTTGTTTTTGTCTTTTTGACCTATTTTTACTGCATGAGTGCTGCCTCTGAGAGATGATGTCCAAAAAAAAAATAAAAATACATGCGAAAGAACAGCCTAAATTAATTAGAATCTTTTCCCTTTATTCAACAAATAAATACATAGACCAAGTCACATTGACACTCATTTCACCAGGAGTTCTAAAGTTAAAATTATGAGTTGAACACCAATTGGTTTCCAAAAACCACACACAAACCATTGTCCCTCCCCCAGTTCAATTCCACAAAGTCCGCCTCTTTGTAAAAAGTTTTCTCACATGCTTTTCCAAACAATTTTTAGAATAGAGCCACGTGTCCACCTTCTTTTGCTCATGTAATGTAAAGTCTTTCACATTATATATGGCTAAAAACACATTAGAACATTGGCTATTTGTCCAGGTTTGCCTTACCCCAAAGAGCCATATGTATGCATGTTACATGTTGCATGGTAATGTTAGTACATTACCATGAAATCACATAGCTCGCCTGGAAGCATTTACATGTTCCAAGTAAATCGCAATGCCATCAGCAGCATCGAGGATCCTCTGATTTTCACCTGTCACTACAGAGTCTTACCTAATGGGAACAAGACATCACCTGGCATGATGGGAGAGGCCAACGGAGAGGTTTAATGAAGTTTCCTCTCCCGGCTAATTAAAATCTTCCTCTCCTCAGTTCTGTCATTAAGTAATGTTTTCCCAGTAAGACGAGAGAGAAGGCAGCCTGGGAGTTTTTATTTTGCTGTAGCACCAGGTGCATGTGTGTGGGCGGTAGACACAGAGTAAGCGTACAGTATGCTCTGTGTGATTGCATTTATGTGTGTTTGCATATTTGCGCATAGCTTTTCCCCACTTTTAAACTCCAACGAAAGTTTTCATTTAAAAAAAATAGCACACGCACAGTTGCAGTCAAAACGCTCCTAGAAACAGAAATAAAATCATATCCAATATACAGTCGTATACCCCATGTGTCTCTGTATAGTAATTGGCTGCGGCATCTTCCTCTGACGCAGGCATTTTCTAATATGTTTGAACTGCTGGGGGACTCCACTGGGATTTATTTGCAAGGGAAATAAGCAGATATTTACTTAATCAAACCCCTTTACTTAGCCATGTAGTTGTATATTTGCTTTTTACACAGAGGTGGAGCTATCATCATAACCATGCAATAATAGAAAGAAGAGCCCCTTGATGAAGGAACAGTCAGTTCTTTCTTTGCTGGGTTTTTTGTTGCAGACAACCCAAGGGAGGTTTCTGACTTACAGAGCTTGTCATGCAGCTGCAGATTCAACAACTTTTAAATGATTTCAGAATGATTATTCTGATCCACTGTGCGTCTGCTTAAGGGAGTATCCGGCCACAGAGACTGTGGTAAACGTTGTTATGCAGGCTTTTAGCTGCATTATGGCAAACACGATTAACTCAAAGTGAAAATAAAGCAGGGTCCTGCATCTATAATGAATTGTTGTTAGCCACACACTTTTCCACTGAGCAAAGTCACTGCTAGGGGAAGTTTGGAGTTCCCCATTAACCTAAAATGCATGTTTTTGGACGTTGGGAGCCGGAGTACCTGGAGAGAACCCACACAGACAGAGGAAAAACATAAAAACTCCACACAGAAAGGTCCTGGTTCCCCCAGGGACTTGAAGTGGGAACCCTCTCGCTGTGAGGCGCCGATGCTAACCATTACACCACCGTGCTGCCCAAGCAAATTGTCATCAATACAATTATAATTAAGTGAACTTATTTTGATTGGGATAGATTGGATTGAGCTGGGTTGTAATCAATGTGATTTTGATTAAACTGCAACTAATATGATTATCATTTTGGAACACTTACAGCTTCACACTCCTAGCCTCTGTGCTTACACAAGAAGAGAAAACTCCGTACCCAGAGATGTGGGACAGAGAGTCACGGTAGCATCACAACAACCCAGATTCCAAACCCTGATAAA
This sequence comes from Menidia beryllina, assembly GCA_013363375.1. Lineage (NCBI taxonomy): Eukaryota > Metazoa > Chordata > Actinopteri > Atheriniformes > Atherinopsidae > Menidia > Menidia beryllina. Next base: position 9,095,807 of record JABUIW010000214.1, read on the forward strand.
AGGGGTGACATGATGAATATTCCAGAACCTGGCCATCTCCAAAGATGGACCAGAACTTTTTGTAACCAGAAAACACACACTGAATTGTAAAAAAAAATCAAATTAACAACTGTGTGGCATTGGCAGTTGCTTAATATGTTTTATGTATGACACGTCTTTATTGCTGGATTACACATTCGCAAGTACTCCTACACATCTAACTACACTTGGATTGAATTAGACTAAATCTTATTGGATTTGTACTGATCATGTTAACTTGCCCTTAAATGCCTTGAGATGGCTTCTGTTGCTAATTAAATGTAAAACGTTAATTACAGTAAGCAAAACCAAATGAAATCACACTGTATTTTTCTGCAGCTGAGCAGAAGGTCTTGAAAAGTCTTCCTGCTATAACAACAATAATAATGATAGTTTTGTAAAGGGCACGTAATGGTTGTATTATTAATACTCCAAAACTTGGGATCAAGTTCCTTTAAAAACTGTTTTAGGTATTTATTGCGGTAGAAAAATAATACATGCAACTCTTTAATTTAATAATTTATTTTCCTTTCTGTGAACCAGCTAACAAAACACTGATGAAACATCACCTTCAGGTCTTCTTTTGGTACCACCGTCTGAAATACCTGATCCAAAGAAAAACTAAATAATCTGCCCCAATATCTGTATGACACACTACAACAGGAAATGCCCCATGTGGTGGATCCATTTATTCATTGGAAGCCACATCGCTCAGACCAATAGCGTCCAGCAGCGGCAGTGACAGCTTTAATTTGATGGCTGGTGGCCAACATGATTAGCAAACTGCAGGGAGTTTTTACAAAGTGCACCAACTAACTTTGCCGCCCACAGCGTGGGAGGAGAGGAGTATGCAACCAGTAATGAGAGGGTGCCGAGCTGCTATTAACAGGTATTATTTGAATCATTCTGGGGAATGAAGTGAGCTCAGGAATACATGCATGAACATCAGTTAGAAGTGTTATATGGTTTTATATGACAAGATGTATGACTTAGCAAAACACAATGAATGTGTTTTGGATATAAGAAAATGAAATAGATATTAAAAAAATTCATAAATGTGCTTATTCACAATACATGTAAATTTCAAAGGCCCAGTAACTGCTTAATTTTCTAGTTGGTGGGGAGTTGATGTGTTCAGATATGATTTATTGATCACATAGAGCACATTAGTTTACCCACTGTGTTCAGTTAAAAAGCAATAACACATTTCACACCCTCTGTTCCATGCGAATGCAATAACACTAAACTAATTACGCAAACTGGGGACAGCGGTGTGATTTGTGAAAGCCTGAGCTGCATGCTGACTTACTCTTTGCGATCTTCAGAGAGATCCTGAGAATATCGAAACTAATACAGGGTGCTATGATTAATTCATTGACATCTTACCTCTTTCCGTTCAGTGGTTTACATGGAAAATGAGCCATAGGGCAAGGACGGCGAATGTGTTTACATGCCAGAGCAAACCTGCTAATGATTATTATCTCTGGGTTAGGAGCTCTCCTTCCCTCATTTGTCTCACATCCTGATTGTCTCAGTGAAAGTCCTCTGCAATAATTCAAATAATTCCAAACTAGGTGATCAGCATAATCATTCTGAGGATCATTAACATAAGCAAAATTGTTTGAATGTTAGAATCAATAAACAATAACTGCAATGCAGACTCAGCATATACTAAACGAAGGAGGGAAATATTTCCTTCTCAACTGTAGCCTCAGAGGACAGGATAATAATGCAGTTCTATGACATGCAAATGAGGTATGTATGAGGTGAATAATCTTTGTTCCCCTGGCATGTTCTCATAAAGGTTTCATACAAACAAGATTTTGAACAATGATACAGCAGCAAACTGTTATTTGCTATGATTACTGCTCCCAAAGATGGTACTACAACGGAATGAAGACACTGAGTGTTCTGTTCTTCATCCAGGATGCATCTAAATTCCACGGAGAGTATCGGATTTCAGATTAAAACTTTCTACTACAGTTCACACCAGTGGTTAACTTAGATGCTTTTCTAGTTAACTCTTGAAAAACAAGCATTGCATTTTTGGGCTGCCATCAGTTTCCATGTTTCCTTACAACATATATGAAAAACTGAATGACATTCTAAACAAAAGATTTATCAATGACAGCACATTTGCTCAAAGTGTTTTTATTTATTTATTTATTTCTAAAGGTTTTTGGGGTTTTTTTGCGACACAAAGTGTAGACTTGCTTTGTGTTTCTTATAAAGCCTGTTTCTACTTTCTCCAATCTTATATTGTGCAGTCACGTTTTGGGGTTCTTACTCAAAGGGTAAAAGTCTGCTCAGATAAAACAAAGTGGGAAAATTCCATAGTGCCTTTAATCCAAAAAACAGTTGATTAAAGGCACGTTTCTAAAAATGTTTCTTTTGATTTAACATTGTATTTCGTATGACATTTTATGTCATTTCACATGATTTATTCAGGTAAAGTGTGGCTTGGACTCCACTCATTCCTATCATATATGTTGGAGAAGGCCCCCACAATGAGAACCAGCCCTTATCAGAACATTCTGAAAGGCCCTCCCTTGGGTCCCGGCCAATATTCTCAGACGGGCAGAAAACAAATATCCTGTGACACTTACATGAGATCATAGTCTTTAAAGGTGGAATGTGTTTATAAGGATTTGGCATGGAGATTGCAGTGCTGCTGGTTTCAAGTATATTTGAAGATTTTCTTTAGAAAACTTTCTTTTTTCCTTTAGTGATAGATATATCAAACAGATATAAGACTTCTAGAACATAGAGAACATGTTATTGTTCTGTGCTTTTGATGCTACTTCAGTAATGAACACTGTATTTATCTAACTTGGTTGGTGCTTGGTTGGTAACCTCATCTTTTAAAGAGAAGCATAAATCAGTAAAATTACAAGAATTTCTCATCTTTGTAACTGAAATGTTTCTGTTGATTATTATGGTCCATTTGTTAAAAGCAGATAGAAATTAATTGTGTGCCACATTTTCATTGTTGTTTTCGTTTTTGTGTTAAGCATGACGTTAGGATCTCAGTATTCCATCAGATCAACTGAATGTGATACCGAATATCAAATTTGCTTCTGAAAATACCTTAACCTGGAGCATTTGAGGATTCTCTCTTATCACGTTTGTGTGCACATACAATCTAAACTGGTTTCTGTGCACACACAATAATCCCCACAGATAATCACACATTTGAATGTGCTCTCACATTTTGAAAGTGCTATAGTTGTTACTGCTCATATTTGATCAATCAGTTATAATATTTCCTCAGCATTTTCTATTGGCTGTCTTTAATAGAAAAAACATATTAAAGCCAAATGAAAAGAATGTCATTGGATTTGAGAAAATGCAGCATTCATCAGCTACTTTTCCTCTCTCCCATCAGTGGTAATTGATATTTGAGGTCTTGTTTTATACCCTGGCCTCCTTTTTTTACATGAGCATTTGCAGTACAGAGAAAACAGCTGATGTGTTGGAAATGGAATTGGTTCTGTGTCAGTGCATAAGAGAGTGGGATTATCCAAGTGTAATGTCAGACTTATTAAACATTATTACTCTATAGATCAAGAAAAATGTGTAAGATGTAAGGAATCTAAAAAGGCCTTTCTTCCAGTTCATCCATCTAAATGCATTTTGGATGTATTCACACACATGCATATACATACATCATACAATTATAGACCTGAACATAACACATTCAGAACTGGAACCTCTGGTTTTATTGGAGTACATTTTGTTGACAGGAATGTTCCATAAACCACAGAAATGTCATTCTGTTTTGCTCGATAAGAAACTAAAAATTGTGTTCATTGCTTGTTATCATTTTATCTTATATAAGCTTAGACATCAGGGTGACATGGGTCTTAGTGTTAAAAGAGCATGAAATCAATGACACACAACAAAGACTCTGGTTGTAAGTTGGTATGCTATCACAAAAGCTTGACAGACAGTGAAAAGATAACAGAGGACTCTCACGCCAGTAAAGGATACAGTAGCTCAAGGTGATCCCACAATAGTAAATTGAGAGAGGAAGTGCTGAACATGAGCCATGTTTGTGAAATGTTTTTACATTCATTGTGATAAATATGTTCTAGATAAAGTTGTGTAAAAACATTAACATAGTGCCGCTGGTATGTGTTATTACTGGAGGCTCACTTTTTTCATACAGAGATACTGAACATTGTATCCCCGAGATGAGCAAAGAATATCTCCAATACATTTGAGTCAAAGATCCACTTTAATTTCCGTCCAACTCCATTATTTGCTTAATTTTAGTTGAGGACTGTTGTGTCATTATCCCCCAATATTGTTTCTTGTATTTTTGAGGAGATAGTTGCCGCTGTTAATTTTCCACAGGAAGGCCTCTATGCTAATGTGACCTCTTCTAAAGACAATTTGCTGTCAATTTAACAGCATGTAAAAACCACAGTCAGCATCAATCATGAAGATGGAAGGCAGAGAGCAAGTGAAAGGTTTAAGGCTCTCTCACGCTAATCTTATTAACAACCTCAAAATAAATTAATTAGACTTCCATACGTACCAACTTTGACATGCCTTCTGTCCTTTTTAAATGACGTTTGGTATTTTAATCTTTATCAATTAATCAGGTAAATTGGCGGAATCAATGGGATCATAAGTTACGCCCTTTAAAGGGCTGTGCAGCAAAAAAAAAGAATGAGCTTTAATGATTTTGGGAGAAGTTTTTGTGGCTTTTGGGGGTCAGTTCAAACCAGGTTGACCCAAGCTATTAAACAACAGCGCCTTTTTTTCTTTTTTTTTTGCTTGGTATTGATATTCTTATCTAACTTTCAAATATATATTTTTTCAATAATCTTTTAATAACTGTTAGTCTTCCTTCGCACAAAGGTGTTACAGTTAGTACAGAACAATTGTCACCAGGAAGAGCTAAAACTATGATACTTGTTGCCTTATTTTTTCTCTTTTCTGCACAAGTCATATTTAGTTTAATAAATAAGTAAGGCCCACGGGCCAAAAATAACGATTAACTGTACAATGCATTTACAATGCATTTAAGATATCTAAGCAGAAGCCAGTCAGGGCATTGTCTCAGCAGTCCAAATCAGACTATAAAAACAAAGCCTATCTGTCCACCCCTCGGCCTCTTGCAGTTTTGTCTTTAAAATAAGATTTAGAGAGAAACCCTGCACTCACTCTGAGTTAACGGATGTCTTTTGAAAGGTTTACTGCTCTGTTAGTTCATTTGGCGCATCGCTCTGTCTGTGCTGCTATACACATTGCCATAAAGGGATCAGTGAGGATGGCCTCTGTAAAGTTCATAAAAAGATCTGTGTCTCTGATAATGTCACTGACATGTAAGAAATGGACACCCCTGAATTAGCCCATCCAGAACAGCGCCTGTTTAAGTGTCGCTTTTACGGACTTGCCTTTGTTGTGTTTTTTAATTAGCCTTATTTCTAATGAGAGTCTGGAAGAATACAATGGTATTCCTTTCACGGACAAGGGAAACATTAAAATTTAGAATAGCTTTCATCACAGAAAAATAGAAAGTGCATAGGAAAGCCAACATTCAGGTATTGGGCTAAAACTATTAAGGCTTTGGCAATGATAGCCAGTCTCACAATTTTGAATATTAATGTCTCTGAAAAAAACACAGCACAAATTTTTCTTTATTTCTACTACAATAAAAAATGAACAATGGTCTCTTTTAGCAGCAGTAGTCATTTTATTAGATGTAAGTTGAAATAGATTATTATTGGTTATTTGGTTATTGGTATTTTTGTTCAGACCAATGGCTCCTAAACTCTTTGTTAGGGACCAAGACATCTAGGACAGAGACGCCCAGGCTGAGCAAAAAAATGTTGTTTGGTCTATTTCCTGCCCCGTCAGTTAAGATTTTCTCCACCAATTTCCAAATTCATATTCTTAATGCTTTTATTATCTGGCCCTCGATAGTGATTTTCCAGGTGTCTTGAGAGAATCAACATAGAAATAAAAAATGTATACAATAAAATGTAGGTAAAATGTAAAATGTGGATATAAGTTGAAGTCCAAAGATCAAATTATTACATTGTGATTGACCCACAAAGGAGGAAATTAACCAGAAGCAATGAGTGGTGCCTCTGCTGTGAGTCGCTGTGGAGAGTCACTCTCATTTTGTCATCACAAAGTCAAGCTTGCTGTGTCAGTCACAGCCTTCTCTACACTGCAGTTAAGACGCTGTTGTGTAAAATCAGTTAGTGTTGACAACCACTGAGCTGAGCACGTAAAACAAAGTGGAGATAGTAGAGGTCATACAAATGCAGTGAGTGCTCATGGTGTGAATAGGAAGGTCAAATTCCTGCAGTCAGCGTTTTTTCCGAATTAAGGAAAAATAATATATAAAATGTGATGACGAATATGATCACCATAAGGGGTCCCTTTCAGTCCTTTTAAGTGCAAAAAAACAAGCAAACATTGTCCAAAAACTTGTGGTAATTCTTAATTCTCAATATTGGAGTCAGTATGTGTTTGTATGCTCGGCTGTTTGTTCCTGAGTTGCCGCTCCGAAGGACTGGCGACCTGTCCACTATAAACCCTGACTCTCACTCTGTAACAGCTCGGATAGGCTCCAGCGCCACCATCACCTTGAATAGGATAAAGCAAGTATGGAGAAAGATGGATAGAATTTGTAAGTCAGGTTAGCGGCTTGAGCTTTTTTGAAGTCTTCCTCAGTCTGTCCTTGGGTATTTACAGCTCTGTGCCGTGTCCATTGAAGGGCAGTGTGGGGGTGGTTTCCATCATTTTTCTTTGTGTCCTTTTTTCATTTACATTTTGAAGATGCAGATAAGTACAGTTTGCTTGAGGTACGAAATGTCTATTCCAGTAGCCAAGCTTTTTCTCTGTTCTGTACTGGGTTATTACAGAATTATTACCAACATTTACTTCTACTTACTGAATTGGGCATTTTTGTATACACCCACCAAAGTCTGTCTGTAAAAGCCTGACAGTAAACTTTACTTAATATAAAAAGTGAACATTCAACTTCTACCCCGAGTTCAACACCTGAAAGGCTGTTGACTATGATGCTGACTGAAAATGCTGATAGTTGTCGTGTTAGCGAGTAAGTCAAGTAAAGGAAGAAGGAATCACTTATCTCACAGTTGCAAACTGAAGTTAATAATAACTTGCTGATGCTATTGCACCATCAAGCCTGCTTTTCCTGTTAACAACTCATCACTTCAGCAGAGGTGTGTTTGAGAGACCCACCAATCCTCAAGTGCAAATCAGAGATAGCACTACTTGCTTCAGCTAATGAAGAGAGTGTGAAAGTGTGATGAGGGGGAGAAATACACCGAAAGAGAGAACAGGAGAGAGCTTTTCACTTGGAGCTCTGAGAGTGTTCCTGATTACATCTGGAACTGCTAAATGTAGGTTTCTGAGTACCAGCGCCACTACTTTACTTAAGAGTATTTGAGAAGCATGTATGACTTTTCTTCAGAAGGAGTGTCTGCTGGCAGTGAACTGAGAAACAATGTAACTAAAGAATAAAGACGCACTGTAACATATTATGTGGTGACGTTACCGGCAGCTTGCCTTGTTGTGTTTGAAAGTGAACATGAACACATGTTGCATAAAGAATAAGATTATAATTTTCTCCTGGGAAGGAGAACATCATTCTGCATGGAGAGAGAACTGAGGTGACTATTTCACTATACCATACGAATAGTGATTGTTGACAAATTGCACAGCGTGTCAGCACAGAGAAAAGCAATAAGGCTTTTATTCGGATAGTTTTATAGTTTTCACAGAGGAGACACAGAGGAGGGTGATTGTTGGGTTGAATGAAACTGAAAATAGAGCATGTCTTCCATTTTCTTCTTTCACATATTCAATAATTTCCAGACTGCATCTTGCTTATAACGCCACCATCTCTGCAGCGATCTCTCATCCTTTGCTTCGCCTCCTCACCGCACTGCCTTTGATTTCAAGAGCTGAACTATTCTGCAACATTTGTTGATGTGGATCTGCAAGTAAATGCTGCAGAATTGTGCTCCTCTTGGAATTGTTCTTCTTCGCTGACCACCAGGAGGGGAACCCACTATCATCAGCCATGAGACACAAAGCCTCAAAAACGGTCGCAGACGCAACAAAGTAAAATGAAAAGTGAAAGGCTGTGACTTTGATTTTTTTTGTAGAAGTAGAATTTTATTACCAGTGATACTTTCTTAGTTCCAAAAGAACCCTTTTCAAGTCATTTTTACACACAAACATTGGAGAATGTCTGACTCCACGGTTGCTGTTCGCAGAACATCTCCATAAAATTACAGGGCTACTTCCCCATGTGAAAACAGCCTTTAAATCCAATGACTCAAAAATATCTCCTGCTGACTTCACATGAAAGAACAGTATGGTTTTCAGCTTGAGAATAACAGACCGAGCCGACCGAGGTGGTTTGATGTCCTGGATTGCAGAACTATCAAACCTTATAATCAGGTGAGACATTCAGAATGGTATTACTGTAAGAAATAGACTCAACTACTAGGTTATTTGTTCTTCATTCAAAATAGAAGAAACATATAATGCAAACAGAAGTCTGCTCATCTGCATACATTGTTAGATGTTTCAGTTATGATTTTTAAAAAATCATTTCTTTCTTTTTTTGCTTACTTTGAACGTTTCTGCCATTCTAGTTAGCCCCATTGCAAGCCCTGTACAGCTTGGTTAGATGGGGCGAGGTAAAGAGACAGCTCGACTCCCCGTACATGATGTGCCTGCCAGTTTCTCTGGTGTTGTTCAGGTCCAGTGATTATGAAGTGGAAGACCTTACCCACCAATCTGCTGCCTCTGTGTCTTAGGGCCCCTGTCTGGGTCTCTGAGCTTTGGGCATGAAGATGTTTTGGGTGACTTCCAGATCTCATTAACCTTGAGCTTAAGGTCCACAATTAGAGCAAAGACCCAAAGGCCAGTGGGTCAGAATACTATTCTCTTATCCCCTGCATGGCCCCGGTAAACTTCATCACGAGTGTCTGAATGTGCTCCAATGTATTACTGCTGTCAGGTGTTAAAAGTGGAAACCTTAGAATATGATTAATTCATCATGTTTAATAAATGTTATAAAGATTGAAACAATGACTATTCAAATAATACTACTCAAATAAAAGAGAACAGGGTGATTTTTTTTTACTTTAAGCATTTGTCATTTTGGTGTGTTTATTTTACAACTGTGTATCTGCACTCCTTTTATTTTAGAATTGTGAGTATGTAATAGAGTTTCCTCACTAACAAATGCAAATAAACTGTTTTTTATATAGTGCATGTAATGCATATGAGTTTTATGTTAGCAATTTTTCCATTGCTTACCCATTCAACCATGTTAAAGTATTGGTCAGGATTTAAGGGACATTGCTGTCTGGTTCAACAAATAAACATTTTACCTTTTGAGTCATTATTCATCCTTGCTTTAACTGTTTTTGTGACACTTTTTAACATGTTTAACTACAGATTTATTCATGATGTACTGATCGTGTGAGCAGAGCACACCTGGAACCTGATATGACCTCCGCCATGTTTTGTTTTTTTTGTTGTTGAAGATTTTCTTCCATTACTTTGTAAAAATTATTTTTGATTGATTATTGAATGTTGTCCTATAACGTTTCTGCTTTACAAATGTTCATTTCAACTTGTATTTGTACTTTTTGTGCCTTTAAAAAAAACTGTACCCTTAGTTTGTTATAATGTGCAGAACATGATATTATAGGAGAGTTTGACATCCATTGCAGCAACAGAAAAAGTAACCCCCTATCACTATAAAGTTACAACAGTATTTTATTTCAGGACACTTTATCACATTATAACAAATTAATTTGTATCCTGTAATTAAGTATCATTTTAACGTCAAACATTCAATTCATTGGGTGTAATGATATTTCTGTGGAGGACTATATGACTCATCAGCCTAACCTCATTAAGCATGTATGGACCTCTTCACATGATCAGTGAAAAAATTCGGTCTCGAACTACAACAATTTCATGCTAAATGTACAACATATAGTACAGTTCTTATGTTTTCTTTGTTTCATGATGGTATATTTCATCCAGGAGCTTGTTGTTTATTATGTTAATGGAAATACATTTTTAATATGCCTGGAAGGAATTTTCATGTTTTTTTATTTTTTTATCTGAATTAGCTGTCATGAACACACAGTGTTAAACAATCAGTATAACAGTATCTAATACTCTAATAAATTCTCATTTTTGGCTCCCTGCATTTAGGCACAGTTTTTTCAAATGATCTTTGTGAGGGTTTTTCACTATCACATTTGCAGCTTCCAAGATGTAATACAGCAACCTGATTTATATTATCTACAGTTTGTAAATGTGAAATTTCAGTGGCCTTTGGGTTAATCAAAGGGACAGCACACACATATGAAACTCATTCAGTATTACCTTCATACATTTGACTCTCATTCCCACCATCACCAGAACTTGGTTATCTCTGTGCAGTACATCAGAACTTACATTCATTTGGGAAATAAAAAGGTTATGTGGTAAATAGCTAATTAAATCATACATTATCACCCCCATATCAGTGTAAGGGATGGAAATTGCCACTGAGGATCAATAGAGGGACTTGATGTGTGGACTGTGTTTTTTTTTCGTTTTTCAGTAAAGATTACCTGGTTTCATTAATCTTTGACAAGGTGTCTGGTTGAGTTCAGTTTTACTGTTAGTCATTTTATGTTGAGTTTACGTGCCTGCTGAATCCACTTTCTATGTCCCCTCTCAAGTGACACATGGTCAGCCTTCATAAGGCAACCAAAGTGGCCTTGGAACAAAGCTCAGACAGACATATTGCAGCAGGACATTCAGAGGTTTGAAAGAGGAACATCCCCTCAGTTCAGTGAAGGTCGGGCAGAGGCATCATTAGGTTGACAGAGTCTAAAACAGGGTCTGCCGAGGTGGGGGAGTTGACTGACGGTTTTTGACTCAAGGACATGTTGGTATCAGAGGTTAATGACAGTGTCAGCCTTGGTATGCCGTAGGGGTTGTCACTTATCATACTGATACAGAAAGGTGACGTGTGTTAGCGTGATGCATGTGTGGCCGTGCATCTACATCGCTGAGGATTTTAGACAAACCTCCATTTGAATGTGCTGGAATGAAACACATTCAAGTAAAAATAGTTTTGTTCTCTATTGACACAGTGATTTTAAAGGACAAACAGATCAATGGATCACACCTCCAGGCATGATTTGAATTATAGCTTGTCCATTTGTGGCTGTGAAATTTTAATCACTCACACAGTGAGCGTTCGCCATCTCACACAGCACACGGTCTTTAGTCTGTTTTTTGTCTGTCCTAATTGTACCCATGTGATCAGTGCAGTTGTGGTTAGAGGTGATACCTTGTTCTGCTCACAGCTCCGTTTATCACAGGCACCCACACACGCAAAGAAACTCAGAGCAACAATGTGATCAAATGGTTCAGTTTTTGTTAAAGTATTAGATAAATGTTCAATGAAAATAAAGCAGAAAAGAGATTTCTCTGTTCATGAAAGATTTCTCCATCACTTTAAAGTGCATTGATGGGGGAAGCTGTACAATTAAGGCAAGGCAAGGCAACTTTATTTGTATAGCACATTTCGTGTACAAGACATTTCAAAGTGCTTTTAAAAGGTGTTTTCAGCATCGACCTGAAATATATTTTGAGACTCTCAGAACTTCCTGTGAGTTTATCTTTTTTTTTGTCCAATTGTTTTTAAATAGCTGTTAAAAAAGAGGACCAACATAAACATATTTGCATTATAACCGATTATGATCCATTTTGATTTTATTTTAAACCGCTATTAGGGGTATATAAAGTACATAAAATAATAGTCTGATCCTGTCTTCTTCAGTTCAAAAGTATTTTCGAGAAAGAGTATTAGCTTAATTTGATTTATAATGCTTGATCTGAACAAAAACATTTAGTTTTAACAAAAAAATTTTTTTAGCTACTATAGCTTAGTTATTCTGTTGGAGACCAAAAGTAGAAGCCATAGCATCACAATCACTTTACTAAACTGTCTCATTTAAAAACGGCTCCTCTAGTCTAACGAAAGCTGTTTACTCTGACAGTGTAAATGTTTTATTTATTACCTAAATCACTGCAAATGCAAGCCAAAGTGCATAGTATTTTGGGCTCTGGTTGCATCTATAAAACAGGTGAGCGTGCAGCTGAGTAGTCTGTAGCTAAATGAATTTATCTAGAAACAGAATCAATCTGGAGGGGAGAAAAATGAAAGCCCAAATGTTTTACTTCTCGATGAGAAACCTATTCTAAATAAGTCAATTTTAATTATGCAAAGTCTGTATAACCTGTAAGTTATTCAAATATGTGCCAGTAAGATGTGGACGTGTCATGTTCCCATTTTGATTTTTGCAGCTGCGTAACTCTAACATGTTTGTTCTAGTTCTCATGTCTCATTAAACTATTTCTCTGTCATTCTTAGCGTGCCGCCCTGGCTTCTACAAGGCTTACGCGGGAAACATCAAGTGTTCAAAGTGTCCCCCGCACAGTTTCAGCTATGGACAAGGGGCCTCCATCTGCCGCTGTGAGAAGGGCTTCTTCAGAGCTGAGAAAGACCCTCCAACAATGGCGTGCACACGTAAGTAAAGAGGAGAGACTTTTTATTTGTTCCTCGATCCCTCTCGTGTTTGTTTGACAGTCGGATGAACATCTGCTAACTTCACAGAAGTCTCACTTTCACTAAATAGGTGATGAGCATTTACGGGTGTGGGACTGAGAAAAAAAGAAAAACTGATTGGGGATTTATAAAGAAAACCTTACAGCGAGCTCTGCCATTTATGTTGCGGGGAAAGACATAGTTATTTTGTTGTTGGGTTTGATTAAATTTGAATTGGTTTACAGTGAATTCATATTGAATATTTCTATACTTGTATGTCCCATCTGGGTGAGTTACTTTGTCTATAGAGCGGGAGGATTTCTCCAGAATTTGCTGTGACCATAAATCCTGCTGCCACGTCTTTGGGACTTATCTAGTGTGAAACCGAACATTAGAGTCTCTGGATGAATTACATGGCTTTTGTTCAGCTGCCTCGTCTTTGTAGATGATTCACAGACTGTCATTACGACTTCATATTTCCATTAAATTACAGTTTAACCGGACTAATTCTTTTTTAATTAAAAAGCCATTTAGCTGTCACAGAGATAGACGGGGGGGCACGTCAGAAAGCTCTCCGGGGTGGAGGAATGTATTTGTCTTATATGGAAACACAAAGCTAAACCATTGTGAAGATACTGGGACAGTATCCGGGGAAATCAAATGAAAAGCTTACTCTTTTGAATTACTGTTTTATGCTAGAATTTACACTTATATTAACATTCCATTTACTTAAAGATACACATATTGTTGCCTGTGGGTTCTTATATAACTAACTGAATGGTAATGATTTGGATTAAGTGTGTGTTACCTTAATATGAGAATATTTTGAGCAAGCAGTTATTCTTCAGCTGTATGGTAATGTAATATAACATTATATCTCATCTTTAAGCAATGACCCGCAATGAGCCAGTCTAATCCCAAAGAAGGGAATTACATTTTTTTTAAGTGACAACAAAAACCATTAGAAAGAATTTAAGTTCAGCCCGAACAGTTGGACATGGGTGCTCACTTAATTAAGACAAATTAACGCTCGTCTCGGTGTACAAAGTTGTAATTAAAGGGCTTACATGGCCCATCACCTGCTGTTAGTTTTTTTAACGGCACAAACAAACCTTTAGGGCCACTTTTGCTCCAAACACTGCAAAAATCCCAGTGAGGCTGTAACCACTGCGTGGACTGAGAGGTGTCGACTGGTCTACCGCATCAACTTTCAAGAGCTGGGAGCTCTGCCTTTACCCACATAATACATTTTAATTAGAGGTTTGTAGGCAATACCTAAACTGTTTGCTTGATGTTGAAGTCTAAAGAAAAAAGGAAATGGAGATTAAAGACTAGGGACCTTGGGGAAGACAAAGGTAAAGAGGAAGAAAGAGAAGATGTCACAGGAGGAGAGATAAAGGTGGAGGAAAAGTGTAAGGGCTGGAAGGAGTAGACAGTGAAGAGGGAAAGGAAGGAGGGTGCTGATACCAATCTCCTCTCGGAGGAGAATGGGGGCTGATTGATGGCAGTGGGGTTGCTCTGCAGGAGGAGAGGTGGGTGGATTCTCTCCGATGGAGAGAACAGAGGAGGTGAGATAATGGCCGATAGAGGCAGAAAGAGATAAAGAGAGAGAATGGACGCACACTGTCAAGAGTGGCTGAGCAGTAGGAGGAGCTCTCCTGTCTGCTGAGACTTTGCAATGGTGGGGAGAGGAGGGGAGGAAGTGATGGTGGAGGGGAGGGAAACATCCTATTGTCCTGGCAGACAGTGAGCTTGGCAGGACGGGAGTGTTCAAATCCCTCAGGCCTTTTAACTCCACCCTGTTGACAGGTGGCTGCCCGCTATAGCACAATGCATACCCTGACACAAGCACACACACATACATAACCAGGGAGCACAAAAAAAAACCTCGGCGGAGCAAAAATGTGAGAGAGGCAGACCAACCCCGACTGTTTATTGCAGAAGAGTTATTGAAATTTATTTGGTAAAGCAGAATGCAATGATAACCCAGGAATGGACCTATTAATTTTATGTGGCCTCTTAAAATAGCTGTTTACAAACTTCTCGGACTACGCTGCCTCTCTGATTCCTGTCCACGCACTGAAAAAGCAATGCTTTCATAGAAGTGCCTCCAAATCCAGCGAGAGATAAAGACTTAGGTGGTGCGGAGCCTCTTGATCAAAAAGAGCATCGCGCAGAGACAGGTGCTCTGATTGTGCTTTGAAAGTTCTGAAAGCACAAAGTTACGCAGGGTGGCAAAAGGACAAATAAGTACTGATAAAGTTTATTCGCCAGCAGCAACTTTTATTGCAGGGTAGGCAGTGGCAGCAAGCAGGTCAAGAGGGATTACCAGTTCAGTGGGAACAAGAGATCCTGCGGATGAGAGAAGATATGGGCAAAATGTTCTGTTACATCTGCTGAAAAGCGAACATCTGCAATGAACATGTCCTGCCGGTCAAATAAATTGTTGCTGTTATTGTTAAAAGCTGAATAGATAAAGAAGAAAAAAACATTTTCCATCAAAGGTGTGGCTATGCATTCAAAATGAACTTGACGAGTGCAAATTTTTCTTTAATTTTGTATCTGAAATGAAAAATAGAAAATAAAACATTTGATTTGAGCCCAGTTAGATTGTTTTGTTCTTTTTATATATGGCAGGTCCTCCATCTCCTCCCCGCAATTTGATGTTCAACATGAATGACACCTGTCTGATGTTGGAATGGTCACCCCCGAGCGACACCGGGGGTCGCCGGGACCTCACGTACAACGTCCAGTGCAAACGCTGTGGTCCGGAGCCCAACCACTGCCAGCTCTGTGAGGAGGAGCTACGCTTCCTGCCGCGGCCATTGGGCCTGACCAACGCCACGGTCACTGTTACGGACTTCTCAGCGCACGCCAACTACACCTTTGAGATCGAGTCTCTGAACGGCGTGTCAGACATGAGCTCCTTCCCTCGTCAGGTCGCCATCATCACTGTCAGCACTGATCAGGGAGGTGAGTATCTATTAAGATGTGGCTTGATGTTATTCATTTCTTATGATTTTCTGCTGAATTTACTGTTTTAATGCTCTTGCAGTGAGTTCTTTTGCACGTGGCCGTGACTTTAAATTAAAGCCGAGTGGTTTTTCTTTTTATGAACACAAATGATTTTTTAACCCTACATTATTCAATTTGATATATTAGTCCATTACCTCAAACTCTAACTGGATTTCATGTGAATTTTGATGGTGTTCGGGTCAACATTCAGGTGGCCTGTGACCATGAATCATGATCCTTTTATCTGGATGTATTGATTTTAAATAAAAATGTATTTTGAACAAGCACAACACAGTAAGAGCAGGGACAAAGTCTACACAAAAGACTAAAAGGGGGTGGGGTGCACCTTCAGGGGGGAATGAGAAGGAATAGCCAGATGAACAACGACAAACAATGAATAAATGTGATGCTTGATGGACCTGTAATCACACCTTAAAGAGTCGTCTCAGGAGACAGGATACTCGCAGAAAGGTACCAGAAGATATAAAGCTGAGGGAAAGACCAAAACAAAGGTATTGACGAGCAATAGCAGCATAAAAATGGAGAGTGGGAAGGTGGCAGTGGCAGTGATGTGCCACGAATTGCTGAAGAATGGCAATAAAGGAATGAAAGCAAGCGAACATCAAATCAAACCTTAAAAAACAGCACATAGCTGTGATGTGATGTGGTCCTCTTTGGTTTTCATTACACAACACAGTTAACCAAAAACATCCAGTTAAGAGCAATGGGAAAATTGTGTGTAAATCTGTGAATGGGATTTATTTTTAGAGGAAAAATGAAAATTTCCTAAAACAGTTTTTCTTGAAGAAACATTCACTGTAGGAATGATTACGCCGGACATTAATGTTCGAACTACACTATTAAGGCAAAATGTAATTCAGAAAATTTGTCTTAGCCACCAGACAACCAGATAACCACATGCTTAGCAAGTCATCCCAGATATGAGCCTTTTTTGGAGTAATCAGTTAATGGTGTTGTGGGGTCCCGTTTGTGCTCCCTGAACGCTGTTTAGAATTTTTTAACAGTTATGATCATGAAATATGTTTCATATTCCATCATCATCTGTAACCTTCAATGTGTTTGGTAGAGAACGACTGCAGTTCCTTTTGCCTCCCGAGCCAAAGCTGTAAATGACAGGAGAAGCCAACAAAGAGATCCTTTCTACCTGTTTGCTTCAAACAATGCTTTCATGTTGCGTGGCCCTTTTTTCCTGGGGGAAACATTTTGGTGTATAGCATGTTTATGCTTTAAATTTGCAATTCACAAACAATGTGTTTTCTCCTCCTTCCTTTTCTGCCCTCCTATTGCTATTCTCTTAACCCTTTCTCCCTGTTGGTTGTTTGTCCTCCTCCTTACCTCTCTCTCAAGTGTCCTGCTTCCAAGTACATTTTTTCTTGATTCTTTGTTCCCTCCTTCGCTCTGTTGCTCTGGGAGTCTGGGAAAAAATACGTTTTCTCATACAGCCAAAACACATTAAATATATTATTCTGTGTCATGAGGGAGAACTATAGATGGCACACTCAACTCAGTGTTACACGCAGACGTTTTATTTTACAAAGATGTTAAGTTTAATGGGTAGTCAAAGCAGGTCCCTGGGCTGTAGACAAGATCCATTTGAACATTAATATAGCCAGATGCTGCTATTTAGGATGCTCAAGGGAGGAGACAGATTTATGCTCTACTTGTGCTCTACTTTTACCACTATAACCTTGACAGAAAACAAAGTGTGATCGCTGATATTAATTTTAATGGAAATTATCAAGGATTATTGATCACAATGTTGGTTGAGCTTGCTGCACACTAGCTCTACAAAATAACTTGCAACCCTCATGCACGATCCTGTTGCCTACCTTGCCTGGCTATAAAAATACTAATAATATTCAAAATGTCATCACCTGTATTTAACTAACAGATAAGTAAGAATTTTCCATGGGGACAGTACAGTTTATCACATTTGGAGTTCTACCAAGTTGTCTGATCCTTACAGATACAGTAGGCAGCTTGTTGTTTCTTCAGAAACCATGTTTGAAGACGCATCCTGGTTTTGTGACAAGAATTAAAAGTAATAGCAAAAGCAGGAACATTTCCAATTACACAATGCAAAGAGATTTCACTGTGAGGAATAAAAAGTAAAGGTTTTTAAAAAAAATGTCCCACTGCATAATATAACATAGATTTCGGGTTAGCATCCTTATGAAGGATTTTTGCTTATAAACATTGCTTTGTGAAGACATGAGATGTGCTGTATACTTTGCCTTTTTTTGCCATTTTGTGATTGTTGTAAATTTGGTTGACAATTTTTTGTTTTAAAAATTTTACTTAATCAAGGTTAGTTCTTTAAGAACAATGCGGTTCTTTAAGAACAATGCAAATGATTGACATTCTGGTCATTGTTATAGCTGCATATACACAATGAGTTGTAATATTTCCCGACAGGAGCTGTCACAGTGCTGGAAGTGAGACCAGGTCCCTGTTTGTCGCAAAATGACTGGTTAAAATGCCAATTGCCACATTGTCTATTACATAAACACTGCAGTGGCTTCTGAAAAGGTTGAAAATAGTTTGAAGTGAGCATCGGGTCAGCACATTCACTCATGCCAAAAATAACCATGCAAACCAGCTTAAGAACTGGAAATTTGCATGCAGCAGAGCTATGCATACATACCTTGGCACATACGGTATTATTTCCCATCCACAAAAACCTCGCTGTGATGGGCCTGTTGGGAAAGGTGCACATAAAATTCATACACACCATTAGCATAGTGTTGCCATCAGCAGAAAAGAGACAGCCATGTGAATTTCACTGTTGCAAAAAATATCAAAAGCCTGCTACAATCATTTACTCTGACCATAAATAAATTAGACCTTGTCATTAAAATGCAGATGACCATTTTGGTCAATGCCTTGTGCAACTAAAGTCAGTTCATGATTTGTTGTGCTTACAATGGGCAGCTTTACAAAAACCCACACACTGACATATACAGCCTAAAGTATGTTACACTGGGTATGAGTGAAACTGAGAAACTATTTAGACCTGTGGTAATTTCCTGCCAAGCATAACCTTTTGAATATTTTGTTAAGCTGATCTGATATATTTACAACTATCAGTCTTCATAAGGCAAATGGGCACTGAGACTCTGTGGAGAATTTTAATGTTATGGATTACTGGTAAGGGAAGGGTTTAGCCTGAAGTAAATCCCCTCAAATTGGAAGAGAAATAGATTTATGAAAAATTGTGTGAGCCTTTGCAGTTCTTTAAGTGCATGTCACAACTGTGACCTAGGTGTCTTAATGGTTTACTGTCAGCATAATGACAAAAAAGTTTTCACCTTGCAGGTTGAAATCTTGTTTGGTGTGTTCTGCTGGGGAAAAAAAAAGTGGGAAACTCGCAAAATGTCTCAGTGAACTTTTTGTGGAATCTCACATGAAGTCTCACTGACTGGGTCAGAAAGAAAATGAAAATGAAAGAAGTTGCTGAATGGAGGTTGACAGGTAGGTGATGATGTGGAAGGTTAAGCAAAGACAGTTGGAGTGAAATAAGGGTGAGAAAAAAAGAGAACAGAGAGAAGAAATGTGGTGTTATGAATGTAGAAAGCAGGGGAAGAATAAGACAAATCAAATAACAGACAATAGGAAGAGGGGAAAAGAAGACAGTGAGGAAGAAGCAACGTTTGGAAAGATGAGTAAGAACAAGACTGAATAAATAGAATTAGACTTAAGTTACTTCAGCAGTGTGCAGTGATTGGTCCAGATGACTTCTGGGTGCAGTGATTAAGTGACTGAAGACAAAAAAAGACAAAGTCTGTTTTCTTTTTGTAATCTACAGAACTGCAGAACTTTAAAGTGCCTTCTGTGGATCCTAAGTCTGTGGAGCTTTTGTAGCATTAGGGGCACAATCTCTTTGCTGTGTGGAGAATGATTTAAATGAAAATTATGTAAATGTACAGTGATTGGTTCATATTACTCAAGTTTGAAGACTGAACTGCTTAACCAAAGGTTGATGATACAAAAAAAAATTACAAATCTTGTAAAGTAAGAAAAAAGACAATCACATAAGCAGTAGATCATACCATTGGCCTTTAAAACCCTAAACATAACAGAGTAATAGAGCAATAGTTGAGGCGTTTATTGAGGCTACAAACAATAAAGAAATAATGATGTGGTTTACAACCATCTGTCAAACACTGGCTGACCCTATGAGTCATTCCAGATTTCCAGTATATATACAGAGCAAATGCAACAAAAAATAATCCTTATTGAGTACGAAATCTTTTGGGGAGCTCCTCGGTCCCTATAGTCCCCCATATAGTGTCAATTATTCAATATTTGTGTTAGCTTCTGAAACAGTTAAACCTACTAGGCATAGCTGAGTTAAATAAGGTTTGTTAAAAACAGAAATACACCATTTTCTGATATGTGACAATGGATTTTACATCACAGTATTTTTATTCTTGTGGCAAATGTAATGTTTGTGTGTGTGAGCATGTGTGTGTGTGTGTGTGTGTATTCTATGAAGCTTTTTTTTCTTTAAGAGGAGGTGTTACTGCACAAAGGACTGGTTCATCACTAGAGGTAGATGTCAAAATTGAACCTTGGCCAACAAATAAAAATAAATGGCTGTTGTGAGTTTTATAATGAGAACTGCTCAGTCCAGTACTTTTTTTATACATTGTTTCAATCCAATTAAATTCAAGATTATAATTTTGCTCAGGTCCCATTATCTCCAAACATTTCTGTGAAGAACAATTTTACTTTAAACTGAGTAGTTAATCTTACATGATGTCAAACGTCTACGTAGAGAGATAATGTTTGACCATTTACCAAGTACAATGTTCTTCTTGCATTTCGACTGGGGACATTATATGTCCTCAAAGAAATTCCGAAAAATGTTATTTTGTGTAATGCTGTAGTAGCATATAGAATGTTAAAATGATTGTTTAGTTTGTTTTGATACATTTAGTTTTAAAAGTCTGATGGGTATAAACCGGGGGGAGGACAGGTGGAGGACTGCAGAAAAATAGCAAAGGAGAATGCTGAAGAGGTGGGAGAGAAGTAGGAGGAGGAAGTGACCTAGAAACAAGAAAGTTTCTTTAATCACAGGAAGCAGATGGGTAATTGTGTATGTCAGTGATTCTCAGTGGTGGCAACATATTAAAACATCCCCGCAGCAACTTCAGAAACTCATATCAGACAGTGTTTTGTAGATGAAAAGCTGATGGGTAGCGGAAACAATCTCAGATCTACATGACGGTATAAAATAATGTGAAATGGGCTGACATGAAGAGCGCTGCGTATTGACTTGGTTCTGATTCCAAGTTTGAATATCTTTTTTTCTCTATACCAAAAAACTTTGAGACTTTACAAAACTAGAATTGATATGACAGTGCACTATTCTATTTGTTAACACAGCAAACTAAACACCTCAGTCAGCATTCAGCAATAAATTGTATTGAAACTAAATGAAAGTTTAATGTCGGTGTCTTCATCAGAAGATTCCTTGGTCATTTATATATAATGAAGCCCATACAGTTATACGATTAACGAACACGTTTTTTTCACACTGATTTGCATGTGTTAATTTTGTTGCCAGCAAGCTTTCCATGGCATCTGCACAAGCAGTTATTAATTATAGATAGTTCTGTGAAAACATCATTTGATGGTATACCTGTAAAAAATGTTACTCGCCAATTTTCTGCAGTTTTCACTATAATCAGGTCAGACTTCACTAATTTTACTGCATGTAGTGGTGGAGTTACCACCACAGAAAGAGGGTTCCTAGTTCCGAACCCAGCTGGAGGCCTTTGCATGTTTTCCCTGTGTATGAGTGGGTTCTCTCTGGGTAATCACACATCCTCAAACCTCCCAAAAACATGCGTGTTAGGTTAATTGAATATCTTAAATTGCCTGGAGGAATGAGTGTGACGGTGAGTGTGTGTGTGTGTGCCTGTCTTGTTAGTTTCTGTGTGGTCATGTGATGAAATAGCAACCTGTCCAGGGTGTGCCCTGCCTTTCGACCAGTGACAGCTTGGATAGGCTCCATTACCCTTAGACCCTAATAGGTGTAAGCCTGACCGAAATTGAATGAATGAAAAACCTGTGTAAATCCCGCTCTAAATGCCTCTATTTCACAATTCCATGAAATGGAGGAAATGAAAACCATGTAATACTACTTTATCATCTGAGTCCCTGCGCAACAAAACCACTTTTATTTGTCTCCATTAATTGCCATATGTCTTTGTTTCGTTTATTTCCAATGGCACTATAAAGATGTGTTTTTTCTATCCATATACATCCATATACTCTAAGGGAAATTAGTTAACTTCACAGTAATTTGACTGTATGGTTTTCTCTTCAGGCAATGTCTGATGGAAAAAAAGACAAGAAAAATTGTTTGATTGCTTCATTAAACCAGGTCTGTTCATACTAATCCACCTTACACATGTTTTTTCCACTTTTTGCTCCTTTTTGCCTGAAGACTTTCACATCTACATAAGATGTGCTGAGGTACAAAGGAAGATAAATGCAGAGGAAACAGTGCAAACTCTGAATCAGTCATGAATGAAAAGAGTCACGTCATAGATAAGCACACAGTCAACACAAGCATGTTGAAACATTTCCTAATTTTGGTCAGAGCACAATAAGATGTTATCAGAAGCAGTTGTATCCACAGCTGGAGTACAAATGTTCAGAGGCTGGTCTTTAGTTCACTAGATCAATATCTATTTCTTTGCTGTATTAGAAATGTCTCTTCTTTAATCTTTTGAAAGCATAAAGCCTTGTGTTCATAGTATAATGAATTTATTGTCTTTGCATATGCACTCGTCCGTCTTAACCACAGCTCCAAACCTTGCATAGGAAAGCCAGTACCTGTCACGGATTGAGAGTGGTGATTTGGTGAAAGGAAGGATCCAATTTTAGGGCGCAGGGAGGGAAACACAGGGAGCCAGGAACTCCAAAAAAACTAATTTATTAACTAGGACAATGAAAAAGGCGCAGCCCCAGCTGGATACAGGGTTATCTAAACTGGGGGGAAAAACAAACACCTAGAAACTAACTAAACCAAAGAACTCACCGTAGGAATGGAAATCAAGACAGAGATATGGCGTTATGACCTTAAGGATCTGGCACAGTGTGAAGCGATTGAGAAGCTTTTCTAGAAGGGTGTGAGATTAGTGGAATGAAAGCCAGGTCACTGGGAAACACAGGTGTGGGTAGCTGAATGATAGCCAGAAAGGGGGGGGGGGACTGAGTACGTAAGTAAAATAAAGTGAGACACAAAGGGAAAACACAGGAAATGAAGAAAGACACTAGAATAAAACAGGAAACAAGTAACAAAAACCGACAGAAAGCTACCTAGATGAAGCACAGGGACTAAAGCATAGAAAAAAGAACTAAGAAACAGGACCAAAAATCTAAACAAAACCCCGCTGATGAGAGTACCGACACGATTATCAGCCGGTGGTTTCAAATGAACAGAACGCATTAAACCTCTGGCCGTCTCAACCAGCATTCCCCTGCTAGGCAGCCCTCTCCTGGCGGTCTGCCATGCTTTAACTAACTATGACAAATTAGCCTCACGCTTAATTACTAGCCTGGGAAAATCACAATAATGTTTATTAGGTGCGGCATCATAAAGCGCTGTGTCCAAGCCCCAAGATCAAAGCGCTACACCACAGCAAAACTAATAATAACAACAGCCATACAAATTGGCTGACTGAAATGACCAGGGCCCTCGAGGCGCTGCGTGGGATGTGGAAGGTGACTTTCCGTGGATGAATCAATACTCTTCTCCACCGTGCTGCTGCACAGAGGTCTGGTTAACACTGTAGCCCGACTTGGCTGGTATCCACTTTGTGTATATGTCAGAGCATTAGATTTAGCAGAGAACCCTCCTCCATTATGGGTTAATGGAAAAAACGCAGGCACTGATGAAAAATGCTGAATATATCGCATTACAGGAGATTTTTTTTTTTTTTTTTTTGCTCTTGACGTACGGTTATGGGCAGAGGTATCTTTGGGGTTCTCTGCGCCGTAGAGATGGAGTGCTTGTGAGTGCGTGTGTACGTCAGACCACAGTTGGTGTGGTGCCACTGGCCTTGTGTAGAGAGCAGTCGTAAATACAACCTCAGTGCTTGCTGGCTTATTAACAGTTGATTTATCTGCCTCTCTGTGGGGAATGTGCGCCCTTGGCACCCGAGACCAGGGATCGGCCCCAGGGGGTCCCAATTACCCAATGTCTTGTGCGTGTGAGAATATGTCACGGGAATATTTGTGACATGGATGTCATGCGTGTGCACGCGCCCTATGTTGCTGTATACGTCAGTGCCAGGGTCATCTTCATCATCACTCTTTCTCTTCTCTACCACTCTCCCACATTCACACACACACGCTTTATGCCTCCTGTGGTGAAAGATACAAGGGGCCATAATAGGAAGGGATAAATTTATTCGACAGCTTTCTGTCTCCACCGTGATTTATCAGAGTATTTATTCTGCTGATGTGCCTTTATCTTTCTCTGTTTCTATTTTTTCTCCCCCTCCTTCATCCATCTCTGCCTCCAGTGCTTTCCCATTAAGCCCATTTGTATTTTGGACTTGTATGTTCATCAATATAAGTACTGCAATGACATTATGTTTTACTGTGTTGAGGCAGTTGTTTGGCACAGCTAACCTGGAGCGAGGTCTTAGACCTTATCAAGTTTGAGCATTTTGTTCACTTTCCTCTCTTATATGTTAGTTAAAAAGAATTTTTAGAGTCTTTTTCTTGCCTTCATTTATTTATTTATTTAAACTTTTCCTATTTAAGGAGTGTGGATATTGCTAGGTAATTCAAACCCACCAGGACATCTAGACCGAGTCATGATGCATTTGCGTTGATGTAAGCTACTGACTGTTCATCTATGCTGACTTATGGTAAAATCATCTCCCACTCAATTTATTTTTGTCCCCATCCACATGCCCTGCAGTTTTTCATAATCTAAGTGTTACTTGAGTAAAGGACATATTCCTGGCTCTTTGTTTAACAACCCAGCTTTCATTTTACAGATCCATTATTCATTTAATGGGTTCAACATATTTAGGTTCATATAGCTAGACATGAACAAAAACTTTGTGTTTTTAACATGCTTCACATTCCAGCAGCAACTTACTTCACCCACTGTTTTAAAGTCACCGCTCCTAGAAATCCAAAGCTGCAATGGCCAGCTGGGGGTAGTGGTAATGGGGGTAGGTAAAGAAACAGATCAGTCTGATAGTTGTAGCTTTTCTTCTTTTGTACACCATCTAGTTCTAAAGAAATCTGTATGCTTTAGAATCTGTTGCTGGATGTTTAATCCAATAATTATCACAGTGAATAGAAGTACATTTAATGGTGTCCTGATTAGGTGAATGACTATGTCAACACGTTAATTTTTTAAAATCTTTTTTGTCCTTGACTAAAGTAGAAATAATGTGTTGAGATGATGCTACAAAAGTGAGAAATGATGTCCTGTTCCATGAATGCAGCTCCTCCAGAAGAAATATATGTAATATGAAAATCAGGATGTTACATGAGCAATGGCACATCTAGGAAATCTTTTAAAACAGGAAGAACAATACTTGTGTCAGATCTGAGTAAGATGGACATTAACATTGAACTTACCAAAATTCTAATCCATCCATAACTTTTTAACAACCCCAAACAAACTCAGTGTCTGAATAGAAAGTATTTAGAAGATTGATAAAGACCAGCAGCTGTAATACACTATATTGCCAAAAGTATTTGCTCACCTGCCTTGACTCACATATGAGCTTAAGTGACATCCCGTTCCTAATCCATAGGGTTCAATATGACGTCGGTCCACCCTTTGCAGCTAGAACAGCTTCAACTCTTCTGGGAAGGCTGTCCACAAGGTTTAGGAGTGTGTTTATGGGAATTTTTGACCATTCTTCCAGAAGCGCATTTGTGAGGTCGCACACTGATGTTGGACGAGAAGGCCTGGCTCTCAGTCTCCGCTCTAATTCATCCCAAAGGTGTTCTATCGGGTTGAGGTCAGGACTCTGTGCAGGCCAGTCAAGTTCATCCACACCAGACTCTGTCATCCATGTCTTTATGGACCTTGCTTTGTGCACTGGTGCACAGTCATGTTGGAAGAGGAAGGGGCCAGCTCCGAACTGTTCCCACAAAGTTGGGAGCATGGAATTGTCCAAAATGTCTTGGTATGCTGAAGCATTCAGAGTTCCTTTCACTGGAACTAAGGGGCCAAGCCCAGCTCCTGAAAAACAACCCCACACCATAATCCCCCCCTCCACCAAACTTTACACTTGGCACAATGCAGTCAGACAAGTACCGTTCTCCTGGCAACCGCCAAACCCAGACCCGTCCATCAGATTGCCAGATGGAGAAGCGCGATTCGTCACTCCAGAGAACGCGTCTCCACTGCTCTAGAGTCCAGTGGCGGCGTGCTTTACACCACCGCATCCGACGCTTTGCATTGCACTTGGTGATGTATGGCTTGGATGCAGCTGCTCGACCATGGAAACCCATTCCATGAAGCTCTCTGCGCACTGTTCTTGAGCTAATCTGAAGGCCACATGAAGTTTGGAGGTCTGTAGTGATTGACTCTGCAGAAAGTTGGCGACCTCTTCGCACTATGCGCGTCAGCATCCGCTGACCCCGCTCCGTCAGTTTACGTGGCCTACCACTTCGTGGCTGAGTTGCTGTCGTTCCCAAACACTTCCATTTTCTTATAATACAGCTGACAGTTGACTGTGGAATATTTAGGAGCGAGGAAATTTCACGACTGGATTTGTTGCACAGGTGGCATCCTATCACAGTTCCACGCTGGAATTCACTGAGCTCCTGAGAGCGACCCATTCTTTCACAAATGTTTGTAAAAACAGTCTGCATGCCTAGGTGCTTGAATTTATACACCTGTGGCCATGGAAGTGATTGGAACACCTGATTCCGATAATTTGGATGGGTGAGCAAATACTTTTGGCAATATAGTGTATTTATGGTCTATAGGGCAAAGTCTATTAGATTACGCCCCTCTGTGTCTGCTGCTGCTCAGATGTAGTAATGACACTTAAACATGGACTGTTCTGGAAAAAAACACAAACAAAAGATTTCAGAAAATCTATTTTTAAAGCCATTTTTACTTTAAATTTTACTTTTTTTAATTTAAGTTTTGATTCGACTGTTGATCAGTTTGAAACTCAAGAAGAATATTATCAGAACATACCTGGATGGATCTCAGACCGAGTGAACTGCAATTATCGCCACAGTTTACACCCGGTGCTCCTTCTTTTTCCTTTTTTTCTAAGCTCAGACAGTTTGAGTCCTGAAAGTTGAACTCCTCTGAGTGTTTGTTAACGAAATGGTCGCAGTCTGTATAGAGGGACCCAGTGCAATAAAACTGAAGCAGCGGCAAAAGATAGCACGACTTGATGGTTTGCTTCGATGACCTGAGCCTGAGTCCGTCTCTGGGGACTTGCAGCTGCTCGCAGCGGTCTTGTGATAATGATGTCAACAAGCAGCTGCAGCCCACTGTCAAACTGACAGCACACCTTCACTACCCAGCAGTTTAAAACGAATTTAGAGACTGTCCACCTCCACAATATGTGTCTATTTAGTGTCCCTTAATGCAATCAGGTACACTACAGTATTTGCCAGCCAACCCAAAGACACCAAAGTGTCTTGCACAGAATCTACATGCACGTTTTGAAATATCAGAAGTGGAAAAATAATTGTGTTTCCTAAATCAATGTGCATTCTTCAGGCAGGAGTTCCTGTGTAAGTCACAGGGTAGCCTTATTTCTTGCCCACCTTTACACTAATGCTCATATAACTTGCAAAATCATGAAAACAAACAGCTCTCTCCTCCATTGTGGGAAGGCATCTGAAAATAGAGGTTTGATAGCTGAACAAGTTTAATTTATTTAGCCTGTTTATGTTTTGTTAACTTGGTCTGCATGATGATTACAGCTCGTTATGAGGACATGGAGTGTAATCATTGTTTGTGACCAAAGCTGCAGAGCAAACTTCGCTGATTTAAACAATGTGCAGCAGGGGAACGTGTGCAGTGCGAGGAGACTGGAGAAGACACACTGAGCTTTGTACTATACCCGTGTTGCCTGGCACACATAGTTCTGATCCCCGCCAAACTGAAATTGTGCCCTATGGTGGATGCACTAATTAAAAAATATCATTCAAAATTGTGTATGCTCAGCTTTGTCATTCTGTAAAGAAGTCTTATGTTGTCTCGGTTTTATACAGCTGAAGTTTATTATTCTTCTGGTTGGGGTGGAAATGACTCAGTGGTGTTTATTCATACTTAATAATGGGAAAAGACAGGCCACATTCTCATGAATCCCACCACCTGCCACATCATTGCTCCATCCAGGTACTTTAACAGCTGTGTCGCTCTGGAAAAGCGGCCGCAGGTGCCAGAAGCACTCTCCAGTCACGTTTGTTTTTATAGATCTCAATTCTTACATTCTTTCAGACTGAAAAAGAAAACACAACAATTCCCGTCACTAACCAGTTTCAGTGTGTGTGTAAAGCTCTGACTCATGTGCTTAACTGGACCATCTTCTGCAGGTAATATGGAAGACGTAAATCATTTAAACCTGTGCGAAGTGTTTTCATGGATGATGACTCCCTGGTGTCTGCCTTGGGTTGTTTATACTTATTTGTGACAGTTGTGTCTGAATTATGTTTTCCAACAACTTGACAGTGAATGGCTTTGCAACACCAGACACTCCATTTACTTTACAGTTTTTTTTATTTAGTTTTTTGTCATTATTTGTTTCATGCAATAAAGAGTATCCACAGTTTGCATCAGAGAGGCCCCGACTCCCCTCTCGATCACAACAACTACTTCCAATGTTCACCAAGATTTCCCAAAGTTAAATTACCTTCTGAAGGGTGTGGATTTACATTTCCTTTTTACTGTTGTCCCATTCCAACAGACACAAAAACAAAAGTCTATCCTCATTTCTGAAGTGTAATTTTATATACCTACAACATTAGAAAAACAACGACCAATGATCAGCAAGTGTGATTTTCCTCCACCAAAGCAGGGAATTTGACAGTTTGCCTGTCTAGAGCGTTCAGGTGTCTGGAGCTTTCAGGTGTCTGGAGCGTTCAGGTGTGTGTTCACACTATAGGTGGAAGAAATCTGCTATGAAATGAGTGAGGCAACTGTCGCTTCTCAACAATGTAGGAAACATCATACAGCTATTTCCTAACTATTTAAAATATTGTTCACAAGTGGAAAAGATTAAAAAACAGCTGATAATGTTCCCTAGTGTAGATTTTTACCAAAGACAGAGTTAGGTGAACCGTTCATAACCATGGCCTCACATCACCTGTTTAGTACTTGATCACATACTATTCTATGTTCATTAGATTTTCCTTAATTAGAAATGCTATATTGAGACTTTACAATGATCATAATTTTCTGAGAATATAGTTTAAGCACTCTGTTCTCACATGCTGTCATGCAAATAAAGGTGTGACAACAGCTTTGCAAAATGAACACCACTTCTTAACCTTTAGGTGGACTCTCCTCACTCACCAGCCACATATTCACAATGTGCAGCATCACAATCAAACATTAAATATTGCTGCAAACTACCAACCACCAGCAAATCTAAGAGGCCGCAACAGAAAGAGGCACTGCTGCGGTTCCGACCGAGTATACCCGTCCTTTATTTGGTGTCTGTCTTTGCACAGTTTAAATACGGTATCTTATTTCATCCCCCAGTCTGTAATCATTCCTGCATTAGACGTGAGACACACGCACGGATTAAATTAAATCAAAGAGACAGTTTCATAAAAGGCAGAGGCAAGGGAAGACATTTACTGTCTATAAAGAAGAATAGCAGTTCAAATATACAAATACCGCTGTTAAACTGCGGTAAGTTAGATGTTGGTGTTTTGTGATAGACGGCTTGTTCTTTTGTTTGAAATGGAACCTTTTTCTGTTTAAATTATATATTTTCTGTTTTTGTGGAAAACACATGCTTACTGGTTTGAGATCATAAGAAGTGTGTGCATACTGCCAGATTGTTCATTTCATTTATAGAAAATCATCTATGGGTGAAAAAAATGATTGGCTTAAAAATAGGTGAGCAAGAGACCCAGAGGGGGGAATTATAGACAGTAACTGTAATGCAAAAAATTATCCTTTTATCCCACTCTTCATTTAAATCTTTACTGTGACTTTAGCCATGAAATTGAATTACAGCAAAGGAAATGAATAAATGCTTTATTTATTCCAAATAAAAATTCTAATGTTGTGGGATTACCTCTCATAAGCTTTGTGTATAGTTGTAGCTGCGACAGAGCTGAGATATAAGTTGGGTCGCCTGTATTTAAATAGAAATCGGTATGGAAAATGTAGTCACCGTACAGTTTTTGAGCTATTACAGTTTTAGAACTGCGGCCCAAAGAAATTCCTATTATGATTTCCAGCTTTAGCTCTCCCCTTAAGTCCCCCCTTGGGCCAATATTATAAGCTTTATGTCATCTTTTTTTAGCTGGCTGTTCAAGTTAACAATGATTAATCAAAGCACTTTAAGCTTTTACGCTAAACCTGTGGTTCAGCGCTGACATGCTCATGAGAGGAACTTTTGGCAGTGGGGAGAGTTTGTGATTTCCTCAATGGCCGGTATGCATTTTTACATCCCATCCACCTTTCGCTGTAATGTGTTATCTAACGCTCCAACAATTATGAGATTTTCAGCAATCTAAGCTACATCAGCTCTCCTGAGCTCATACCACAGGGGCCAGCTTGTAGCTGCTTCACACATTAGTCAGACAGGAAAACTTGGGATCCATCACCTACTGGTTAATGTGTTTAAACTTCCTCAGAAATGCTATTGTAATGAGATTAGCGAAGTTCTACACTTCCCCCATTGGTTTTGATTGTTTGACCATCTGATTTATGTCTATGATGTA
This sequence comes from Menidia beryllina, assembly GCA_013363375.1. Lineage (NCBI taxonomy): Eukaryota > Metazoa > Chordata > Actinopteri > Atheriniformes > Atherinopsidae > Menidia > Menidia beryllina. The sequence continues at coordinate 9,126,408 of JABUIW010000214.1, forward strand.
TTAAACACTGTTAACAGATTATAATATGCTACATCCTTGCTTGTTTCACTATATAAAACCAAAATATATATTATCTATCATCAAAATGATGATATTTCATACTTGTAAAGAAAAGTAAAAGACTGAATGAGGGTAGTTCAGAGAGTTTGTCAAATTGGTGTATGGTGTATGTTACAACTTTCCCTTGACATCTTGAGCTAATTTGACCAGAAATCCCAAAATAACCTGTCAAGCTTTTACAAAAGCTTAGAGAAGTAAACTTGTAGTTTTGTCCAGACTGGATGAATAATGCTGTATTCGTAAAAAATTTGCATGATTGAGTGCACTTGTCAGTAGAGACCGCTGTATGTATTAGAGGGGTGGAGTGCTGTGTTTGCAGTTGTGCAAATTGGCTTGTATACACAAACACACACACACATGCAGACACATGCATAACACCCATACAACAGAAAGAGAGCTGCGTGAAAAACCCTGCACCTGTAATGGAGTGATAATGCTGAGTAAGACAGACACACACGCACACGTGCACACACGCACACACATGCGCACACACATACCTGCACGACCACGACGGCATAATGATTATAACTCTACATAACTGGTGGTGCTGTAAAGTCATGACCTAAATGGTTTGGAATTGCAGCATCATTGGTCATTACCACCGAAGGCTTTTGATATATGGCATCAATAAAGGCACCATATAGGGAACAAATTTACCCTGGATCACCATCTGCGGCAAATATGATGCTGTACCTCAGTTGTATAATACTGTATGTAAATTTAAACTCAAGCATAGCTCAGAAAATTAGATACTGTCTTATTATTTAACAAAGAGATACAATTATTTGTCACTTATAAGCATTGATGATAGATGCATGTCAGAAAAATATAGTATAAAACTTTGCGTGTCATAAAAAACTTCCATCAATGATACAATCACACATTCCTCTAGACTTTAGGCAAATGATTAAAGCTTGTTTTAAAGCAGAGTCCCAGTAGAGAGGTATTGTTTGGATGTTTTCCTTAAAAATCATTAGATCTCTTGCCACGGCAGCAGCATCCTTTTCTTTTCGTGTAGCAATGGCATCGTCTGTGTAATTATTTCAATACTGCAAAAAAATATGTATTCTAAAAAAAAAAAAACAGGTGTGAAAAGCATGAGACCCACGCTCTCTGACTGGCACTTGAAAGCCACAATTTACCTCCACAATAAGCAAACAAAGATTCCCAATAGCGACTATAGAGCTAAAATTACATTTTACAGGGTCTCTAAGCCATCACATTTTTGGCATTTACAATTTGGCAGCTGGTGTAAGAAACAATTGTTAAAAAAACACAGATTTCTTACTTAGACTTCAATTGGAAATATATACAGGAAATGCCATTTTCACTCCAGTTATTTTTTAACTTGTTTCTTACTAGTTAAACTAGAAAGATTTCAAACAAAACAAAGAAGAAAATCAGTCAGCAGCTGTAGTACACGACCTTTCTGAGTTTTTAAAAGTTCATTTTGCAGCTCAGTTCCTGAATGCAGGGTTGCATATTCACATTGGTTAACCTGGAGTTTCCTCTTTTGAAAGTCCAGTAGCAGTGCTGGGGACGAATTGAGATTCTAAAGCTGAGATCTAGATCCCCCACACCTGGATGGAACAGCAAGAAAAACAAAAGAAAGCTTTTATGGGGACCAAATAGTCTGCCTCCTTTATCTGGAGATGCAAATCACCCGGACATTTTTATGCTTTCTCTGGGATTTTGAGAAGAGCCAGGTCTCCCGTGCTCCGGCTCATCACCCCGATGAAAATAACTGTTGTCCTCAGACACCTTTTCAGCCTCAGTGCCAATGCTATATCAATTGTGTTTTATTTCTCTGTAAAAGTCATGTAGAGATTTTAAGGAGTTAGATTTTTCTATCCTTTTCAATGTTATGCTCATCTGCGTAGCTTTGATATGACAAGTGTCGGAAATCACCAAATGTGTGCAGCCATGATGCCATTCAGCGGTCTGTAGCATCGCCTGGTTAAAACCGAATGAGCTGCATTAATCAGATCTATATACCTGCGTAAAATAATCCACAGGGGAGTACGGTTAGGCCTTTTGTGCTGTATCGTTAAACACAGTGAATGTAGTTCAGATCATGAACTTTACAGAAACGCATTTAAAAATGAGAATATTTTCAGAATTAATTCAGGAAGAGAGTTTCATGGTTCTTCAGATATTTTATATCCTATATCTGTTATCTTTATAAGGTGTTATGCTTTCAGAACGCTTTGAGCAAATTTTGGTTGGAACTGTTGAATAGAGAAGAGTTTGTTTCATTAAATTCCTTGTTTTATGACCTTAAACCTTCATCAAGCATCGGGGTCTTCCTTTTAGGCTTTGCTTTTTGCTTTTTGGCTGGCTCAAATGGTTCAGATGGTAAGATCTTAGAAAGGAAGATTTTTTTTTCCGCTTTTTGTGTAATGAGAAAGGGTACTTATGTAAAACCGAGACCTGTGTTTCAACTGAAACTATTTACAGTGTTGACATTTACCAGCAGTACTTAAAGAGGCTTAAATATCAGAAAATAGTTTGACAGTATCTTCCACCGTTTACTTTTTTTTCCGGACCTTATTCTTCTCAGCAAATAATAACCAACTCATTTAATTGATTTCTTCTGACTACTGAGGTTGTTTTTAAAGTATCTTAAACCAACTAAACTTCGCTATAAACTCCACAACACTCCAACATCACAAAAACGCCTAATGTGAAAACTACCAAAATTTGTTTAAGATGGCCCTTCTTCTGCTGTCTTTTTTCAACGTCAGAACAATTCAGCAATATGGGAAATAAATCAGTGCAAAGGACAAATAAGATAAAGCTCAAAGCTTCTTTCATTGAAATCTTTAAAGAGCAAAGAGAAAGGAAGGCAAAAGATACTTAGCCAATGCTTTTACATACTTTTTTATCCTTTTTCTTTGTGAGGAAACTTTCAAAAAGTGACACCTCGCCCGGCTTTTCTTCTGTGTGTTTATGCTATTCACAGACTTTATACATTATTGATTGAGCTTACTGATCGCTGAGCGTCTGAATGCTTTTCCTGGTGTGTCACGGAAAAGTCACATCTATTAACTTCAGTATGTGTGTGGACATTAAATGCCCATCTATTTGCTTATTCACCATTCGGTTTGTGCGTATGTGTCCGTGTAGTGGCATCACAGATGGACGCCATGCATAACTCACACACATGCACTAGCAGTAAATCCCAACAGACTGCACAGTCCTGTTAACAGAATGTCCCTCTGTCAAATTGTCCTTGAGTAAGACAGTCAAGCCCTGCCTGGTCACTCATTATAAGTCAAATAAAAACCTGCAGGATTGATAAAAAATATTGTGAAAAATATTTTGGCACCTTTGCATAGTAATTATGTTTGTATCCAGTATTCTCAATCTGCATTTTCACTGCGGCTGCACACATCACCATTTAGCACAGACAGACAGATTAGAAAACACCGCACAGCTTCAATAAATCATCATAAAACAAATTAACTCTTGGTCCTATTCCTCATACTGGCCCTCGACTTGAATGATGCTCTGGAGCGACTTTAGTAAGCATGACATAAACAATCCCTAAGATCACAATCCCCAGAAAAAAAAACGGGTTGTTTTTCATTTTCTTTCTTTGACCTCATTATCAACTCAAAATCCAAACCCCATTTCCTGAAAAGTTTAAGCATTTTTATGCAAATGAACCGTTGAATATTTAACAGTAGAAAGAAGGAAATATTCACCATTAGATTTAGATGGTTAAAACAATTACAGATTTTAACACCAGCAATATGCCTAAAACGTTGAATGAGATGCATGACATGTAGCCTTTCCTGTCAGGACACTTTTTTTAGTCATTTGTAAACAACTGAAACTCTTGCAAAAGTTTTCAAATGGCCACGTTTGCCCTTTCCTGTTGAATATAAGATTTCATCTTTATAGTCTGTGGTTTTTGTGCAATTGTGTTGTTCCTAATGTTTTAAAAAATCTCAGTAGAAGAGAAGTCTGGTCTTGGTTAACCAAGCGTGCGTTCACACACACAAACTGTCTCCATAAGACCATGCTGATATAACTCATGCAGAACAAGGTCTGACATTGTCCTGTTGAGAGAACTGCAGTAAGCACCAGGAAAGACAGTCTTGGTGATACTATATGAATCTCCAAAGGTCCAATATCCCTGCTACAATTTTGTGTGATCTGTTAAGTTGGCTATCTCTGTCCATTTTAACAATGTGTTTTTTTTATACAGGAAGTAGGCATTCTATAACTTCATGTCATTGGTGGGAAATATCTTTATTCAACATTATTACACATTTAAAGGTCTTTTAAAAGTCTTTCAGGAGTTTTTCTGGAGTTTTTATCTTTAAAAGTCACTTTACTAGATATGGACATGGTGAGAATGAGAACGATCTAGTTTAATTACAGACGGAAATGATGAAAGGTCTTGAAGGTGGTCGCATCGTTCTAGTCATTTGATGTCATCACCTTAAACAAGAAAAAACCCTTGGTTTTGGAAAACGCCTCCTCTTACTATCCCTCCTCTCATTTCCTTGTGTTCTTTGCGACCCCATAGCTGAACAGACTAACATGCCAAACTGCTTTCCTTGGGAAGAAGCTTTATCTCTCTTTTTATGAAAATAAAACTTGGACACAAGTAATGAGAGAGCAAGAATCTTGAAGCTCCAAAGCTATATAGATAATAATACAGATTCTGATGATGTCTGTTACCTCGCAAAACCATAGTATCAGTCCCATAAATTAGATTAACCCCATAGCAGAGCAAGAATGAGAAGCAGAACAAAGAGCCCGCTTAGCTGAAAGAAAATGCACACACACAGTTTTTCTTTCTGGCACCCAGTTGCCGTTATGACTGCATGCCATTAAGTCAATTTCCTCCAGGGAACCATTACAATTTCATTTTATAAGACTAAAGATTTGAGGGAGGTGTGAGAAAAGTTGGGAATAGATACATTTTGGAAAAACAAAGGCAGGGAACAGTAGTGATTCGGATTTAGTGATGCAGAGCGGCTTCCAGCTTATCTTCTCACTGACAGGAAGTAAGGGATACATCCACTCCTTAAACCAGCTTGTCCTGCTGACTTGGAGAGGAACAGAATGTGTGAGAGAGAATAGAGGTCTTTCTCCCCTCTGGCTGGAATGAATGAAGCTCCCAGTGATTAGGTTTCACCCCAGTGAATGCACACCATGAGCTTAAGGCAAAGAGTTAGGATGATGATATATATATAGGCATGCCTTCATGTTATGCCTGTATGTATGTATGTATGTATGTATGTATGTATGTATGTATGTATGT
>JABUIW010000214.1:9131755-9251145 GCA_013363375.1 Menidia beryllina
TATGTATGTATGTATGTATGTATGTATGTATGTATGTATGTATGTATATGGTGTATATACATATTCGCAAAGAAATAAGAAATATTTAAAGGTCTACTTCTGAAATGGCAAATTACAGCTTTTTTATTTCATGACATTGTGTCACACGCAGGGATAAGGAAATATTCCACACACATGCCTCACAAAGGATTGGAAGTAAAATGTAGAACAGTTAACTGGATCAACTGCCCTGGCAAAATACTATAAAGTATATGCAGTAGAAGATCTTATAGGAAAGGTCATGATGCCTTCCACAAGGTGCAACTGGAGATTATTAACAGTAATAATTGATTTTTGTTACATAGAATTGAGAAGAGGCACAGGAAGGTGAGATTAAAAAGGATCAGGCACTCAATAGGACAGAGGAGCAGAATGTAAAAGTACATTCAAAGGCTAGCTCCAAACTTCAGAATCAAGACTTACAAAACTGAAGATTTGAAATAAGAAATAAACAGCATTTTTAATAGATAGTACCTAAAATGCTTTCTGGTTTCTTTGATACTTCACATATGTGTCGTGATAATTAACTATTGATATGAAACCAACTGTATACAGCAATTACCATCATAATTCTATATGCTTCCAAAATAAAAAACAAAATAAAGGATGCATAAAGTGGAAATTTTCAAAGGTATATTCAAATAAAATCCCTTATGGGGTAACAAAACTTTACCAGGACTGAGACTTCCTATATGGATCTAAACACCTAATTAACCTTTTTTGGGGGGATTGTGAAACAGCAGGACTTTAACTTCTGCAATAAATATTTAAAACCAGCACCTGTGCATTTATTGTTGATAGACACCCAGGATGCTGCATAGTGGTATGAGTCATATTTATACTTATGCAACATCATAGATGTAGGACAAGGACACAGGATGCAGAAAATATGGCGATTTTATGCTGATGCAACATGCTGAACAGTGAAGAAGGTACCATCCAAAACAGTGTGATGCAGGATGCAAAAATCAGCATTTAAAATGCCAGATCGCAATATCATAAAATTAGATGTGACACAACCTTACAAAGAACTCTCAGTTTTTGTCAAAATCTTTTGATGATTGGGTATATTTTAAAGACTTTTCGTAGGGCACCAAGAACACACAGATTTTGATTCTTTCTTTTTTGTGTCAACATTTCTTTCTGTGTGTTAACAGTTAATGTATGAGTTATTGTATTTTTCAGGAGCACAGCACCTGTGTGTGTGCAGAGTAATTACATTTTCTCTTTTCATATTGTTATCCATCCTAGAAGGCAAATACAACCAGCACTATTACCTTTGAGAATTTGAGGATTTAGGTATGATATTGTGCCCGGAAGATTAGCTTTTCTTCTCTGGATGTATGAATATGAGAGTTAAAGTGGAGATTATTGATCTTGGAGTTTGAACTGGAGTGTTTGTGGCTTGACTGCCTGCATTCACCAGAGTTTTTACTTCATCCTACCTTTTTGTGACCCAGTGAGGCTTTGCAGTGCCAGGATGCAGCCTTGTGTGGTTTTATCAAACTCACAAACTCAAAAGGAGTCAAAAGGATGCACACACGAGATGAATAACCCTTTCATTTTTGTTACAGAACTTGCGCTGAGTGTATGCCCTGCTTCCCTCTTTTTCAATCATTGCATTCCCACCCCACACACACACACACACACATGTGTAGAAAAGCTTTGCAGAAAGAATGAAAGCAATAACGTGAAGTCAAAGAATGAGATATTTGCAGAGAAAAGGAATACGTTTGTGTGCGTGTGTGTGTTTTCTGGTGCACTTGTGCTCACGCTGCTGTCTGCGCGCAAGTGTGTGCGCATTGGTATGACGGTCTTCACAGCAGCGCTTCTTGACCAGCTGATTCTCTCCCATCTGAGATCCTCAGTTAGGATTATAAAACCAATCAGCAGATGGTGATTGCTGCAGCCAGTTTGTGATTGGATGGCAACCCGGCCACTGCCATCAGATGTGCAAAGAGAAAGAGTGAGAGATGAGAAGAAGGGGACACGGTGAAAGAAAGAGATGAGGAAAGAGATAAATAAAGACAGCCATCGCCGGCAAAGCAGTGGTGGGTGGGAGAGAGGAGAAGAAGAGACCGAGGGCATGAGATCAAGATTCTCAGTGTTTCCCATCAGCCTCCTCCCTCCACATCATGTTTAAAACCACAGGCACAAAAAAGCATCCTAAGTGTTCCCGGGATTGTTTACCAGTTTTAAGTCTCTTTTCCACTGAAGTGTTATTCCCGCAGCATCTGTCTTTGTCGTCCCAGCACCACCCATCTCCCAGAGAAGTAAATAGATGTTTATACGCAGCTACAGTCACTTAGAAGGACAGTTAGCGTTTTATAGCTAATGGTGACTGGGTTCACAACAAATCATGAAGAAAACATTTTTTATTTATGTTCTTAGCAGATTATTCAGCAAGAAAGCATTTCTGTTGAACATATACAGCATAGCAGCACTGTATTTACGATCTCATCCACAGTGGTTAAATATTTTATTTCTAAGGGGGTCATGGAAAAAAGCTACTGCAGAACTAGACAGTAAAGACCGATATTATGTTTTATGAGCATTAAAGCAGAACCTTAAAGACCACTGAAATTAGACATCCTATGGATGAAGCCTGCATGTGTTTAGAATTCTAAGGCCTTGTTTGTACAACCTATGTGTGATAAATGTTAAAAGGCTGGTAATCATCTCCTATCAGTTAAGTGTTACCTAACAGCTATTTATATTGGCAGGATTTTTGTGCTTCCCTGTGACGAAACACGTTGTAGCACCCATACCTTTATACTTACAGCAAAGAGGGTGAAACGTAGTTATGTTTGATTGTGTTTCGCTGTGGTTCCGTTAGGGATTTTCTTCCTTGACTTTTAGAAACACAGCTTTATCTAGTTTAGAGCATACAAATATGCTTTTTTTTAAGTAGGACTTAAAGCCTGATAAGGCAAATAGAAGTCAAATTCCTGAGAGGTCACGTGGGACTGACAAGCGCGATGGTCAGAGAACTCTGAGCTCCTCACAAATCCCCAAAAGCAGTTAATTTTACGGGCTCCTTTGTTTTTCAATTTTACATCAATCGAGGGAGGAGGAATAACAGCCTAAAATATGTCGAAAAACAAGATTAATTCTTCATCTCCGAGTGCTTCTCCCAGCGGGAAACGTCTGAAGCCGGCCGCTGATGCTAGTAGCAATGACGCTATCTTGCTAGCACTTGAGCAACAACAAGCCAGAATGGAGGCTATGGTAGAGAGGGTGCTTCAGACCGAACTTGGCGGGCTGAAAGCCTCGGTAAATGCACTGCAAAAGGACTTGGTGGAACATATGTCAGCGATGAAAGGCCTTGGTGAGAAGGTGGACCGCGTCCAATCAGAAACTAGGGGGCTGAAACGTGATTTTGTTACCGTCAAAACCGAGGTGGAACGGTTTCAAGAAAAGCTAGCTGAACTGGATGATCGGGGAAGACGGAACAATGTGAGGCTAGTGAACTTAGCAACCAACAGAGAGGGAGGAGATGCTGTCAGATTCCTACAGGAAATGCTGCCTAAATGGATACCTTCGCTTGGAAGAAAAACCGTACAGATTGAAAGCGCGCATCGAATTTACTCCAACAAAGCTGACAAGAGGCCCAATCGTCCTCAAACCCTAATATTTAAAGTCTTAAATTACCAGGATCGTCAGGCCATTCTACAGGGTGCCAGGCAAGCTAGGAGTACCAACACTCGCATCACGGATGAGGGCAGGGAGCTACTGTTCTTCGCCGATTACAGCAAGTACACCAGCGACAGGAGGGCGGAGTTCAAAGGTGTGCGGAAAGACCTGTGGGCGAAAGGGATATCCACCTTCCTGATTTACCCTGCTTCTCTACGGGTGTCCTTTCGAGGCAAGGAGCTGTCGTTTGAGACGGCACAAGGAGCGGAGAAGTTCAGCCGCGAGCTAGAACTGCCCAGCCGAGCAAACACAACCTCCCCGAGACGGAAGCTAGGATTTTCTTCACTGAGCGAGGATGGCATGGATATGAACGCGATCGTGGAGGAAGATGCGCCGGCTGTCACTGACTGATCTGTGAACACGGACTGGGTTGTCTGCTTAACGAAGATGGCTAAAGTTGGACATTTCCAAAAGGATTCGTAAGCATACTTGCGTGGCATATCCTTTCATGTGGTTGTTTGTAGTTTAATTACTAGTTAAGAGGGCTAATTCAGTTCACGTTAAATTAGCTTTTGTTTTGATTCCTAGTCCTTCGCATTTGAGTGCACTTTGTTAACCTTTTTTCACGATGACAACTATTTCATATGGGGCCTATCCTAATGTTGTTTTTGCTTATGGGGAAAGTGAGCTAACGAGTTTGACTGCGTTATGTGGTTTACACGGGTCTGTGCTAGACAGTTATGGGAGGGAAGGGGGGCTGGGAGGGTACAGGGGGGAGATAACCTTAGATACATGATCAATGACTCAAAATATGTTATTGCACCCGACACAAGTTTAATATCGGACGACAATGGTTAAGTTATCACTGTTATGTTGGAATGTTAAAGGTCTAAATACCAAAACAAAGCGTGTGAAATGTTTAGGCTTCCTGAGACGGCACAATGTAGACATCGCGTGCATTACTGAGTCTCACCTGAAAATAGAAGATGCTTCGCGAATGCAAGATAAGACATACAAAATCGCTGTTTCCTCCAGTGCTCAATCTAAAACGAAGGGCTCAATGATTATAGTCAAAAGGAATCTAGACTTGGTCATTGAGAAAACAATGACGTATCAGAATGACTTGGGTTTGGGTCGTTTGTCCTTAATTTACACTTCAATCCCAGGGAAGAAAATCGCCTTTGCGTCAATATATGCGCCATCTGTGTATGATGCCTCATTTTTCCCTTGGCTTTCAGCCATTCTGGTATCATTTTCCCAATATGAGCTGATTGTTGCAGGCGACATGAATGCGGTGCTTGATGTCAAATTAGACAGGTCCTCTCATGTAGTGTCTGCTGTGCAACATCAGGCATCTAATGATCTAAATGCATTTTTAGCCAACCTCAGTCTTTTTGATGCATGGCGTTCGCATCACCCAGATGTCAGAGATTACACATTTTTCTCCTCTAGTCACAAAACTTTTTCCAGAATTGACCATATTTTCCTATCACATTCTCTTAGCCCGGCTGTACTTTCATGCTCCATTTTACCTATGACAATATCTGACCATAATCCTGTTCAAGTCGAAATTGACGTTGGGATCAAAATTACAAAATCACCAAGGTGGAGATTTAATACTACTCTTTTGCAAAATGAAACATTTCTCACTGAATTTAAAACAGGACTACTTGATTTTCTATCCATAAACAGGAACTCTGATTCTGATCCTATATTTGTTTGGATGGCTACAAAGGGATTTATAAGGAATTTTTGTATCTCCTTTTCATCTAATCTAAATAAAGTTAGAAACAAGAGAGTAAAAATATTGGAGCAACAATGTAACATACTCGAGGGTCAACTAAAAAAATGCTATACTCGGTCAGTAGAAAATAGTTTAACAGCAACTAAAAATGAATTAAATGATATATTGAGAAGAAAAGCAGAATTCCACATACACAGAGTTAGGCAGAAATATTACTTTCATGGCAGTAGGCCTAGCAAACTTCTAGCATTGAAATTAAAACAGTGTGAGAAATATGCATCTATACATTCTATTAGGTCACCTGGAGGGGAACTAGTTTTTGATCCAAAAGAAATAAATAAATTATTTCAGTCTTTTTACCAAGACTTGTATTCTCCTACTGGAACATTTGAAGTCGGCAGATGTCATACATTTTTGGATGCCTTAAATATGCCCTGTGTGGAACAAACAGAATCTGAGGAATTGGGTAAACCTATATCGATGGAGGAACTTCTTAGTGCGGTGAGAAGTCTTACCAGAGGGAAAACACCTGGACCGGACGGTATCCCCCCAGAGTTGTTACTGCAGTTTTGGGACAGCCTAGGCCCAGTATTGTTGGAGGCCATCCACTTTGCGGTGGACCAGGGTCACTTTCATGATCATATGAATAGTGCACTCATATCTTTGTTGCCAAAGAAAGGCAAAGATCAGACTGAATGTGGCAACTATAGGCCTATTTCTTTAATAAACTCTGATCTAAAGTTGTACTCGAAAGTGCTGGCTTCAAGATTGGATAAATATATGGGGAAGCTTATACATTTTGATCAAACAGGGTTTATGAAGGGACGCTTAGCTGCGGATAATATACGCCGTTTGCTTCATATTATTTATCATTCTCATGAGGCAGATTCCCCATCTGCAGCTTTATCACTAGACACGGCCAAAGCGTTTGACACAATCAACTGGGAGTATTTATGGATGGCTATGGATAAATTTGGTTTGGGATCCAAGTTTATAGACATGGTCAAAGTTCTATATAGAAACCCCTCAGCGATGGTATGCACAAATGGCTTACACTCTGATCCATTTGCAGTTTATAGAGGAACGCGTCAGGGTTCACCTCTCTCTCCTGCCTTATTTCTTCTGTCTGTTGAACCACTAGCACAATATTTCAGAGAACATCAGGTTATCACACCTATTCGAATCAAAGGGTCAAGGCATGTGATATCTTTGTTTGCAGATGATATTATCTTGTATATGTCAGACATACAGAAATCCCTCAATGCCTTACTACCCGTATTTGATGAATTTGAAGCTATATCTGGTTATAAAATTAATTGGGACAAGTCTGCATTAATGCCACTTAACAACATGGCCAAGAAGGTTACAATACCCTCTGTGATCCCTGTAAAATCAGAATTGACTTATTTAGGCATACATGTTAAGACGTCACTCTCTAAAATGATCAAATGTAACTATGAAACAATACTCAAAGATGTACAGCAGAACCTTGCCATTTGGAGCAGAATGTCAGGTTCCTTACATACCAGAATATCTGTAGTAAAAATGAATGTTCTCCCTCGAATTAATTTTATTAGCATGATGCTTCCACTGCCACCTCCAACTGACTATTGGAAAAGAGTAGATGTAATTTTACGTAAATTTATATGGGATGGGAAACACCCTAGAATACGTTTCTCCACTTTACAACGTGCCAAGGATGACGGGGGACTTTCACTACCAAATTTCAAATTGTACCATCAAGCTTTCCAATTGCGTCCTCTGAAAATTTGGTTAGACTCATCATCACTAACTTCCTGGAGGGAGATTGAAGAAGGCCTGGTGCACCCTATAAGGCTTCAAGACGTCTTATTCTCAACTTTGTCTAAAAACAAACATATTGACTTTGGTCCTATAATACAGTATGCAATTAGAAATTTCAGAGGAATAGGAAAACAGGTTAAATGTGACAAGAAAGCACACACGCACACTCCTCTCTGGAATAATTATGGTCTGACTTCTGGAAAGAAGCCCTTTCAATCTCAGTCATGGGCTTTTTGTGGTATTCATATGCTGGGTGATATATACAACAGGGATGGACTGATGAGTTTTCAAAACCTTTGTCAATTGTTTGATATTCCTAAATCATCATTTTTTCTCTATCTTCAGTTGCGGTCAGCACTACGTGCTTATGGGGTACCATGGGACTCAAATGTGCAAATCCACCCTGTTATCTATAAATTGCTGATTTCTCCACACAGAGGATTTGTCACCTTTATATATCGATGGCTCTTGAAATCATCCTACTCTACCATTCCTATAGTAGCTAAGTGGGAAAGCGATTTAGGGACAGATTCTATAGAATGGAAAGGGGTATGGGATAACATTTTCAGTGCATCAAAGAACCCCAATCACCAGTTGATCCATTTCAAATTTTGTCACAGGGCATACTGGACGCCCATCGATAGATTCCATGCGAAGCACACAAACAGTCTATGCTGTAGTATATGCGATAAAGATATTCCAGGTACCTATAAACACATGGTTTGGGACTGTGAAGAGGTTAGGTCCTTTTGGGAAAAGGTGACTTTTTATTTATCTGAATTATTAGAATTAGAGATACCATTAAAACCAAGTTTACTGTTACTGAATGACGACTCACAGGTTGAATGTACAGAGAAACAGCGAAAAGTGTTGCTCGCAGGCCTAACAGCAGCAAAAAAACTAATTGTTCAGAGATGGCTCCCCCCACACAGGCTTCCTATAAAAAAATGGCTGTTATACTTTCATGATGTTATTATGATGGAACTGTCTACTGCAACAATCCATGGGGCGAGATTGTCAACTATACATATGTGGGAAAGAACTGCAGAGGGAGTCACAGACTTGCTGGCGAACCACGCACAATGAGATGTCTTGCATGCTTTGTACCTTTTTTTTTTTTTGTATTTGTATTTTATTTTATTTTATTTTTTTTCCCATTTTTGACCTAATGGGTCATGTGATTTGTATCTAAGGTTGGGGTGGGGTGGGTGGGTATTGATTACTGACTCTGTAATGTTCCTGTTTCCCAGCTTGGGAATTTGTTCTTAAATAAAAAACAGTGAATCACAAAAAAAAAAAAGAAGTCAAATTCCTCATCATCCCAAAAACTAGCCCTGGTGCTCTGCATACGCTCCAGAGTTCAAGCCACAAACTTTTACCCAAAATCAACACAGAGGCCAGTACACAATCAAACAAAAAGATTTTTTAAAAAGCAAATAACATGTTTTTACAAACCATGTCTGGTTTGTAAAAACTAAAATACACAGCATATATAAAAAGCACTGAGCTGTAAAAATGTCCTGGAATAATTCTAATTCTAATGACTTCTAAAGAGTCATTTTGTCATTTATTTTCTGAGGTCATACAACTTTTGATTGATAAATTGATTCCTCTCCTGTTTTTTCTTGTACAAAACTATGTACAAATAAATGTTGTGTTTCTACAATGACTTATTAATGTTCTCGTAAAAAATTCCCAAAAATGGAACATATTCAAAGGTTTTTGAGGACATTTATAAGCTCATTACTACAACACGCAGAATTTTTTACCCTCCAGAAAAACTCATTGACATGCCTTAGTGACTACAGACCTGTCACACTGACTTTGGTTTGAAGCATTTTCAAGGACTGTTCATGCCCAAATCTGTGGGCAATGCACACTATAACAGTTTTGAGACTTCCGTGGCTTGAACTCATTCATTAAATCCATCAGTATTTGGAAAGGTCCTTCAAGAGCTTTTACCCTGCTTAGACACGATTGTTCTCACTTAATAAAACACACTTTGCACCATGATGTGTAACAGCAACCTTGGCTGCTAGAAGCATTTTCCGCACAGATGCCATTGCTTGCACACAACAACACAAAATTGTTCACACTTGTTGCCAGTGATTTGATGAAAACAACAGAATCCAGTTCAGAGTGCACATATGGCAAAGGGGGAGTTACAGACAAAGTGCGGGAACAAGTACAATTGTTCCAGATGAAATTCAAACGGCTGTGATGGATAAAAAAGATTTCTGGGTCTTAAAAGTTAACCATTTCTGGATGTTTAAGTACATCTGTTTTGCAACATAAATTAGATCGAAAGCTGTGCCCTTTGATGAAGTGGGGTTAGAGTTAGACATATCCAAACCAGAGAAAGCCATGTTGTGCCAGAAGACGGCATCGCTGGGCCGTGCTGATCCAGTGACGGTGCCACGGAGTGTCACAAGGAATGTGACGAGAGGGGCGGTGTTGCTGGCTCCAAGGTTGGCGAGGCTATGGAGGACGCTTTGTTGACTAAAGGCTGCACAGATGGTGATATTCACACTGCGTTGTCCAGGGACGATCACAATGGCACGGGGGCCAATATTGTTCCTTCCTCTTGCCCGTCTTCAGCACGTTTAAAACCAGCCTCCTCAATAAAAATATTAATGTGTTGAGTCGTAGCAGCATCCAGCCCCAAGACTCTGTGAAACAAACAAAAAAATATATGAGACCTATTGCTGGTGCCACTACACTAGATTACAGTGCTGTACTATGTCTTTACAAGGCAGATATTATAGTCAATCACTGTGGGGTACAAATTTGCTTGGTCTTATAGTACCATTTTTTAATCCTCTCTTCAGTGTTACTTATTAGTGTGGTGGTGAGCTCCCTCGCCTCACAGCAAGAGGGTTCCTGGTTCAAATCCATGCTTATGAATGTTATACTTCTGGAGTATGAAAGAATGAGGATGTATTGGGCAATCTAAACTAAAGAATCTGTCAGTGGGATCAGTCCAAAGCAAATATCTTTCTGAAGTATAACCAAATGCTTTCAATGATTAATGCTAACCAAACACAGACAGCTCAAAGCTAGATCAAACAACCTGCATAAACCTGACAAAATTATTAAGGACGTAAGGAGCTGAAAAAAGCTCTGTCACAACAACAACATTCTGCATCGTTTTAACAAACATTGCATTTTAATTTTGCCTAATGTAGAAAACTACAGGCATGTTAACACCTTCATAACATGGTTTAGAGAAATACTAACAGCCAGAAAGACAGTGTCTTTCAGATAGGAGAACATTAGAAATACTTCATTGTATCTTTATTTTACAGAATATTTCAACAAACTCGGGGGGATGCTTCTTTAAGCCATGTTTCTTTAATTCACAGAGAAACCAGGACAAAAAACCAGACTTTGCACTCAAACCATAAGCAAGTTCGACCACATATTGTGCACGTGTGTAAATACTGGATGAATGTGTGTCTGCAAATTACAGTGTTAGCAGGTGTTTGCACACCATGTTTGTTGGCAGGTTTGTTTAGCTTGCTTCCCCTGGGGCCTCATGTGACCTGGGGCATCTGTTGCCCTCTGCCCGTTTTTTGCCCTTCGGCACCCTCTTTTAGCATTGACCATGACCTGCTGCTACCAGGCAGACCCACAAATACACATACAAAGAAACATTCAGATTAGGTCAACTGGATCCGTTGTGAAAAACAACAGATGTTGAGTTAGACTATAAGAATACAAGAAGGGATGTTTATGTCTTATGCACACCACAGATTCAAAATGTCTGGGGCTCTAGGCAGATTGAGGCTGATGTACTGTAGATCAAGGACCATTTGGTTAATGCTTTTGCAGAGGTCCACAAAATTTGGAAGAGGTTAGAAAAGCCAAATGATTACAGCTGTGGACAGCAGAAAGACCTGTGCAAAGGATGGCGCTGTATGTATTTATCTATTCAGTTTAGAGCAAACACAAATACCCACCTGATTAATATGGGTTACACAAGATTAGAGGGTTAAAGACAAAGTCATACAGTCAACTGAAACTTTTGAGATATGCTCAGAAGATCAAGATGAATATTCTGGAAAATCATGATTAGTTCAGTGGCTCTAAACTGTAAAATTATCTGGACGATTGGTCACGTTGCTCTTCTAATGTCTTCTGCATGGCTGCAATGAAACTCCAGCGTCCATTCACAGGAGATTTCTTGTATGATGGATGGATGAAAGAGTTTCAGTTCTTTTTGCTTCAAGTTTGAGGGACAACTTTGAGATGCCTGCAATGCACAGCACTGTGTGTGGTCATACAGTACATCTTAAGCAAACTTCTCTTATTCCCCCAGACATACTGTAAGTCACCTATTCACCAGATGGTGTTAAGAATAGCTATTCCCAAGGATCGCTATTCAGCACTGTTCAGAGCAGGTGGGGAGTTAGAAGAGATAGAGATTAGCTCTTTCTACTCCACAAAATGATTTATGCGTAGACTTTTATCAAGGCGCTTTTCCCCTCCTGCAGAGATCATTTCCCCTGACTTCACCTCACAACGGGAACTATTTTAAGCATTGGCTCATTAATACAGAGTGATTGGATTCATTGTTCTGCTATCCTGATGGATGTTCTCTGAAGTTTTCTCTCTCTCAACTCCCACTTCAAACCACTCTTTCAATCTTTCAGTTGAATTTGCTCCCAAGAATGCGGCTCCATTGTCCTCTGAAAGTCAGATAAATCAGTTCCCAGTTCTTTTTGGTGGATCAGTTCATTTAAATGACACCGCATTAACAACACTCCCTCAAACCAGTCATAATGACAACAGGAGTGTCCAAAGAACTACCACTGAAGACACATTTAGCTATGGTTTAACTACACTTTTCTACACTTACAGTGTAATAAGAAGGACATAAAATTCCTATTTAAGCTTTTCTTGGCTTTTTGAATGCTTGTTGAATGCTTGTATCAGAGTGGGTTTTTTTTTCTTTAATATTAACTCTTTGATTAAACAATCCTAACCGGCTGAAAATGTGAACCCTTAATAAGGATTGACCCCCCCATTTGTTAGACTCTGTACTCGCTGGTTATTTCTACAATGTGAAATTTCTACAATATGAAATTAACCTTACAAAATGGCATTTCATTTTCTCCACAAACAACATAAAACTGTGACCTTTGCACACTTATTGAAGTTGCAATTGATGGGAAGAGACAGGGGTTGTATTATTCTATTTATTCTTAATACTTTTTTATGGTCACCTTGCAGAGTTTGAGGGTTTTCCAATGTGCAGACTTTTCCAATATACTCAAGACTTTTTTTTCTCTGTGACCTGTTCACAAGGCTGTGTACCAGTTGGGTGTTGACTCGAGGACGGTCGACTTTGACAGCAGACCTGCGTATGCGTTAGATTGGCTGTACTTGAAAGTTGCTCCATAGGAAAGTGTGTTCTGCTGCAGTAGGTCTGCTGTGGGTGCTACAGCGGGGTCGACTGCTATTTATACTGTACCTCTGCTGCAGTGGCACTCCATTCCTCTATTCCTCTATGTAGTCCCTCTGGGAAAGAAGATAAAAAGAAAAACTTTTTTTCTTGATACCTATAATCATAATTTTTATTTGAAAAGTTCAGAATCAATACACTGGAGAACATACAATGGATGCTGAATTTTCTATTCATTCAAAGTGATCATTGATTATTAATTACGTTTGACTATCCACATCCCATGAATGTGTTATTAGAAACATTAGAGCATCTGATATCAGCGATAGGATGAGAGACCACCTTGATTAAATAGAATTTTACATGTGTAACTTAAGCTCTAAGTTAAAGCATGTGCCTTTTTTTAAACGAGTATAATGTCTCCTCTTTTTGTATATTATCCTCATTCACTCAAAAAAGACTAGGCACTTTGAGGATCATTATATTATACATCTGTATGACTTTCCAACACTAAATGCTTGGTTTAAACCATAATGAAACTTTTAAGTAGAAGCAGAAGAAATGGACAGGGTGTTAAGGACAGAGACCGGCAGGGAAATCAGCTGTCAGCAGGCAGATACTTCCGTTCTTCTCATTAATTACTTTTGGGGAAAGAGACTTGGAGGCCAAATGAGTATTGATTGTGGTGGGCCAGTATTGGGCCAGTTTCACTAGCCTTTCTCACACGTCATTGCCTCTCCACATCCCCATTAAGTGGGAACAAGAGGGATCAGTGGCAAGCTGGGACCTTATTAAATACAGGACCTTAAAGTGTCAGACAGGCTAGCTAGCACACAAGTCGTCTGAAGAGAAAGCGGGCAACACGTCTTTTCACTTTGTATCTGTCTGTCTTTTTAATCCCCTTTCCACTACTGCAGTGCAGATTGTCAATAAGAGGATAAAAGTTTAAATGTAGTTGAGTATTTGCAAGTCAGATGCTGTCCAATGTCAAACTTTGTCCCGGTGGATTTCTTTTATTCGTCTTTTGTTTCTCTTTTTCTGTTCTTATTTTGGTTTCTTCTGCTTTCTCAGTCTCTATTCTTCACCTTGAAAGCTTAAACATTAGAGTAAGAAAGGCTCAAAGCTCCCCTACATGTCTCAGTTATTTTCCTTTTCCCTCGTTACGACCACAACTCCTACGTTTTTTGTCTGAGCGATGTTTTTAATTACCTTTTAACTTCCTGTACTCAGCAGATACAAATGATAAATGGCCCACAAGGCTGCTAAAGCCACCATCTGGATGGGGCAAAAGAGTCTACAGAGCTTTTCTATGCTGTCATCCTAAAGACATCCACCGCAGGGGTGGATTACTGTTGTGCTGACAGTGAACACAAAACTGCCCCAGTTTAGATTCAGTTGACAGCTATTTAGTATCAAGGAGGGTCACTTCCATTTGTCCTCTCTGAGATCTCAAAGAGTGACAAAGTGCTGCCGGAGAGGGAGACTCTACATTCTGTTGTAGGACATTTATCAACAAGTTGCAGGACTTCATAATGAAATTGTACTCCGATATATAAATGCACACACACAAACACATATATATAGCAGATTATACAACACAATTTAGAAATTACGTGGTGGTCAAGCTTTTTTTTATCAACACCCTCCTAAGAAAGACATGACAGCTGTTTCACCTGCTACCACCTTCCATACTAAGCAAAGTGAATTGTCTCCAGTATCTTGATGCATATGGTGCAGCGACAGGCGACATGAGCAGCTATCTTTCAGAAAAAAAACCTCAGTAAGGAGAGCTATTGCATAGGCAAATGCCACATATGCACAAAAAAGCTGGCACATCTCAAAAGAATATTATGTTCTCGGATGCATAACACAGTTTGCTGCTAATTAGGTAGCAGCATCAATCATTGCACTCGCCTGAGCCGTCACTTATTTGAGTTGGATTTCACAGCCACCCTCTCTAATTAGACGGAAGCCCATAGTTTATTTGGTTGTTGTTAATGGTGTCTGTGAGCGCTCGGTTTATAATGTGGAGCGCACGACCTACAGTGCAACTGGGAGAGACCTCTGCGGTTAATGAACTGTAATGGCGATAGTCCCCAAAGAAGAATCCGAGCTACTTCAGTTTTGTCTTCATGGTTTGTTTGAGGACCACCAAACCACATCTGCATGTAAATTCCCACCGACATTACGCATTCTATTCATGCACACCTGTGATGTTCTGATTACTTAAAGCCCATGTGGTAGCGTTGGGAACGGCAATGAAGTGTTTCTGAAGCAGGCTGCTTACTTAACTTACTTAACATTGTAAGACGGTGCTAGAAACGAGTCAAGTGGTGCTGAACTGAATACATTTAGATCAAACTGAATCCGAGTCAGACGAATTGGGTACTTCTGCATGTCCTGTTTTGCACACGAGTGTGTTTTCTCTCATAAATCTTAATCTCCTATCATCTTATGAAAATGTTCCGTGAAAGAATAGACTGATTCACATAGGAGGCCAATGCATCCAGACACCTTGATATGAGATGCTGAAAACAAGAGCTCCCATATTGTGTTTATGTGTTTCTGCTGCACCCCGTCTCTTTATCAACATTAAATCAGTGTAGTGTGAGGACATTGTTTAAGCTCTCACACAGCATCAATACTGGCACTATTGATTTTTTTAAACAGTTAATGGATGCCTTTAGGGAAGGAAAGCTAATTAAAATCATATGCAGGTCAGGCTCATTTAAAGACTCCCCATTAGTTTATGTTGAGCTTAACCACGCTCGACTGAAAAATCCATCCACGGGGCATCATAATTGACTGGTGTTTCTAATGGCTTTCCAGTTTGCCTTCATCCCAGAGAAAGACAGGGAGTTCCTCTGGCAGATTTCATGCTGCAGCTTTATTAACCCTCATACAAAATCATTAAAGACAATTGATGTGTGGCCAGTGTCCTCAAAATATCTTGTTGGTGCCTGGAGAAATTGTGTCTTCAAAGGCATGAGCTCTTTTGGAAAGAAACTCTCTCGGCCTTTCCCTGAGCAGAGAACAAGAGGCATTCACAATCGGGCATTCTCACCCACACGCAAACATATTAAGCATCGTATTCGTCTAAACAACGTGCATCATAACATACAAAAATTTACGATGAGCTTCAAAAACCATGTCCAGTGGTAGCTGACCTCAACAAAATCACATGTTTCTGCTGGTATGTTGAAAAAAATCAAACACATGCATTTGACTGAAGTACATTTTCAGTAAAGGCTCTGAAAAAATAAGAAACAATCATAATTTATGTAAGTGTGCGGGAAGAAAAATCTAAGTTGTGTCCTGTGGAGTTCTATTTTGATATTCAGGCAGAGCTGCCACATCTGCTGGCAATTATTTTCTTCCGGGTGGACAGTGGTCTCCTCAAAACTTATGGTTCTTGCACATGCCAGCTTTCAACTCTTTTCTTTGCACACACGTGTGCTCCCTTGTTTATTTTCCACAAATCATGCGAGGCTTGCTCCCGAGAGCTGATTTGAATCTGTGAGTCAGAGGGAGATTACATCTAGGCAGTGTTTATTGTTTCTTATCGGGGGCCAATATGCTAACAGCAGATGCCGACTATCTTGCTGCGTCTTAGTTTGATGGCTCCACAACATGACTCTCGCCGCAAACCGCATCACCCTGCCGCCACCGTTGTGCACAAGTGGCATAAGCAGCCCGAGCAACCCTGTGTCTTCACAGCTTCAATAGAGTGGTTTATTAGACAGAGTTAGATCAGATAAAATCCCCCTGTGATGAATTTCCTGTGCTAGCACAGACAAGGCGCAGGAATAAAATGGTCAAAGAAGTTATATGTAATAATAACACGTAATAAGATGTCAGCAGCTTTGGCTTATTTTATTTCCTGAAAAGTGGGGGAGGGTGGGGGGTTATTTTCTCCTTCAGCTACCAATTTTTCTGTCTTTCTGTAATGTCTTTTTTTTTGTCGTGAATGTATTCATATGCATGCATGTAGGTGCACACACACACACATCCTGCCCTTTTAGCTTGATGATTATGCTAATATTATAAGCTGTTCCAAGTCACGCATGACATTATGCAGTTCAGGTTTCACATAGCATTTCACTGCCTGCGAAATTTTAAATGGCCATTAAGGTGGTGCTTAATAAGAAGAAGTCAAGCATTAAAATGAATTTAATGTAAAAGTTGCTATTGATCAATAATTGATGTTGCAAAGTACAGTGTTTTGCTCTTGCTATATTTCATCAGTTAGCAAGTTCAGATTCAGTCAGAATGTTTTTTCTTTTTGCCGGTTTGATGATTCCACGTTTTATTGTTATAGTTATTATCCCAATTCAGTCAGCAAATAATTGTCAACTTAATGCAGAAACTTTATAAATAAACTGAATCAATATATATTGTCGTTCACATTTTGGAATTATTTAAGTGTCTAAGACAATGATTTGGGATCCAATTGAAGACTG
Source organism: Menidia beryllina (assembly GCA_013363375.1). NCBI lineage: Eukaryota > Metazoa > Chordata > Actinopteri > Atheriniformes > Atherinopsidae > Menidia > Menidia beryllina. Next base: position 9,148,839 of record JABUIW010000214.1, read on the forward strand.
CTCCATTGATTTATGTTCTAGGTTGTGTTTCATGTGAGTCATTAGTCTTGTCCTCGTGATATCCAGGACAGCAACCCCAGACCTAAAGAACATTTTGAACAGGAATTCTTATGTCTTGCATTGTGACTAAGCCTAAAGCACAAACACTTTGATTGTCAAACAACTGATGGAAAATCGGTTTCTCATTAATAGTAAAAAAGAGTTGGTGTTTAAACCAAATTAAATGTTGAGTCCATGTTTATATTATAATTGACAAATTTAACCACAATACAATGTTGATTCAGACAGTTTTTGTGTATTTATTCCAACTTTTGAACCTAAATTAATTCGTCATTGCTAAAAATCCCTAATCCTTCTTGTACAATGTAGATTCTGACTTGAAAGAATACTTGGAAAATGTAAACATTTTGTGCCCCAAAGAAGCTTTATTTACAGAAAAAAACACTACATAGAGTATACATTACAAAGTCTTGACAACCGCAAATGAGTTTCTGCTACAAAGTGGGCTAAATTGGTTTTCTATTTTTTCTAAATTCACCAAAACACCATTAGAATCTAATTAACTAATCTGCGTCTGTGTATTAGACATTATTCCATTTATGAAAATTTACTTAGATATGGTCAGCGACTTGTGAAATTTCAGCATGATTATGGGATAGCGTTAGAGCTAAATGTGGTTCTTATCAACTAAAGAGTGTTATGTACAGCTGTCTCACGAGAAACAGCAGACATGCTAATTTTCACAGGCATTTCTGGCAGCATTTCTCTGTCAACTGTATTTTTTCCCCTTTTGTATTTCTGCAGCCTCGTCATCTTTAGAAACAGTTCTGCCTATAAATGTAGAATCACATGATCAGTTATATTAGAGTCAGATGATCCATATAAGACGTGTCTTATCGGTCACAGGTGGAAAGCCAGGGTCAAACAAAGAGCCACTTTTACTGTACTTGTTATTTTTAACAAGAGATTTTGCCTTTACTGGTTGTGCTGATTTTTTTTTTGGAGTGCCGACTGCAGAGGGAGTTTTGAAAAATGCAATACAAGAACCAAGGAAATGGATAAAGAGCGGTTTCCGTCTTCTGTCAAAGCACTAACATTGATTTCTCGGCATCTGGCTAACGAGCTCAAACCACCAAAGCCCATAACTCATCTTGTCTAACACCTGACCCCACCTCTCTCCTCACTAGTGAAGTATCACAAGCTAAATCTATACCCCGGATCCCTCACATTTTTCCCTCAACCCGAAGCTTCTTTTACTCAGAGTTCAGCAAAATGCTTCCCCCTGGCACACTATTGTAAAGTGGATGGAAAAAGAACATAGAATGAACGTTATCATTTCCCTTTGAATACACATGAGAAAAACAGGTCTGTATTTTGTATCCATTTAATGTGTCAGCTCTGTAATATTAGATGGAATAATGTCGAGTAATGAATCTTGGGGCACTTACACCTGCTGACCTCTCTCGGGAGCTCAAAGCAATTATTTATCTGGGAGAAATACACGGAGCAAAGCTCATACAATGTAGCCTGAGAAAAGAATATATGGCTTTTTCAACACATTTTCAGCTGAAAGTAGATCGTGGGAGAAGGGAATAGCTTTGTGGGGGCTTTCTACACTGACTTGAAAGTCCCAATTCAAAATAGAAAGATGGAGTGTGAGCTTGGCTGTGTGATAATTATCACTAACAAGCTAGACAGGTGTCAACACTGCCAAGTTCCCTGTGTGTTGTACAGTAGAGACTCTCCATGTAGCAGATGTGCTGCTGAGATGCTCCTCATTCTGTATTCAGCTCACATTCTTATCTCTCTGACTGCTCACCGGGGTCATCTGGTCCTAGACAACAAGACTGAGAGTCTACAGGAACAATAGTTTGTGTGAGGCTACTCCGCTGAAATCCTAGCCTCAGAATATAATGTTAGCGTACCGGTGTTTAGCTGGAAATCCGTCATTTATTGGCTGCTAATGGCCAACAACATTAAACAAAACAGAGTCAGCAACTTCATCTCATTAACATTTCCCTCGTTAATGCATTCTTCCTCACGGCTATACACATCAAATGCCAAAAATAATTTGCATGCTTTATAGTTATTTGTAGCTCTGAAGTCTACAGTCAGAAATCCTGGTTGACTGAAGCCTGGAGGTGCTTTCATAAGTGTGGCTTTTCTTAAGTGAACCATGCATTATATGATTCGTGCACAAAGGCTTTGTTTCCCCTTTTTCCTTAGCACTACTGTATTCTAATTTTTTTGTTTTTTTTCATTAACCAGGTCCATCTTTGGTGGGAACTTTGAAGAAGGACTGGGCTTCTCCCAACAGCATCGCTCTGTCCTGGCAGCAACCAGAAGATACAGCGCTTCCTATCCTCGACTACGAGATCAAATACTATGAGAAGGTATACAGAGTATGGTTTCCCTTTCCAAGTTGTACTTTTGTTTATAGAAATGTGTAGATTCACACAATTTGACTCTCATAGTCAAATTATGTGTGATTGCTCCTAGTAAGGAAAACGGGTCAATCGTAAACATCATGATGTATTTTGGAAACAAGCCTTGTGGACCGAAGAAGTTAAAATTTACTTTCAGGCCACCAGTAAAGGTAATATTTTTCAAGATAAAAAAAACCCTCTCCAAATGTTAATCAAATGAGTGGATGAATCAAACTTCGGCCTTGTTCTGCAATCAAATGGGACATAGGGAATATTTCACAGTGAGATGAAAAGTAAAATGTATATTTAATTCTACATTTCAACATTTCATAATGGTGATAACAACATTAATCTAAGTTAAGTATCGAAGAAGTGTAGAGTGAGAGTTTTACCATAGCCGTCACATCAAACACAATAAAAAACATCTGTGAGTGGAGTCCAGTGAATGCAGCGCAACTCAAAATCTTTTTTTGGAACGATGAAAAAATGCTCATGCAAGAAATTCATTCTCTTTACTGGTTAGAAAAAAAACATTTACAGCAGTAATAATTGGCAAGAGGTTGTTTAAAATACAACCCACCCAGGTTGTCATTTCACCTGAGGCACTCTTACCTTTGGTGCTTTGTAGTCACAAAAGAAGGAAATAAAGAAAAAAGATGCTGTCTTCCATAAAATATTAATAGAACATGTCATTTTTAACTTTCCACCATAAGGAAAACTGGCCACCTTCTACTCACTTAGCTATTCAGAGGAGCACATTTTATGCAGAACAGCTGGCAGTGCCTACGTATTGAACATGTGTCAGAAAATTATCTGTTGCCTGTCATCTGTGTTCGTAAAAGTGATCAGCCTTTGCAAGCTTTTCCTCTCTGTACTATGGCTCGGAGATATTTCTCCAGCAGTTCCACAGCTGCCATTTGATTGTAAAATAACCAAATTACATACTGACTTTGATTGTAGGTAAAGCCTACAGTCAAAATTCTAGATATTGGAAAAAGGAACCAAACAGTATGTAGCCTTAAAAACTGATCTCTACTCCATTTTCTCTCACAGGAACACGAGCAGCTGAGTTACTCATCCACACGCACCAAGGCTCCCAGTGTGATCGTCTCGGGTTTAAAACCAGCAACCTGGTACATCTTCAGTGTACGCACTCGCACCTTGGGTGGATACAGCTCCTACTCCCCAAAGTACGAATATCAAACGACAGGAGACTGTAAGTACCTCAAACCTTCCACAGAAAATCTTCTATCTCTCTTTATCCAAAGCAATGTGTGCTTTGAGCTTTACTCTTGATGTGCATGAAAGCATATTAGCGTGATTGAAATTCTTCAAAAATTGAAGATCCAAAACCAGATCAACACACCTGATCATGCAATTATAACTGCTGACTCCAGGAGTATTATTATATAATATATATTTGTGATAATGTTCATACAGAACATTTGGAATTTCAACAATATGAATTTAATCAAGCTTTTTAACCCTCAATCATAGTATCAGTTACAACAACTGGAAATCTAGGCGTTATCAGTGAGGGATGTTATGCTGTCTGGCGTATTTTCAAATCATGTTGTGTGGTGTTTTTGGCAGAGAAGTAGCTTTATTGCATACTCATAAAACACAAAGGTCCAGCTGCCCTTTTATGTCGGGTCAGGTATTGTTGGGAGGTGATTTGGCTTTACCGTGCCGTTCTTGCTTCCAAAGCTGCACGGCATTGCTTTATCTGCAGATCAGAGGCTGCTTGGTCAAGCCTTTGTACCGCCTGGCCTTTTATCTGAAAGAGAGGGCGGATTTGGCCCCTGTCTCTCTGCCCCTGTCCGTCAGTCTGTCTGTCCGCCCGTCAGTCACTGTCTCCATACTCGTTTTTCCCGGCCGCCTGTGTATCTGTCACTTCCGTCATCCCCTTTTTCTCTTTTGTCTTTGTCTCTCGGTTGTCATCTGTCTCTTCAGCTGCCCCCCCCCCCCCCTCTCTTTCTCCAGAGGCACACGCATGCTATATTTCAGCTGTATCAGTGCAACACATCGCTTTCGTGTGAAGAACTGAGAACTGCCATGTGTCACCTGACCAGTTTCACTCCTCCTAAACGTTCAGTTTTTTTCTTTTTATTTCAAGCAGGGGGGAAACAATTGACACATATATGTTCTTTTCATTTTCACACACCCACACGAGCTTGCCACCATGCACCCTGATCTCCAATCCATATTCAGTCACCATGAAATATTATAGAAATAAGTTTGGTAATAGCAATCATCTTTCAATTATCTGGGATTCGTTAGCCTTGTGACAAGACACAGAAAAGCGAAAATCATGAATATCAAATGGGACCAATTTAACCAAATGATCACGGACTAAATCACAATTTCATGAATGAATAAAATTAATTAAACAGCAGCAGGCAAATGAATCACTCCAGCACGAGAATTGACGAGGATTTTTTTTTGCAATCTAAAGACCAGATTAAACATCTCTTAATAATATCTGCCCATCAAAAGAAGTTACCCAGTCAATGTATAGTCCCTTGACAGCGAAGACTTTTAAATAATACTAGATATTCTTTTTCGTCTTCCTTCATTCTGCACACTATTTTCTTTTGTTCTTCTCCTCTCATCTTTAACTGCTTTACATTAAACTCATCATCTTTTCTTCCACATGGTCTCTTTTTATTCTTCTATTTTCTTATTTATCATCACTCATCTTCCTCAATGTGCAGCTTCGGACATCGCTTCTGATCAAGGCCAGGTGTTAGTCATCGTTACTGCAGCTGTCGGTGGCTTTACCCTCCTTGTGATCCTCACCCTCTTCCTCCTCATCACAGGAAGGTAAGATAAATCCCTTATTCGCTCTCCTTAAATATTTTAGTTTTCTATGGGTTTGTATTTGTCATTACTTCCTCCTAGTAAACTTACTTGAACATCGATCTTAAAGCCTGGGTCATGCCTTGGTAAATGTGAAATATTACTGTCTCTTTTCCCAGGAAACACCTTGTTTCCTGTAACGATGATCTACAATCTTGTATGAGCAAAGCTCTGAGCACAGACAGCATCGTTCTAAGATTACTGATGATCAACTTGAAAGCGAAGCGAGTGTTTTCCATCCCTGGTTCTCAGGGCACCCTGTCCTGCAAGTCTTCCAAGGTTCACAACTGCTTCAAACTAATGGGTCTAAAAGAGCTGAAAAGCTCACCTATGTATTTTAATCAGGTGTGCTGGAGCAGGAAAAGCAGGAAAATATACAGGATAGTGTACCACTAATCAAAGCTAAGTCAGTTTACATTTGTATTGCTTATTTTGTCTTAATTTTGTGTTAGTTTACAATGTTTTGCATGTCTATGTCATCCTTAGGACAAATTTGGCATATTAACTCTCATTTTCCAATCATTATATACCCTACATTCACAAGCCAACTTTTTTTTGTGTGCAAATCTTCCCAAAATACAGTATATCCCTGTTAACATTAACCTTAGAAAGCAGTAATAAAACTGTGTAACAGTTTCACACTAGTTAGAGGCATGGGTTTCAGTCTTAGGGGGAAGATGGCAGATTAGAAAATTCTTGTGTCAATCTGTTGCTTTTAAGACCAATCTAAATAATTATGCCATCAAAAATGTGGATCACATGAATTAAAGTACTCCTCACCATGGCAACTTATGAAAGCTAATTCATGTGATAGTTTGGTTTTGATTTGCGTGTGTCATTAATATTCAAAGCTGAGGCAGAACTCTAGTTTGGAAAAAACAAACAGTTTTCACAGAGCAACAAATTCTCTAATCAATACTATCACAATCCATGGCTGGAGCAGAATGAGGAAAGAGATCCAGACGCAGGACTAAGAGGCAGAAAATGGGCTTCTGAGGAAGCGGTGTCTTTATTGATAGAACTAACTAAGGGGACTGCCAATGCAGTAAAAACAAGATACTAATTAAGGTGTAACAAGGACACAAAACTGTGGTGAAAGACATGACAGAAAGGCAGACTCTCTTAAGCAACAATGGAAGATGTAGCACTTAAAGGAAAATCCTGCAGAATTTGTACCGTGGGGGGTAATAACAAACAAGGGGCAGGTGTGGTAATCAGTAACTGGAAACCAGAGGTCAAATTAAATGTACACATGAGAGCAGTTAATGGATGTAAAAAAACTGGGACAAGACATAAGAAATCAAGAAACCAAAATATCAGGTCTAAAACAAAAAAACAGAAACTCAGACCATGGCAGACATGACCCCCTACGGTGACCTGTAAAGAAAGTATTGGCCTTACATGCAGGAGGACTAAAAGGAACTCATACTGTGTGAGTGTTTCAACAGAGGAGCAAAGGTCAATCTGAAATAATTAGTTTCAGAAGCCAGAAAGTCCATATAAGGGGGAAAGAGATTGGTGGTTGGAGGCAGTCAAACATGATGAAGCTTAACTGAAAAGTTGTTTTTTTTTAACAAATTTTACTTATATGGGGATAGAAAATGACTAATTGGGGCTAGCATACAGCATTTACATAATATGACTTTCACCCTCATGGACATCATTTTTATGCCGGCCTTGGTCACATTTAAACACAATCCATTTCAACAAGGCTTTGTCACTCTCTGGTTGGCTTTATATTAATTTGTGTCAAACTACATTATCTTTTATTTGCCATTCTGTTTTTAGGGAATCTGAGAATTTTCCCATTAGTTAGGTTTAAGTACTCCAGCTCCCTCCCATCATTTAATAACATGTATGTCAATAGGTCAATTAGGTACTGCAAATTGCACCTACAGATGCTAAGCAACACTACACTTGAGGTTTGCACACCATTGTGTAAAGGTGTGCCATTACATTTCTTTATAATTTCAAAATACGCCTCTTACTGGGCCCTGCTGCCAAAGCATAGCTGTCACTTCAAAGAAACTTAATAATTGTTGCTATTATCTTCCTTTCCATTAGGTCCACTGCTTTTGATGCATCATACAACACTTTTGTAATAAAGGAAGCACATAGACAGACATATAAATATTCAAAGGAGAAAGAAAAGTTAAACTGATGTGTCCACATATTCAAAAGAACAAAATTACACACAGAAGACTCATGCGCTCACACAGAGTTTGTTTGTCCATGTGGGAATGTGCCATGGTGCATAACAGAAATCAACAACACTCCACACACTTTATTTCAGAGGTGTGACGTTGAGGGGGGTCGGTGACTAAATAATGTGCCATTTCACTGTGAACATATTGAGCTAAAATAAATGGATCTGCTCACAGACTCAGACCCAAATGTTCACCAGCATCTAACAGTGGCTGTTATGTGATCCTTTTGTGTCTCTGCTGGGTATTACAGCAATTCCTCAGAGAAAAACTCAACTCAGAAGGGCTCAATCTGTTAATTAGATGATATTTAGTCGATTACACAAATCAGTGGATAGCAACCATACAATCAGTGTTGCGTAGTGTTGTGTTGGGTAATCGTAAAACTAAGTAAATACAATCAACGGCTGCAGTGAAAGATTTGATTTGACTCTTCGGATGTCAGTACATCTTATTAAGTCATTTTCCATCAACTGGACATATGCTTCTCTTTTCAATCCATCCTAAATGCATTTTGATCAAGTGTTCGGATACATACTCGGCCTCTATAAAGTATTTTGATCAGTTAATTCTTGGGTTGGATATCCATCCATCCATCCATTATTGTAACCGCTTATTCCCTAATGGGGTCACGGGGGGTACTGGAGCCTATCCCAGTGGTCATTGGGCGAGAGGCGGGGTACACCCTTGACGATCCGCCAGTCCATCGCAAGGCCACACAGAGACACACAAGGACGAGCAACCACACACACTCACAGTCACTCCTAAGGGCAATTTGGAATGTCTAATCAACCTAACATGCAGGTTTTTTGGACTGTGGGAGGAAGCCGAAAAGTCCTGGGTCCCCAGAACCCTCTTGCTGTGAGGCGATGGTGCTAACCACCACACCACTGTGCCGTGGTGTGGTAAATCATCAATTGATACTGAGCAGAGATGCGCAGAGCTTCCTTGAAGAAATTTAGAAAACCTTTGCCACAACTACCCAAAGCCAAAGTGAGTCAGGTACACCCTAATTCTACCACAGTGGTCAAATTACACCATTCGTGAAATTGCGATCAGGCTTTTATGTGAAGAAAATTCTACATCGGCCACTCAATCAGGACAGTAATGTTCCCTGCACATGCTTTTCCGTGTTCCCAGAACAAATAGCAGAATCAGAGACATGTCATCAGCTCTCTGAAGAGATCTAATCATGCAAAGTGAAAACACCTGCGTAGGTGCTGAAGTGGCACAAAGAGTCTGGAGGTTCAGAATATATTCACACGGTTAGCTCCAACATTCAGCCATCAACACGGCTGCACAGGAATATCTGACACAATATCAGACATGCAACTCATATTCTGTAGTTGGTAAAAAGTCATTCATAAACTATATGATCATTTTAATTGATTCATTTAAATAAGACAATGGGGGAAAAAAGGCCAAAACTGATTGCAGTTATTGATCAAGTGTCACAATTTACTTATTGGGATCATGGGTTCTATTTTAGATTCTCTTGTAAAAGGCCATAACTGAGTACAGACATTGTATTTGTTTTTTTGACAAAGTACCTTTAACAACCTATGGAAGAGGACTTTAGAGGAGAAAGTGACAGCATTCATATTCTACACTTTATTGCTCTCTCCCCCTTCCTTTCTTCCTTTGTTTTTACTTTTCTTTATTTGTGTACAATATATTTTACTTGCATCAAATAATTTGATCATTAATTATGTTAAGAGAACATTGAACCAGTTTTTTGTTTTTTGAATGGTTCAATGGGACCTAATCATCTAAATAAGAAATGATTAATTTGAAATAGTTTTTTATTTTAAAAAGCAAGTATATAACTAGCATAAACACAGTTTCCACCCTTTGATGAAATGTAATGTCTATGGTTGAATGCGATTGTATACGAGAGTGTCAAAGGTCCTGCAAAGTTTCTATACATTAGCTCAAAGAAACTGATATTTTCTTATGCAGCTCTTAACCTGTCAAAGAGTTTTGTGCCAGTACAAGCAGTAGAAATGAATCAAGAAAGAATTTCTGAGAGGGAAAAAGTGTTGCTTTCTTTTTTAAAGTGTAGCTAACAACCTACATGTGCTCATTTATTTTAGTACTTACAACATGCTGGTTGCTCGAGAGTTTCCACAAGTGAGCTGTGAACAGATATCACAGATATACCAGCAGACAAAGCGTGCCTCGCAACAGTTCTGGTTTTGATTGTTGGCAAGATTCAAATGTCAAATAATTTTAACTCAGCAGTTTTACAGCAGGGATTTAGAGCATATTTTGTGCTTTTGTAAATGTGGTGTCAGCGTGTGTGGGCTGGTTTGTGTTCACTCTCTTATTAAGAACTGACACTCACTCCCCAGGTCCAATAACCAAAGCAAGCCCTTTAGGCTTTTTGTGTAGCGGCACAAGAACCTTTTTTTTTTTTTACCTGAATCCATTTAAAAGCAGCAGCAGCAGTTGGAGTGTTATTCGACTCTCTTACAGTCTGTCATATTTGCTCTCCCTCTGCCCTGTGTGGGAGGGACTTTCACTCTGGGTTTTTAAAAATGCTACAAATAGAGATGAAATGCCTGAGACAGATGAGCTTTATAGTCATATGACTCTCCTCCATGTAACGCTTTACAGCACAAGTGGGAATGTTAAAGGACCCGCTCCATGAGGAGTGTTTAACATTTGGCCTCCCTAAAAAGCTTTCTAAATGCATCTGTGTTTGCATCGGTGAATGCTAAATTTGAAAAGTGGAAACTTGTATGAGATCAAAAGTGTCATGAGATGCAGCATAGAGGTGAGTGTTGCGTTTTTCTGCCTCAGTCTCTCGGACCACTTTGTTCTTTTTACCTCAAATCTTCTTCAATCCGTCCTTTTTGTGCCTGTGATAGCTGCAGGTGTTGAGCAATGTGCCGTGTTGAAGTAAGTGTGAAGGATGTGAGGGCAAGATAGGATTGGTTTGAATTGCTCTGATGATTTGATTAGGCCTCTAAGCAAGGTTGTTTTACTGAGCTGTGTGGGTGTGTAAGGAGCTCGTGAAAACGTGCCTCTGAATATGTGCTGCGATGCTGCTCAACAGAGAGCAGGCAAGAGAACAGTGGAAGAAGCCAAGGTCTTTTTCTGTGATAGCTGCCTTCGTGTGCATCTGTGTGTGTGGCCTCTTTACAGAAGAAAAGTCAGTGAGACAGAGGGAAAGGCGGATAAAGGGGATCAGAGGATAGGCCTGGAAAAGGCTGATAAAGGCACATGCCACTATTTCTTTAATGAACAGCTTGACCCCATCAGCAGAGGTCAACAGTTGCTTTCCAAATCCCCTTCTTGTCATCCCTGCCAGTGGTGCCCACCATATTATCAGCTCTGTCTATCGTGTCCAGGATCCCACAGACTTCAGTTAGCCAGACCCCAATCTGGCAACCTGTGGCCTGTGGCTCTCTGACACCTGCTCTAATATGGCAACCCGGATTATGTTAAGTCCTCAAAGAGACGGCAGCTAACATGTGATCAGATAGACACACACACACACACACACACACATTCATGCTTGCAAGAGTTTCTCCTCCAGTTCAGTGTGTCTAATTCATCTCAAACCTTTTCTGGATTAACCCTCAGTGAGGCACTGAGCACTATGTATTCTCTATGAAGTATGGGAGGCAGATTTGATATGATTAATTACTCAATTAGCGTCTCATATCACTTCACAGACAATTTCAGGGAAGATACTCACGCGCAATCCATAGGGATGTCGATCAAATTGAGGCTTCAACTTTTGAAGAAAGAAATGTTCACAAATGTCTCCTTTAAGTAAGTTCTCAAAGAAACATTTCGAGCTCCATGAACATGCTAAACATATTCTTATGTAATCATCTTCCAGCGATCCATACTGTCTTTGTTACCTTAATGAGGGGAGCGTGTGCACCTTCTTCTTGTTAAAGTGGAGTTTGTATTTACAGGTTTGCCTGCACTATAGTTTTATCTAGTGTAATTAGCTTCACAACAGACAGATTTCTTTTAAGTATCTGAGTCAAGAGAAGACTACTGCTTAAGACTGTGTTGTCCATCGTATTATAAATCCATTTTATCACCTGCGCCCATCTTCCATCTATCCGTTTCACACAAAGATCCATGAACATGAATAACCCAAAAAAAGACCCCTAAAAAAGTTGGTTTATTGAGCTGGTTTTGGCACAATCTACCTTTCACGCAAAGTCACTGCATTCTTTAAAAAAATAAAAAACCTTAATGCTAAAGGTCAAGTAAGTATACAGGGAGGGTGCTCTTAACTTAAAGACACCATCCTGACACACACTTCTGGCAAAAGGTTAAGAAGCTCAAATTAAGATGGCATTGCTTTTACTTACAGGAAAGAGAGCAATGCTTATGAGAGCACACCCCTAATGGAGTGACTCAGACACCTTGAGTGTGGCTTTTTCTGTTTTTCAAGATAATTATAGCTGCTCGAAGACCTCTGCATTTTTTTTGCACCGGGGCACAAATTCACTATATTTGAGTGTGAGACTTAATGGGGATGTTTAGTGTTGGATTTAATTCAGTTGCTGTTAGAAACTGCTGACCTCTATCCATAAGCTTCCAACAGCTTCATCTCCTGGAGGGAGAAAGCATCTCCCATTTGGCTCTCAGTGGTGTAGAAGAGCGGGGCTGAGGGAGCAGCAGGCCTGTCTGCAGAGGTGACAGTGGAGACGGGGCTCTCTGCTGAAGTGCCAGTGTCACTGTGGGAGCTGTCTGTTTTCTGCTCCTGCTTAGTGTCCGACGGGGGGGTTGGGTCAAGCCTCTGGACTCTGCTCTTTTTCTTGGCTGCCACTCATTCGAAGGATGTCATGGTGCTGTTTCGTTGTATGAAATCCAACAAACGAGTTAATCCTTCCTGTGTATTTTCAGCCATATGCACAATCATCACACAAAGGAATAAATAAATGAAAAATCAGCAAAGCAGTTCTAGGTTTTTTTTAACTGCAGTTGCTTTGATTATATAATGTATCTCATAAATTATGATATATGAGAAAATTCCACTTGTGGGAGCACATGTCCCTCATGCACGTGATCATTAATTAAGCCCTCTGCAGCAAAATACATTTAAAAATTCATCACTGATACAGTCTCTATGAGAACTCAAAGTACCGTTCACTCTTTATACTATAATTTTCCACTCCACTGCTTTTTTAACAGCAATGCGACCTCAACCTCAAACACACCCAGGTACTTGAATAGGCCTGCCATGTTCCAATGAAGTCCTTACACAACATTTAGGTGACAGGGGAACTATGTTTGAATAACAAAAAGCTCTTCTTTGAGCCTTACCTCAACTGGGCTGATGGCAGAGTTTACCACTTAAAGACACTGAGTGCATTAACGTCTGAAAAACAACTGTGGAAGAGGAATTTTTATACTTATTTAATCCAATCTTTCACCTTTAACGCATTTGAGAATTCACCATTGTTTATTACAGGATTTTACGCCAAATATAAAACTGTTTTGCAAGTTTAATTAAAGCTTAGATCTTTTTTAATCTGTTAAATTCTTTGCTTAAAGTGGGATATGATATTTTTCCTTTTAAGTAACGTAAAACAGGGGACAATTGAGCAAACCCAAGTCCGAAAACATGAAATAACAAAAAAGAGCAGTTACTTAATTGTTATTTTCTAACTTAAACCTAAGTTGCCTGTCGATGCAATGACAGCAATAGGGAAAAGATTGAACATTGCATTCCATCACAAGAATTTTAGCATGTTTTCTGAAACACTTTGGTAGTAGTATCATCATCTGGGCCCCTTAAGCTATATCTTTCGGGGTTGAGCAGAGAGGTGACAACCCTAAACAAGAAAAGACAGTGTGACAATGTTGAGGGCATTCCAAATTCATTAACTTCACGCCAACACTGCAGGTATTAGGAAAAACTTATCCACAGGATAAGCTCTGGATGATATTTTATTGCCAAGGAAGGTGCCTTGCTGTGTGGCCACAAGCGTCACTCAGTGTTTCAGTTCAGAGCTGGAACCTGACAGGGTACTTTATGGTTTCTTCATTTCAATTTTAGCATATCATCCACAAATCTATTTGTATAAACTCTTCTGCGGTCTTTTACAGATGCTGTCATCTAATCTCTCAGCTTTTCAGACTGTCTTGGCACCGGCTTTTATTTGTCAGTGTCTGTTTCTCAGTCTGTCAGTGCCCAGATATAAACACTCTAACTCTTTCACACAGGAGGATGAGACAGCTCTTACACGGTTATGCATTTTCAATAAAAGTGTGCTGAGAAAATATGTCAGTCTCTTTGCTAGTGACTCTTTAAAGAAAAACATTTGAGTGTTTTCTTTTTCTCAAGAATGTTGAATTACTGAGTATAGACTGTTTTGTTTGGGTTTTATTGTGAAACTTTTTAAACTTTTTTTTTCCCAGACAGTCTAACCTGTCTCAAGGCCAGGCTAATATTCGGCTCAAGCAGGTTTTTCTTTTAAAGAACTCCTAATTTTCAGTGATCATTGTTTTTTTTTTTTCAAATGAACTTGTTAGACATAAAAGCTTTAGATAACATATTTGACTCTCTTAAGTGCGAGTCCTCTGAACTCGTTATGTGGAGACGTGTCTCTGTGAGAATGTAATTCATTGGCCTCAGAGGTATTAAAGATCCTCTTCTTTAGTCACTCTTGCTGCTTCGTTTTTGTCTGGCTTTTCTCTCTCTCCCTCTCTTTATTTCTCCATCAGTTTTTCAACTTTTCTCTGAAAGTAGCACCTTTCTGTATATTTGAAGCTTGTTAAAGTACAGCTTCCAGAATGCATTTGCATCTTTACTGTATGAGCTTTTTTTAATACAAATTGCAGATAGTGTTCCTCATTAATTTTATTGGTCAAATACAAAATGCTAAGAACATTGCTGCTAAATATGTGTGCCATACAAGCTTCAGCATTCTAGGATACAAGATTGACTCCTGAGGAATTGTTCTTCCCTATTCTTTATCATATCATAGGGTGACATATTAATGGTGTTCTTGAAGAATAAAACAAGGAGCAAGAGCACATTTTGGTAGTTTCTTTGCTTGTTGACAGTTTTTCTAAAGTAAAGTGTTGTTGTTTTATGATAACCACTCATAGCCAAAGTGGCTGCTGTTGTCAAAAGGCCCTCCACTGTAATTTCAAGGTCCCTCTTGGTAAATATTTTCAGGGGAATTAGTTCCTTTTTGTGACAATCCAGATTTTAAAGAAAAGACAAGGTTTTAACTCTGTGTTTGTTTTTTATTTCAGGTGTCAGTGGTACTTTAAGGCAAAGATGACCTCAGAGGACAAAAGAGGGACTGATTATCAGAATGGACATGGTAAATCTCTTTGAAATTATTCTGTCTTTTATTCATTTTTCTTGTGTTGAAAATAGTTCATTATTAGTTTACGTGACAGAGAATTGCCTGACATTTTATTTGGAGTATAAGTATAAATCATTTCCTATGGGTTCCTCTTCTTCTCGGCACTTCAGCGCTGGATTTTACCATTATATGTTTATTTTAATGCAAAAACTTACAACTGTCAATTGTGTGTAAATATGCGCCATACTTTATCATCTCTGCCCCTGTCTCTCCTCCCCTCCCTGAGTGTTCTACCCAATTTTATTTCTTGAGAATCTCACATGGCTGCATGTTGTAGCCGTCTTCTTCTGCTTCACTCCTGTTATGAAAACCCCAAGCTACGGTGAGATTTAAAAGTGAGCAGAAAGAGAAAGATGTGTTGAAGGTGATGTGATGTAAAATTGCAAAGGGGAGACATGAGGGTGAGGACAGCCAAGCTGGAAGGCAGCAAAGGAGGAGGCTAAAAGAACTGAGACACGTTTTACCAGGACACTTCTATTTGAGGTGAAAGAGTCATAAACAACCAGGAGAAAGTGAAATCAGATTTGTTTGGGTTCTATGAATGCTTCAGATATTCAAGATTAACACTTTCATACATGAGAAGTCCTGGTTCTCCAAACCTCTACAGCATTTCCTGTGTCCCTCCTCAGCACTCAACATAACGTTAAGCCGAAAACAGCTTGTGTCTCTTTGTGCATCAGAGATTGATGATTGTTTTCTTTGGTTTTGGGAATGCGTTCTATACCAAAGGACAACAGCAAATTCTTTCTAGCCAATCCCCACTTAGAGTGCGGTCAAAGCCAGAGAAGCAGTACCCTGTAAAAGATTCACCGACTTGCTCAAGGACACTCCGGACAGAGTGGAGGGTTAACGTGCCTGAAACTTCTTTGGAGTCAGAAGACTGCCTCAGCACTTGGGATGCTACAGCTCAGCAAAAAAGCCTGTTCACTGCTGGAAAGAAGATATTGAGCAGTGCCACTCGTTGCCTCCCAGCTCATCAATAGTAGTCCAAAAAAAACAGCTTTCCATTGATAATAACAATTTGTCTCAGAAGGGACCCTATCATTGTTGCTGGTGTCCATGCCTGCTGATCCCACAAGTGATGCCAACAGATTTGCCTTCAAGCTTTTTAAGATACACAAGGCACTTTCTCAAACATTCCACTGTTATTTTCTCTGTGTCCACAGTCCCATTTCCAGGTATAAAGACATATGTGGACCCTGACACGTATGAGGACCCTACACAGGCCATCCACGAATTCACCAAAGAGATTGATCCGTCCAGGATCCGAATTGAGAGAGTCATCGGAGCTGGTATATGCACAAACCTACTCACCAGTCACTTACTCACTGTCTCTGACTGTGGGCAGAATAGGGCCGTTTAGTGTCATGATAACAGTAGCCTTTATGTGTTGATTATCCATTTTATCCTTTAACTCTTTTTTGTACGCCAAAAATACGCTCTGTCTTTGCTTTTCCAGTGCTTCACTCTCATTTCCTCGCTTCATAATGGGAATATATAATGTTGAATAGGTTTATACCTTTTTTAGGTATAGAACAAAATAACATGTTAGAATACATTCAAGGCATGACATTAAAGTATTAAAAAGTTTAACTTATTTGATTAAAGGTCATCAAGCTTTGTCCATATGGGCACTACAACACTGCCTCCTGGTGGTATGCTGAGATACATGCTGATGTCTGAGTGTGTCACTTTTTTTTTGTGTGCAGGGTTTGTGAAGGTTTAGCTTGTGTATGAGTAAGGTCCCTGCTGCCTTACAGTTCATGAAAAGCAAACATCCTATACATGCATACAATGAGTTCCGTATCAATACTTTAAAGTTTAGTTTTTAGTTTAATATCAAATGAGGATGAAGATTAAGAAACCAATGGTTACTGATTAGAGTAAGTTTTTAAGAAATTCATGCAAGTCACAGCCTTTAAGGCTTTGAAGAAACATATTCGTTTGTGTGTGTTTTCAGGGGAATTTGGTGAAGTGTGCAGCGGTCGCCTTAGAACACCAGGAAAGAAGGAGATTGCTGTGGCCATTAAGACACTTAAAGGAGGATACGTGGAGCGCCAGCGGCGGGACTTTCTACGAGAGGCATCTATCATGGGCCAATTTGACCACCCCAACATTATCCGGCTGGAGGGCGTGGTCACAAAAAGTAAGAGAGTTTTTGGAGGCACACAGCCAAAGAAATCCTACCATCATTTTGAATGTTTAATGCTCATGTGTGGCTGGAATTGATAGAATAGGAGGATGTATCTCCTCTGCTGTGCTCAAATGAGCAGGTTTCATATATTGATCACTACTTAAACGAGTGCTTAATACGAAACTGATATTCATTGATCAATAATCCAGGGACTGTAATCACAACAGACGTTTGCACCATTTTTTTAATTTATGTCATGTATGGCATTAAACTCCAGTTAAATTAGAGGAGATCATTATTCTGTCACCATTATTTAATCAAATG
The DNA here is from genome assembly GCA_013363375.1 of Menidia beryllina. Taxonomy (NCBI): domain Eukaryota; kingdom Metazoa; phylum Chordata; class Actinopteri; order Atheriniformes; family Atherinopsidae; genus Menidia; species Menidia beryllina. Next base: position 9,166,138 of record JABUIW010000214.1, read on the forward strand.
CATTTTCATGATAATATCCTGGTGATAAAACAAACATTCCAAAGCAAATGTATGATATTGCCGTTAGAAAACTTTCTCCACCTTAAACGGTCTCTTCTTGAGGTCATGTGTCATGCATTGTAAATGCTCAGTAGGTAAGTAGCCAGCATACAAGCTTGTTTTAGATTGAATTCCGTGGTTTGTTTTCTCCGAGTGTAAGACGGTAGCTTGTTCATGAAAGGTTAATTTGGGTGTGTGAGTGAGCGTGCAAGTGGAAGAGTGTGGACTTGTTAATGAGTCCTGTTTTACGGGGCTCACCCAGAGCAACATATGGTTGTATTTACAGGGGGTGCATAAACTGAGACATCACTGTGAATATAAATGTGTCCGCTGAAGTCTTTCACACCCCTCCCTGACTGCAGATAGAGGACATTCCAAAGCTCTGACCCTGCTGATAAAGATTCATTGATAAAGTTGTACTTATTGAATTGTCTATATGTTCTTTTAAATCAAATAAGCCTCTGCATTTAATCTTCTTCACACAGGGTCGCTGACGTATTTTTGCAAACAAATTTTCGCTTGGAAGATCCAGTGGAATATTTTGTGACATTTTATTTCACATAAAATGGGAGGCATGGTGGTGTAGTGGTTAGCACCATCACCTCAAGGCAAGATGGTTGTGGGTTTGAAGCCCCATGGGAACCTGGACCTTTTGGTGTGGAGTTTACATGTTCTCCCTGTGTCTGCATGGGTTCTCTCTGGGTTTTCCAGCTTCCGCCCACAGTCCAAAAAACCTGCATGTTAGGTTGATTGGAGAATCCAAATTGCCCTTAGGAGTGAGTGTGAGTGGTTGTTGTTGTGTGTCTCTGCATGGCCCTGTGATGCACTGGCGGACCGTCCAGGATATACCCCACCTCTAGTCCATAGGCTCCAGTGACCCCATTAGGGAATAAGTGTTTATGATGATGGATGGATGTTGCAAAAATATGTTTGTTTATTTTTTAACCTGAGCCTTCCTGTCACAAAGTAGTCTTTTTGCTCAGATATGAAACCAACTGAAAAGGTGCTTAGGTAAAAAAAAAGATCTATGAATGATTCAAGGCTAGCATTTGTAACAGGGGATAATAATTCATCAAGCGACACAATAAAGAGCACAAATCCTTTTTTTGGCAGTCGTTGCAGCCATGTCAGTATTTTATAGAACTGTTTCTGTTTAAAACTTCATTGATTAGCAATAACTTGCGCTGAATTTAGGCATGAGCTTGGTAGCATGTTTTGATATTTGTTAATGAATAAACTATCAAAGCAAAACTATTTGGGTATTTTCCAGTAGAACTGCTATGGAGTCAGAGGATGCTCTTACAGTTCATCTGAATATGTGTTAAAAGAAGTAATCAAAGCAAGCTTTTTCCATAACTACATACCCAGTACGTACACACACACACATGCAAAACATTATACACATCAAAACACGTAATCAAAGGCATTTGTGTTTGGCAGAGGGGATTCAGAGTGCATTTATTCAGAGTATCCTCCCCCTGTCTGTCTGCCCGTCTCGTTTATCTGTTCTTCATTCTCTATCTATCGCTTCCTCCATCTGTTGTTGTTCTTCTGAGACTAATTATGAAGGCTATTGTGCTGTGACTGACTGCTATACCTGCTCTCAAATAACAGGTGACACATCAGATTCTGGTAAACAGGTGCGTTTGTTTTTGTTCAGGGGCTGCACCGCATAACTATATAATGTTTTCAGACCCCGGTAATTAGCTTGGGAACAGCCAAGCTTGATCGAATAATTTCCTGTCTGTCCCCGTTGGATTTCTGTCAGTAGAGAGTAGCATTAAAATCAAGGATGCGTTGCTAGGATTTTGAGGATTAAAAACAAATCATCATTGTGCCTCTTTTGGTGGAAAGAAAGGGATAGCTCAGTACAGAGCTGAACTCTGAGTCTACTTTTCTCTGGTGACAGGTGTGTGTGTGTGTATGTAGCCTTCATTCCTTCCAAAATATGCACTCACTTTAAACTGTTTGGCAGACTTTAACAGATTACCTCATCAAACAAAATGTAGCACGTGCATTCACAGACCCAAATTAGTCATTTCCAAGGAAAATAATCACAAGCTATGCAGCCAGCATGAATTGGAAGAAGCAGTAGGGGATGTCATTGCCAATCCGCTGGAACAATGACACATTGCTGTCCAAGTGACTACGCTTGCACCATCTGTTTTTTATAATTATGTTGTGTTTGGGACAGTAGCAGATGTTTCCTATTAAAAAAGATTTCAAAAGAAGCTCTAAGGTCAAAGATGGGGAAAGTAAGTTAACCCATCATGCATTCATCTCTTCACACAATCAGTTCACAGTCTTCAATTGTCCCTTGTGCTTGAGGCTTTTTCATGTTGTTTTTGATGGTGTAATTGATATCCCATACCCACCAATAACACAGATTTTAAAAACGCAGAAAGAAGCAGGGTACAATCTAGACAATTTATCAGTCTGTCATGTCACTGATGTGGAGAAACAGACAGCTGTTCACAGCCCTGTTAAAAGACAAAAATCAATGGGGAATCACTGTTGAATCTTTTTGTGATGTGATAGGTCCACAGCACTGTTATACCCTCAATTTGGAAGTTAATCTCAGCCAAAGTAATGAATGAATTGATTAATCATCAACTTCTTTTTGTAACAGCATCCTCCATCTGATGTTTTTCAAGAACTTCTTACTGCAGAAAATGAGGGATGGTAACGCTGCAGGTTCGGAAATAATTAAAGTCGCTGCACTCTTTTGCTTAAAAGTTCTATGTTTGTCTCATTTTCACAAAACTTTTTCCAAATCTGCTGAGGAACACCCAGGATCAGAGATATCCTTTTTTGCAGCTTTTCTGCACCTTTTTTGGAACGTCTTGAAACTTTATACATGTTTGCCTGTCTTTTTTGCATACCTTCTTACACTCACGTAAATAATTTTATTGTCCTCTCTGGAATACTTGATGCACTGTTATTAGCAGTGGGTCTCATAAATGTGTTCCAGCCTGTACTGTGAATTATTTCTGTCCAAAGAAAGACAAATAAAACATGTATATTGGACCCCTCATTTCTAGGCATAAAGATAAATAATGGATTTTGGACAATAGATGCAGATCTTAAAATATATTTTTCTCATGTTGAGAGATGTGAATGAGGCCTTGAATGGAGCCAAATAGCCTGCAGCATACCGCAGTGTTTGGCTGATGTGCTTTTGTTTTTCTGTGTCCGGAGAGGAAAACCAAGAGTTGTTATTTTTTTACATTCGCGCTCCCTTGAAAGCTGTGCAGTGTCCAAGTATGAAGCAGGCTAATATACTTTAACTTTTTTCATATTTAGTTTAATTGCGATCAAAGGGAAGATCGAAACACATATTAAGGAGAAGTGTAAAATTCCAGGTAATTTCATTAGTTGATTGTGATATTTAATTAGGAAAGGTAAACAAGTTTAAGCAAACTGGCAATGGTCATACCTCACCAGAGAAACACCTTTCCTTTTCCTGCCGTGTGTTTTATAGCTCACCACCAAATAGGCCTGGCCAGTTGCCTTCTGGCAGTAAAGCAGTCAATCGGTAACTCTGTAGGGATCACCTGTATGGGAAGAAATACATTCAGAAGGAGAAACTGGGTTTGCACGTGTTTCTAACAAATGTTTCATGTCATACAAGGAAAAGTTTTACGATTTGAGAAACTTTACGTCATTACCGATCAACCGCTAATGGTTTATGTGTCCCCTCTGCCCACAGTGTGTTTTTTTCCCTGTACCAGGTTGGAAATGCTGCTAAACACTGTCATACAAAGTTTTCTTTTCTCAATTCAATACTTTTTTGGCACTTTGCTGTTTTCAGTTGCTTCCAAATGTTCATCGGAGGATAATGTAGAATGACAAATAGTTATGTTTACCTTCTGAGCGGGTACATTGTGAGTCTTTTACTCCCTCCACTGAGGAGATTTCTAGATACACTTGTGGATCTCAAGTGTTTCTGTGGTGTATTTGCAGGCAGGCCTGTGATGATTGTTGTGGAGTACATGGAAAATGGATCCCTGGACTCGTTTCTGAGGGTGAGTGAGAACTGTAGAAGGAGCATTGTGTCCTCATGGTTATGGCTTCAGCCATAAATATAGTTTAGTACCATGTCATATCTTTGTACTCAGATCATTGTAATACCTTGCGGACAGATAAAAAATCCCCTCATACATTTTAGTGACTTATGACTTGAGGGAAATATATGTACTGTAACATTATCTGGTCATTTTATTGTTAGTATAGTTCTGCAAATACTTTTTTTCTGCAAGGATTACTGGAGTCCACACCATGTATTCCTTTTCTAGATCATTACTCCTCTTTCTTTTTATCTTAAAATGGCTCCATCACTGACCGTCTGCTTTCCTGTGTATCCCTTCCTCCCTGGCAGCAACATGATGGTCATTTTACTGTCATCCAGCTGGTTGGCATGCTGCGTGGCATCGCCTCGGGCATGAAATATCTGTCAGACATGGGTTACGTTCACCGAGATCTGGCAGCTCGGAACATCCTGGTCAACGCCAATCTGGTGTGTAAGGTGTCGGATTTCGGCCTGTCGAGAGTGCTGGAAGATGACCCAGAGGCTGCTTACACCACAACGGTAAACCTGACATCCCAGAATTGAACCCTCAACAAACAAGCAGCAGTTTATAATATGTCAAAGGGTTAAAGAAAAAAATATATACAATTAATCTTACTGAATCTCCCATCATGGGTTCCATTTTTGATGGACAGGGTCCACAGGGTTCAACTGATTGATTTGATATGGCATTTGAGCAGCATGCTGGATCAGATATGACAACCCAGCTTTCCACTCAATGTAGAGATGGATGCCTTTCCATCACTGCATTCCAACACATTAAGAGCAGCCACAAAAATCAGTAACTAAAGCTCACATTTTGCACAAATAGTAGTTTCTCTCCTCGGGGTACAAGAGTAGTTACTTCTCAGCTATACCCCCTAAATACAGTAAATTGAGATTAAAATCACAAGTTAAAAGTACAATGCAGAGGGGATTTTCTTTAAAATTATCTTTGTGTGTCTGTTTTAAAGCTTATTTACTTACTGCTGCCTTTGATTGGAGCCCCATATAGTACAGGCCTAATAGGATGTTTTTACTTTCTCTGCATGATCAATGTATCTTAAACAAGGATAAATCCCCTAAAGATTAAGTAGTTTGTCTGCATGCAGGTTGCACTTTTATTGCTTTACCTTGTTGTGACAATCTAATGACCACACTGGATTTATTTTTCCAAGTTGAAAGCTAATTTATAGCAACCAGAATGTGAACATGTTGTTTACTTGCAGTTAAAATCCTTCACGCTACCCAACATAGTTCAGTGGCTGTCTCCAGCCACCAATAGTTTGGGCTTTAAGTAATCGGTAATCAAACTACAGCAATGTGATGACTTTATAATCACCAATACCTTTATTCTATAACATGATATATCTGTTTGTTTGTCTTTTTTATGTAGGTTGTATTTATTTCAATTCCTGTTCCTGGTTTTAATTAAGAACCTCAGTAGCAATTGAGTATGGAAGAGTCCATGCTACAACAAATCAATTTACAGACACCTGCCTGCTAATCCTCCACATGTAATGACAAAAAGTGACAGTTTCAGTCATTTCATGGTCTGACTCCCCCATGCCTGTGGCTACATATATCTGCTTCAACAAAGTTTATTTTTCTATACCCACCCAATATAGAAAGCTATATTGAACCAGGGACCCTGTTTCAGTGAGGCAATGTCTCTAACCATCACACCATGATGGAGGCCTGTTGAGATGCATTCAAAGTTCAGTTTTCTTTCCAACAGAATATCCATGTGTGGCATTAACAGATTGATGCATAACTCTATTATTGCTGCAGATGTAAATTGTTAAGTTAAACATCCAAAATCTCTTCTGCTGACAGGCTTAGTATGCATCTGTCTAAGCCCCTACCTATCTCTATTTCCTGGTTTTATGGAGGTCATTGTGAAGGAAATGGTGTTCCTTGGTGGCATACCAATTGAAGGCCTTTGTGCCTTCATTTGGGATTGGCTTGGTGGCAAATTTCTTACTCCACAGTCCTTCACTTACCTAGAGTGGAGCTAAAATTGAGGTTAAGAAAAAAGAAAATGATGAGTGACAAAACTCAGAAAACTGAGGGTTGTTTTTTTCTATTTTCTGACAAGTGCTTGAACACATCTGTATCCAATGTGATAGATTAAAGTATAATCTGCCATTAATTAATCAGGTGAAAGATATACATTTTTCAATGCAATTTGTCCCAAGGTTTAAACAAATGGAGGTAATTTATTATTTATTATTTCTGTATAGGATTTTTAGTGGATTTACTCTAAAAAAGAGATTCACTTCTTCTGAACATATTTTTAGAAGCTAGTCATTGCGGTTTAGTGTTAAAAACAATGTGCGTATCTCAATGTTCTTTCTTTCTTTTTCTATTTTTTTACTAACATAATCCTACCCAAATCAAAATTGAGAAAAGGAGCTTTGATGTAGTGGTAGTAATGCCTTCACCACATTAAAAGCAACAGCGAAGGGATGACTTCTGTGTTGCTGGTTTGTTTGACTGTTAATCTGCTTAACTGTCTTGTCTAACACAAAGATTGCACACAATTGTTAGGTTTTATTAAAGGTGAGGTGGAGATTAGTAAAGGAAGAACCCCATAAATGCTTCTGCATGTTTATTTAATCATAATGGAAGCTTTGAAGCGTAGCTAATGCCTGAAGAGCAAAAATCTGTGTAATCTTACTTTTTTATCAGTCTCAACTATTATTTTAAAAATGTCCCTTTGGGGGAATTTTGTGCATAAGTGGCTTTTGAGTGTGTTTGCTTTAATTTTTATTTTTTTCTGCGTGTGTGTGTGAACAGGGTGGTAAAATCCCAATCCGATGGACAGCTCCTGAGGCTATTGCATACAGGAAGTTCTCCTCTGCGAGTGATGCATGGAGTTACGGTATAGTCATGTGGGAGGTGATGTCTTATGGAGAGCGGCCATATTGGGAGATGTCAAATCAAGATGTGAGTATTGAGCTGTATTCATTCTATATCAAAGGATTGATTTTTTTTCCCTCAGATTTGCATAAAAAACAGGATTGCTCTGATCCTCTTTCTCAAATGCCTTCTTTCAGTCATGTCCTCCTCACATTCCCTACTCATCTGAAAAGCCTTCAAGATTTAAAGATGCTCATGGAATGCTGGGGGCAGTTGTTCTATATCATTTCTAAAATTAGCTTTTGTCAGATAAATTTCCAGCATACCTGACACTTACATATACAAGCTGGGATTGTAAAGAGACATCACCAGCTTTTACCTTTGACTCACATCAGTCTGCTTAGAGGCTTTTATCAGTCGCTCAGTGAGGAAATTTTCGGTTTACTGTGGACATGGAAACAACACTGGTAAGAAGCTAGTGTTTGAATGAATATGATTTCCTATGTTCAACTCTATGTGTTATTTAGAGTGACTGTATATTTTTTTAGATAAAGACCAAAACATTGTTTGCCTCTCAGTTTAAGTGCTGCTCCATGAGTATATCTAGAGTTTGCCTTTCATTCTATCTGTGAAAGTTGATACCCTTTGACCGTCTCCCCGGCAGTTTACTCACCTAAAAGAAACCTACCAAATACACGAAGGAGGTTAGGAACATCAATGACAGCAGAAGGACAAAAAAAAGATGAAAAAGAGGGAATGAGAAAGCACAGTAAAGGTCAGAAGTTCAGAGGACCGGGGTCTGGTCGAGGTGAGGTTTAAAGCGGGGGATTCAATATGGCTGAGCAACCTGCTGATCTCTGGGCTGTGGTCAGGGATTGGAGGGACCGCGGGGGAAGCAGATCCATCCCTCTCTCTGCTGAGTGTGAAAGCTTCGCAGTAATCCTTTCAACCTCATACACACAGACTGGTACACATCGATATGCAGACACCCTGCACACTCACACACACACACACACACACACACACATTGACCGAGGTCCCAGGGTTTGGGAAGGATTTGTACTGTTTGGGAATTGCTTAGAAGTGCTTTCCAAAGCTAAAGGCCAGCCAAGCTACATAACCACCCATACACTATCTCATCCTGGTCAGCCACTTACCACTGCTCCCCACAAAGATGCATGCAGATACTCTGCAGTATGAGGGCTAATGCTCACCATCACCTGAAATCGTAAAGGGATTTACACTGGAATGCTGCATGTGGGGAAACCCGATTGCTGTTGTATGTTCAGCATAAAAAAAACAGCAGGATTATATAAAAATGCTGTATAATGACACTGTATAATCAATCTTAAAGTAGATCAATTGTCTCAAAAATTGCATTTTGAAATGCGACTGCGTCATTCACATTATGATGTTATTGCTGATTTTATCTGCCTTTTTTACGTTTTGATTTGATTATTCAAATGTAATAAGTTGTATGCTGTGTTACTAATATTTATTAGCCGTCTTACCATTCCCAAATACCAAGAAAAATAGTATAAACTGAGAGGATTCTGCCACTGAGGTCCCTGACACTCAGCTAAATGCTTGTTCGGTGTGCTGCAGAGCTGAGATCATGCTCCAACTCAAACAAAAACCTTCCTCTGAGACGTCTCAGATTTTTCACTTAAACCTATTGATTTACAAGCAAAATCCACTCCTACAAAGCAAGCTTCTCTCACATTGAGGCCCTGTATCAAATCCATTTCCCCAGGTGATCCTGTCCATTGAGGAGGGCTACCGGCTGCCTGCGCCGATGGGCTGCCCTGTCGCCCTGCACCAGCTGATGCTGCACTGCTGGCAGAAAGAGAGGAATCATCGACCAAAATTCACAGATGTCGTTTCCTTCTTGGATAAACTCATTCGCAACCCCAGCAGCCTTCTGCCGCTGGTAGAGGACCTCCAGAGGTACAGCGGTGGAGTTTCGATTTGAAAAAATTGAGCAATCCAAGTTCATTTTAATGTATTTTCAAGTATCTGTACAAGTGTTTGCACCTCAGAAGAGAATGTGGGATTTATTTGAGGTACAGGGAAACATTAAGCTATCATAGAGCAGCTCTGTCCAGACAAAGAACAAATTCAATCCCCTGAAAGTTAATAAGTACTTTTACTCCTACGCTTGAAACTAGTTTCAACTACATGTCACCAAGAGAACACAGAGTTGTGTTCGCTGGAAATAAAGCCATGATCTGACAGCAATTTCTTTTTTTTTTAAATCAGTCTTCCAGAATCTCCGGGGGAGGAGATGGACTACCCAATGTTCATATCTGTTGGCGATTGGCTGGACTCCATCAAGATGAGTCAGTACAAGAGCAATTTCATGGCAGCAGGCTTCAACACATTGGATTCCGTGGCAAGGATGAGTATTGAGTGAGTCAAAGATCTAAACATAAGCATTACTAAATGACAGTAAAAACAAGGGTGTCCTATGGAGCAGACAGTGGTCTTCTGGCTGTGTTTAGCTTCTGTGAATAAGCAATGGTGAGTCTTTTTTAGCATTTTAAAGTGTGCATGAACAGCCCTCTAAACGGCTGGTCACTGGCCTCTGGTTAGCTAAAGGGATTCTACTTAGTAAGATCTCCTTCACATAAGAAAGTTAGACACCATTCTCTCTTTGTATTTGGAAAGCACACTAAATATACTTAGTGTTAAAAAACCTTAATAGTAAGTTTGTTATTCTTTGTCATAGTAAGTTTGTCATTCTTAGAGCTAACTTAAATCAATCAATAGGGATAAAAGGATTTTGACAACATTTTTTTTAGTAGTTTGGTTTGGTGTACTCATGTTTCTTCCCTCTGTGATTTTAAATTTAGCTTAAAACAGCCAACAACCACAATTGAAAAGCAGCTTCTGTGGCATCATAGAGCCAAATACAAGTATCGGGCATTGTAACACTTCGGAAATGATCATTGTTCTGTTTCCCTAAAAGATCTTTATAGTGTTTTGCGTGCGCCTGTTTGTTTGCGATCTCCCTCTCCGCCTAGAGATGTGAGGCGCATTGGGGTGGAGCTGATCGGCCACCAGAGGCGGATCGTCAGCAGCATACAGACCCTTCACCTACAGCTGCTGCACGAACAGGACAAGGGTTTCCATGTATGAGGACGCCCTTTTGCATCACCTGGGATCCGCAGGTAGATGGCGCCGACGGGAGCGAAGTCTAATCCACACAATGACAGTCTACAAGCTGTGCCTGAGTCCCGAGTCCTCGCGCAGGATGTTTGACAGACTCCTCCCAGGTCTCCCGCGCATCCCAGAGGACTTTTTTCTGCTATACTTCCCTTCCGCCACATGCCTGGTTCCAGCAGACGACTACAGCCTGATAGACTTTACGGACTGGCCCAGGCCCTCCTTTGGGGAATGTAATGCCTTGTTGCAACAGCAGTTCATTGTGTGTGGAGCAACAGTATCTAGAATGTAGATTTGCAATTGTAATCTACTGAATCTTTGGACCTTTTTTTTTCCTTTTTCTTTTTCTGCTCTGAGTTCTGTTCCCACGTAGCTGCTATCAGGTGTGCAATCGTTACATTTTGTCCTTTGAAAAATAAGAATATCCTGAATATTTTTCATTTTAGAGTTTGATGATTTACCATATAGATTTATTTGGATTGCTTTAGTTACCCGCTCTCCAGAGAATCTGGTACACTGATACTTGAAGGGAGAAACAAGTTAGGGAGATTTATTGAATGTTTAAAAGTGTATGATAATAAATATTATAACCTAATATCAATATATGTGCAGTCCTGTATGTGAACGCCCTTGTAAATCTGGATCTTATTTGAATATTTTAGTTACCTCAATATATATTTTTTCCTTTATCAGAATCAGCAATACGGTATTATGCAGTCACCTCTGTATCTCAGAGAGAGATAAACAATTGTGCAATCAGAGACATCCACTGGTTCTTATTGTGAATGTTTGGCGGGGACAGGATTATTTTGCTTTCAGATGAATAACTTCAGAAGTCTGATGATTTTTAGTAGCCACTGTATTTCCAGTCGTGTATTCAGCCTGTTTTTTTGACGTTTTTATTTCTTTGATTGTGAATGTTAAACATTGCCTGTCAGAAGTACACACACTCCACTGTCTTAATATATGAATGTTCACGCAATCGAGCTATGAATAGGAAATGTTTCGGAGGATTGCTGACTAGGACTCATGTAGTTCTTCCTTTCACAGAATTTATTTTTTGCCTGGAGTCAGACACCTACATATATATACGCATTCACATACACGCACACACACACAATACAGGCAGCCGTTTGCACTCGAAACTCGTTGAGGTTGTTCCATGATGTCGTTGGAGAGTAGTTCACAGCTTTGCAGATGGATGACACATCAGCCTGTGCATAAATTGTGGTTATGTGAAGACCGTGGTATTTGTGATAGTGTAGAAAAAGTGTATAGAAGCATAGACTGACATGAATGCGGTCTGATCTGGGATATATGTCGTTATGTCAGGGGGTGGGATGTATCCATGATAGCAGTGATGCGGAATATACTTTATAAGTCTATCTGGAGGCGAAGACGTAGTTAAAAGCTGGATAAGTAAAATAGCAGTGGGCTTCTTGTAGTTTTCTGGGGTCAAGAGGTAAGATAGAGAGCCCGTACATACAGAAGCATCACGACTCGTGACGTGTCCTTTTAGCATCTGCAGTAACAAACACATGCACAAACACTCAGAATGCCTTACAGTCTGCAAAACATCATTTCCAGTGGAGTCACAGGACCTAGCCATGACTTTGAATCATTTAGAGGAAACACACCTGCGTCCAGATGTGTTGTTTTTATTTTTTCACCACAAACTGATTAATGACATCTGGATCTTTGCCTTCTGCTCACAGCATTGTAATACATCCAGGCTTTTCAAGAGTGGGAAAGGTGCACGCCCATACACAAGCACCCACACACGCACGCACACAAGTCTACATTTACCCTCATCGCCCCCGTGCAGAAAACTGAGATTATCAGATGCTGTCTGTTTAGCATGTTCTACTGCTGAGCAATGTTAAAACGTTCTTTTGTACAAAGTACAAGTATACTTATAATTCTTGTATTTTATTTTTCTATGATTTCCAAAGAGATGTTGTAGATCTTGCACACTGTAAGAGGCAGTTATAGCGAATATTTATTTGCAAATAAAGAGGAACAGTTCTGGTGGTTGACTGCTCATTCAAATTTGTTGTGATTTTTGAAGTGGGAAAGTGGTGTAAAAGTAGAAAATGATCTTTCAGGCTGAAGGGCCGACCTCATCAGTGTGTCTAAAGAAACATTGTATTCATTAGAACTCATTTTGACAAGGGTAAATCTCAGACTAAATCATATCGCTTTCATTTGGGTTGAGAACGCGAGTTACATAATTGCCGTATAGCTGAGTATTGACAGCGTGGCTGTCGATACACAGCTCCGGGTGTTAAGGTGTTACAGCTGCTGCCGGATGCTTCTGCTCCTGAAGTGGGTGGAGGAAAGAAAAAAAAAGCCCTCCAGGAAAGAAAGTGTAATAAATCAGTGCAATGCATCAGGATGGAGGTGGTGGGAAGCTCCATACTCTGTGAGCAGGTCACCAAGTGGTTCAGTGGGTTTAATTCGTACTAATAGGATTACTTGTCACAAGCTGGGATGGTCAGGCAGCATCTCATCTATTCACAGCAAGCCCTGCAGAATTGTGTCCACGGCTATGTTTCATCATTCGCATTTGCTTTCATGAAAGACTGAAAATCTAGCAGTAATCAGACCATCTATGGGGTAATGTATTGATATTTAAATGGTTTAGCAACAGCCGACTGCAATGGGACTTCTGGATAAGCTGTCCGGCTGGCTCGGCCTGAGGAAGAAAGAAGTCAACGTTTTGTGTTTGGGACTGGACAACAGCGGCAAAACTACCATAATCAACCAACTCAAACCGGCAAATGTAAGTCCATGACGTTGAGCCTAAATAAATGTGCTTTCCGAATGATCTTACCTCTTCTGTAGTGAAATTGAGAGGGCGATGTGTTTGCAGTCTGGCAATATAGGTACACACTGTACTTGGTACACTCTTCTTTTAATGCCATAGCACAAGGGGGCCTGTTAAAATCTTTATTTCATTGCAATCGTTCGTTTTCAGCATCCAAATCATTTAGGTCCATTGTCAGAAGAGTGGAAACATGTTAGTCAGGTAAAGACAATATCACACTATCCTCTGATTATTTCCATTTTGACATACTTTTGCCATCACTTGTCTGCTTTTGTGTGTTTGTGCGTGGGTTGTTGTGTGTGGTGGTGCATGCAGACACAGGCGCAAGAGATCGTCCCGACCATCGGCTTCAACATTGAAAAGTTCAAGAGCTCAAGGTAGAAATCCGAAAGCTACACTAATAGTTAGAGTTATATAGTTATATAGTTAATAGTTACACAAATTGGAATGCAACACGATGAACTGTTCTTCTCTCTTTGTTTCTTTCTGCCTCTGCAGCTTATCATTCACAGTCTTTGACATGTCCGGCCAGAGCAGATACAGAAGCCTATGGGAGCATTATTATAAGTAAGAGGCATAGAAATGCACAAAGTTCGCAAAATATCTACGATTCTGGAGTTACTCTGTCAAGTTTATAACTTTTTCTGTCAAATGTTTATTTAGGGAGAGCCACGCCATCATTTTTGTCATCGACAGCAGTGACAAACTGAGGATGGTTGTTGCCAAGGAGGAGTTGGATACTTTCCTCAATCATGACGGTACCCAACCATTTTTAGTTAAGTTTGTGATTGAAGTATGATATTTCCCTAAAATTGTGGGGGATAAATAATTTTGAAAAAGAAAATCCATGCAGGTTTCTATGTTTTTGTGGTATTTTATTTTTCCTCTCAATTGGCTTATAAAATCTGAAGGTAATTCCAAAGCCATACAAACTATCAGCTGTGGTAGAAGATGGACATTGGCAAACATTGTGGATAATTTCTGTGGTGAGGCCTGTTCATGATTCGTTTGCTCTCGCTTCGGTTTCCCCGTCAAGATATCCGCGGCAAAAAGATGCCCGTGCTGTTCTTCGCTAACAAGATGGATCTGCGCGACGCAATGTCTTCTGTCAAAGTGTCACAGATGTTAGGTTTGGAGAACATCAAAGACAAACCCTGGCACATCTGGTAATGCTTTTGTCACTGTGATGACATTTTATATAAGAGATATCAGAAACACTCATTTGTTATAGAGAATAATAGAATGACTAGAATATGAATGTAGCCTGAATTACAATCCTAGTCTCAACATTTTGATTTTTCCAACTTATGGCCTTTCAGGTCCCAAGCAAAACTGTGAGGTGACCAACATATTTACTCAACGGTCACCTCTTTTGGTCATTTACATGTAGATTATTGCTAACAGGCATAGCAGCATGTTGCTTCTATGCCTGTTTTTTTTTTTGTCCACGTGTGTTTTTCACCTTGCCATTAGACAGATGAAAGGCTAAGGGCTTAAAAGCTTGACAGATTTAGGGAGCCACGATCCAAGAAAAGTCATGAGAAAGTGAATGTGTGCCACAATCAGCTTAACTGCTGGATCTCTCGCTTTTCAGTGCCAGCAACGCCATCAAAGGAGAGGGCCTGCAGGAGGGCTTGGACTGGCTGCAAGGTAACATGTCTGCTCAGTGCATTTAATACAGCTATGACACTGGCCTGATCACCAGAGGCTGTCTGAAAATGTTAACGTCAATATGCGTTCTTTCATATCCGTAGATCAAATTGTACAGTAAGTATCTTTAAGCCGATTCCTGTTTAAATGTTATGAAACTTCGCTGGTAGATTATCTTGGCTGTTTGGAAGGGATTAATCATGAGGGAGCCAACTGAAAATCTGTTTGTCATTGAGTCTCAAGACAAAAATGATTTCCTATTCATTTATGTATTATTATTCTATATTAATACTACTATATACATTTATGATAATGCAATATTGTAACATTTTCCATCTCCCCTGTAGAGCTAAATCCTTTCCAAACGGGGCTTTTGTGTTATGTTGTCAACATGTAAGATTTATCCGTTTTATGTCTCCTCGTGCTGTATGTGTTGTTTCTATCCACAAATCCTGTGACCACTACCATTACATGTTTCTAAAGTCCCACGCCTTTGTAGATGGTGGGGGATTTCCTTCATTTGTAGATAAGAATCTCTTTCCTTCTGCCAGATCTTATCAAAACAATGAACAAATGAATGACCACAACTGACTGTGGACAGATGGACATGGAACCAGGAACTCTTCAACGGCGGACATGCTCATCATAAAGGATGTAGGCCTTAAACTTTTATGTCAAGTAGCCGAGCACTTCCTGTCTGTGCTGCACCTTCAGATTATGTACTTGAATTAAAATAACTGTGTTATGGATGCAAGACCCCCTCCCACCCGCTCCACCAACCCAATAGGTACTTTTTGTTTCTGTATACAGTAACTTTTAAATATTTTGTATTTGTGGCTGCTTCTTTTTTATTCTACCACACATGCTTCATTCATTTCATCCACAGAACAGCCTTTTTTTGAAAAACGCTGTCACTGCTGATTGTTGCCCTTATTGGAGATCAATAAAAGCTTGTTGCCTGCAGCGTGTGTGCAGGGTTTTGTAATGGATCACACCTAAAAACAACACAATAACAACATGTAAACAAAGACACAATAATGTACAAAAGTCAGTCAATTTAATAAATTACGTAAACAAAATAGTCTCGCTTTACCACTACTACATTTCTAAGGAAGGAATATTTTTTTAAATAAATAGTTTCACTAGTACTAAATAAATATTAAATACGATTTTCTAAAAGTTAACATTTTAAAAAAATAACATCAAGAACCAGGTGATTAACCTTTGAGACAAATACTGTCCAACTAAAGCATTTAATTGGCTCATTTTTCAACCAAGTGTTTTTTGTTTGAAAAAAAATCAAGTCTCCCTCTTCAGGCTTATTCTCCGCTTCCTCGTGTTGGCACTCTTTCGTTCACCTTATGGCTTAATCGTTCATTATTTCTGACGTTGGGCTCCTCTCGTCTCTTTCTCCAGTCCTCTCTCGCTCTTTTATTCTGCACAATTCCTATTTGAGGAACATGTGGAGAAATTTTGTGTGGAAGTGGGCACTGGAGTCCAAGAGGATGCACAGGTTCTGGAAAGTTTCTCTGTCTCCAAAGTTGTTTTCTGCAAATAAAAAACAGCAATATTGACTGTTCTTTTACAGTATTTTAATGTGTCTCACATTCTTCTCCTGGATTGTAAAATGACTTAACTGAGACCAACTGAGAACAAAAATGGTCAAAACTGAGAGTTTTCACGATATAGGTTTGGAGACCAAAGGTAAAATAAATGTAGATGCCTCCATTTTTTGTAAATAACTCACTGTTCATTCTCTTTTGTATCCCTGCCCAAAGCTAGAAGATTAATTCTCGTGCCCACAATAGAGGAAGTTACAGCATTCCAGCAGTTTTTCTGTTCAAAATTAGAGCGTGTGGGGCAAAACTGAAAAGGTCGAACGCAGTCAGAGACAACTGATGATCTGCTGCAGGTGGCAAGACTAACATATCCAGCTGAGCCAAAAGGGTTTCAGAGAGCATAACGAGAGCTGTGTGTCTGAGCTGTCACAAACATACAAACAGCAACAGGAACCGTCCAAAACTATCTGCACTACGCCACAGACTAAATCATGACTAAACTGACAACACACTCCACTTTTAAACGTTAGCATTCTCCAGCCCCGTCTGTATCAGCCCCTTTCATAAGATACCATCATGATAGTGTGATACTTCCTCCCCGCTGTGACAAGCTGCATCCCGATGTGTGTCCTCTGCCTGTACAAGACAGGCTTAAAGAGAACAGATCAGTCGAAAGAAAAACAAAAGTTTTGCTGAAAGTCGTAGGGACTCACCAGCTACAGAAAACTCAAAGAACTCCCTGGTGACTTCCGAGAACATGTTTTCCAGCTGCTGGATGAAGCAGAACCGTTCAGGTGCTGTGCTGAAGACCTTGCAGATCTGCTGAACCAGATTCACGGCCCAACTCATGTGGTAGCCGTCCTTCTCACACACCTGAAGTCATAAGAAAGAACGGACAATTCTGTCTTTTTATATACCAATATTACCACCTCTCTGAATGTCTGTCCGATGTAATCAGTTCACTGTGCTTAGTGGTCTTGGTTTATTGCGTTTAGCCTTGTTACCAAAAGAAATACAATCATAATCTGATGAATGGCAACACAGCTGTTAAAGAAAAAAGGAAACTTTTTGATTATGTCCAACTTACTGTCCTTTCTGATTACTTATAGTGAATTACATTCCGCAAATATGAGGAATGCACAAAAATCTGCTCCATGGAGATTTGACATGGACACTGTTCAGCTGAGGTTAAAAGTTTAACTAAAGTTAAAGTTAGAAGTTCAAATCCAAAGCGTTCTCACCAGTATAATGTAGATGATGAGTCTGGAAGCCTCAAAGAGCCGTCCACTGAGGGCTTTGCCGGCCAGAACGGTGTAGCACAGACGACTGCCACACAGCACCAAAAGGCGGGCCACATTCTCCACGTGCCATGGATGAGGAATAACTGGGAAAGGGCGTGAAGGAAACAGCTTTGAATATCCTGGAACATTTAAACGAGTCAACTACAAAAGCAGTCTGCCTTAAAACAGAAATCTTCTCCATGTTCCTCAAAGGTTCAAGTTTAGCCAGCTGGGGTTCTGTAACATGAATCTCTGCCAATGTATGACCATTAAAACTCTTGAATAAATACCAATTAGCTCCTCCAAGATTGCCAGCATCGAGTCAGTGGTCCAGCCTTTGACTTCTAGTTTCCCAAAGAGCATGAGGATGGCTTTAGCTAGGTCCCACAGAGCAGTGTGTGGCAGACCCCTCTCCACCAGATCCTGCCAGCCTAGAGTGCCTGCAAAGAGAACTGCTCAGTCCCTCAGAAGGTCCCACCCGGTTGGTCTAATCAGATATTCAGTCCAAAAGTCCCCTCACCCTCAGGCAGCAGGGGGCCATAGAGGACGAACAGTAAGTGGGCCTGGCTGACCATGGGCCAGGGTTTCAGGAGCAGCGTTAGCCAGAACTGGCACTCTGCCTGGCTCGGCCACGGGTCCAACAGAACGTGACGGCAGAACAGACGGAGCTGCAGCTCCTGGTACCGCTTAAGCCCTGCAGGCACACGAGTGCATATTTTTTTAGCCTGCTCAGTCTGAAAAAGTTGGGCATTCTCAGTCCACAGCTGCCTTTTCCCACCTCTGCAACATTTCCACACACACCTGGTTTTGCGGTGACCACCGTTTCCGTCTTCTGCATCAGGTTTGTGAGTTCGCACAAAAAGCTGAACACTCTGTGGCACTCCAGCTCATCCCACCCAGCGATCAGAGTCTGGGAAACAAACAGCATTTTTACCTCAGCGGTGGTTTTACTTGGAAACTGTTTCCCAACCACGGAGATGAAGCACAAAGTTGAAATAAAGATGACTTATTAGTCAGCCTAATAGGCTCAAGTTTCAGCCTGGTGTTCTGTAATTATCACTATTTTTTACAGCGCACGGCACTTTTTCCATGTCAATTTAATGGGCTGAAACAACGGGGTGTTTGCTGCTAAAAAGGTTATCTCTGGAGGAGCACATGCTCCATTAGTTCACAGAGCCTGAATGCAATCACACTGTGCTCATCTTCTCTCAGCCATATCTGAGTTGTCACTTCCTTTAATTGCTTCCAAGTTCATTCCACTTTGATATCGGGACCTCACCTGGAGGAAGACGCCGTATCTGGAGAAGGCAGTGCAGTCTGGGGCAAGGCACTGCTCCAACATGAAGCAGGGAATCTGACACAGATCACAAGCATTGCATGTGTTGGTGAGGACTGATCAGTGTTAGGAAGAGTCCCACTTATAATTAGAACAGTTAGTTCCACTTGAACACATCGTGTTCACTTTATTACTGCTTGACATCAAACCTTCTATTAGAATAAATCACTGCTTATTCATTCTGTAACGTATTTCCCTTTAGCTGGAAGTATAGTTCAGGTTCCATAATGCTCTGTAAAATATGGATTCAAGACCTTTTCTAACATGAAGTTGTTGTAAAAGTTATTTCTTTATACATTAGCAGTAAAAAAGAGATATCAGGATCATGGTTTAATAAAACATTCAAACATCAATGATACAGAAAAACTGAATATAAGAGGAAAAAACTGAAAATGAATATTCTAATGAATAAAACTTGACGCTATCCTTTGTCATAAATCACAATTATCTATTCTGGCTTATTATCTCACCTGTCCCTTCCTTACCTGTGAGAACTTGCTAAAGATAAACTTTAACCTGTCCCTCGTTGGTAGCAGCAGGGTACATCTCTTGAACAACAAGCCTGACACATCAAACACAAAAGCGCATCAACAAATTAAGAGAGTAAGAGAGCCTGTCATTCAGTTGGTGGCGTATTCATTGAAAAAAATAGACATTTTCTGATTAAAAAAAAGCAATGAGAAGTGTTTGACAGAGAAAAATACCAAGGTCCCTGTAGTATTCAATAGTAGATCTCTCCTCAAGACACGTGGAGGGGTGGAAGCTTTGGATGATGGTTTTGTTCTTCCAGGACATGGAGGAGATGTAGTCCACAATGTAGCTGGTGATTTCCTTTGACACCATAGTGAACACACTGATTTCCATCACTGACAAATAAACAAACAAAGTAGTTAAAATGCATACATATAGATACCGTGTATGTATAAATAACACAAAGCCTCTGATCAGAACCCAGTGTTGCTTGGATTGGCCTTGAGTTGCAATTAAACCCAGGTGAATCTATAGAAAACAATATTCTTCATTAAGTATAATTATTCGTCTTCAGGGTAAAAGTAGAAACTGCCTTAAACACTGAGATGGTGTTTATTGAACAAATGCAACTACTGCTCTTGGGGTAAATGTTTTGCATAGAAGAACACAGCAGGTATGTTTTATTTGATTTAATTTCTATAACCTTTTACTGTAGCTTTGGGGTGCAATTTCACCCAGTGACACCCACCAGACATTCGATCCAGGACCATACGGAAGACCTCCACAGGTAGCCTGTTGAAGAAGCTGTGTCCGGCGGCCCACTGGCTGCGGGTCATCATGGTCCTGACCGGCCCGGCCCGCTGATAAGTCCTCTTTAAATGCTGGCATTTGTGAGCCAGTGTGCATTTCCCAACCTTCCTGGCTGTTTTCCTGGCCATTGTCATCGCTGGTTGACTTACTATATCCAAAAAAGAAAGAATTACAAACTAAGCAGTTTCATTAAGTTACGTCAGATGAACAAAGCTCCCCCCTGTGGAGCAAAACACCCAAGTAAGCTAACCTCGCTAGCTAAAATAAACTCTTGATAAAACATTAATTTTTTTTCTTTACTTCGAGTCAAAAGTTACCTCGAACTAAGACACTTAATCAACGGAATACAGCTCAACATTTAAATACCTGTGGGCTGTTTGCCCGTACTACTAAAACTGGTTGGAGTGAGTGTGGATGTAGCCGAAAACATCAGCTGTGTGCTAACCAAAGATGAGGGACGAAACATCACTGCACAACGGCGCGAAAATGTCCCCGTGTGTCCGTCAGTCTCTCAAACATCCACTAAAAACTATGAATGTACAATAAACACACGACTCATGATGTCACCTGAGTTTAAAAAGTGGTTATTTCTTACCACTTAATTCAAAAGTACCCAGATATGATAGAACACGTGCAGACGTATAAAAGAGAAATTACAATAATTGAATGAAAACATTTTTACACGGGAGAAAATATCATTTGTATCTTTTTTTAAAGACATGACCCTTCACCTTTCCATAACTTCATTTTTTACTGACATATGACATTTTATAAAGTTGTAGTTATATACAGACACTTCCAAAACTTAAAGCTTTTAAATCTGAAGATGAAAATGTTTAAATATTTGGAAATATTTCCTAAATGCAATCTTATAAATGTGTTTAAGTGTTTTTCTAATTCTGCAGAGATAGCCCATTTAATAAGATTTGATTCAATCTGATTGTAAAAAAAAAAATTTGTTTGTTACATAGACATTACTTGAAAAGCATCAGAGATGCTTTTTCTGTTTTTCTCAAATGCCCCATCCATCCCAAAAATCAGTGGTGTATCACTGGGTATGTGAGTAAATGTTGTGAAAAGAAGGGTGATCTTGTTTTTTGTGGTCTTTTCCCGTTTGTGTAGAATGCCAGAATTACTACATCACAAATTTTAAGGCATTTGTGCCATGTTTCATGTTGTTTTCTTTTCTTTGTTTTTAATGTTGTGTGTATCCTACACGAAAGTGCATGGTGTCAACTGCGAGAAAAAAGCCCCAAAAAGATTGCCACTTCTCAGATCTTCAGAGATGAAAAAGATGGCCTGTACAATGCACATAATGACAGCTCCTTTACCCTCAAGCAATGTGTACAGCAGAGCCACTATGCTCAGCTGCTAATCACAGGATTATTCTGCTTAACTAAGACTATTAGGTGTTCCACATTTAAATGGCATCTCCCACAGGCAGACCTTGGAGAGGATGATCCCTCCACTGTTGGCCTCTTACAGAGAGTTGAATGCGGCATGAAATACCCAGGGGAAGGACTGGGAAAATGCTCTACTATATCAACGGGATGTCACGGTAGGCTACACTTGGGACATAGACAAAGCATTTGAGACAAACTGCTTAAAAGAATTTGTGTCTTTTAGGGATTGTTTTAAGCCTCCATGTTTAATGACCTACAATATACAGCCGTACGGTATGTTCCTCACACGAAGTTAGATTACTAGTACAGCGTTCACAGACACAGTATGGCTTTAAAGTCTTGACTCAGTGCAGAGCAGTGTAGGATTGTTTTAGCATTCAAATGCCCATTAAATGCTAATAAAAATCCTCTTTACGGGCCGCAGCCGTAGCCTAATGGTTAGAGCGGGCGGCCCATATACAGAGCCTTTGCTCGCAAGCGGGCGGCCTGGGTTCGAATCTGGCTCATGGCCCTTTCCCGCAGGTCTCCCCCTCTCTATCTCTGCCCCCTTTCCTGTCAAGCTACTGTCATTAAAGGCCACTAGAGCCAAAAAATAAATAAATAAAAAATAAAAATAAAAAATCCTCTTTACAAGCTGTTTGGCTGTGGCTATTGATGAGATTATCTTTCCATTCATTCTTTTAATTCCTCATTTTTTTGGTGAGTAGATGCAGAGCTGAGATATGGAGAAAAAAAAAACAGTAGGAACAATCTCTCCTCTGTTTGTCTCTGCTTTGGAACTCTGCTGTGCCACCGGATACACATTTGACATTGGCCTTGTTTATCTGTCTGGTGCAGCAACAGGACTGTGTCTCACAACGTCTCTTCCACGATGCTGCTGGCAGGGATATTGTCAACGATGAGGATGCTGATATCTAACAGTGGCTCATCACACAGCTGACCACCCAGGAACAAACATATGTTGTTTGTCCATTTGGATCGAAAACAGTAGCAAGAGGAGCTGCTCAACGTAGAGTCAGTGCCAGTGGGCCTGGTCACTTAGAACTTCTCCAGAAAAATCTTTGTCTCATAGGACCACTACATCAACTTTGCAGTTGAGACCATGGCCCATTAATATTGGTGAGTGTGTAGAAGAATTTTTAAGAAACATCAAAATGTTCTGTTATTCTTAATTTCAATAAGTGGTATTGAAAATGGATGGATAGATTGTTAATATTAGGCTTTTTCCCCAATTAGATATAGCAAAACTGGATTAAATTGAGGGTAAACAAGAGAGGTAAATGCTCCTTTGTTCCTCGTGTTTCCGTTTCATGCCTGCATAGCAGTCAATCATGAACAAGTAAGCACAATGAGGCTTGTATCACAGAGATTTTAAGGGATCCAAGCGGTGCCAGGTCTGTTTCTTAACAATAATTAAGCTTGATAAACAGCTTCTGTCCTTTGAGAAAATAAAAAAATGGGTTTGTATTTGTACATTTGACCATAAAATGTCCATCCTATGGCTACAGAAAGACCAGCATCCTGTCATATTCAAGATGCTGTGCATTTTTGGGTCAGCCTTCTCTATATCATGAAAATGTTTTTGCTGAAAATATTGAGAAAGAGAAAAAGGAAATGATCAAGCAGATTTTCACACTTTGAAGAAGGGATGTTTTTTTCCTGGTATAATCTCAAGCTAAAGGCTTAGTTATTTTTACCACTCTGTTTGGTAAATGAATAAGTGATTTCCACATGAGCTTAGGTCAATCATTACTAGAAAAGAGGACTATATAATTTGGCCCATTATTATAATAGCTATCAGTACAGATATGGGCAGTACAGATCCTCATAGAGTTTTTGGCTCCTGGAACAGAAGCTCAGTTAGGAAATCATTCAGTGGATTGCTTTCAAACCCTCCATAGAGCTGTGAAAAATTAAGTTGATGGCTTATAGTGGTTCTTTCAGCTACTGTGGTTTCTGTAAATGTTTCATTTCCTCTCTCTCTCTCTCTTCTTTTTCCTGAGGGGTGGCAAAGAGCTTAACAAATAGACTGCTGTGCTTTGCCCTCCAGAGGAGAGCGTTAAACAGGTGAAGCTGAACACTGCTGTCATTAGTCACACATGCAGTCACCTGTCGTTCACCAGAGACTGATGCCAGAACGCTGAAAGTTTTCGCCGCTATTTCTCTGTGCACTCAGGAGACACTTGAGGAATGGTTCAGACTCTGTGACTGGATGTGAGCTCAGCGGAATATGCTGCGCTGCTGGGGACCGGGCAGATAAGGAGAGTAATCCAGCCAGATTTCAGCCTGGGAGAAAGTCAGTAGTTTTGTATTGAAAGTGTCTCATTTTCAGTTGATTATTTTCCATATCCCACATTTTAAGTTGTTTCTCTGTGAGGATATCTTTTCGTTGTATATAAAATCTCTGAAAGCTGTGTGTAGTTACACGGCTGTTCACAGTTATACTTCATGCTAGTATTCGGACTCGATATTTTCCCATTTTCATCTCATTAAAAGGGATTTTGGCTTTCTAACTTTGTGTACCGCAGTTTGTGCATCTTTCCGAGTGAATCCACGATGGCCAGCACGGCCGTCCAGCTTCTCGGCTTCTTCTTTGGACTTTTGGGCTTCGCAGGAACTGTTGTTGCGACCCTGCTCCCCCACTGGCGCAACATAGCCTACATGGGCTCTAACATCATCACAGCAACTGGCTACATGAAAGGCCTGTGGATGGAGTGTGTCTGGCACAGCACCGGCATTTACCAGTGTGAGCTGTACAGATCTCTGCTGGCCCTGCCACATGACCTTCAGGTACTGCAGCTGCAGCTTTTTGGTGGAACTTAATCTATAGTTCCACGTCTTGAGAGATCGTAAACGAGAGGAATAGAACGAAAATTCCGTGTGACGTCCTTGTTTGATGTGTGACTTTTATACTTAAACTTTTAAACTCAACAAGTTGACCCCCTGATAGCAATGACTCATTAACTTGAATAATGATTAACACATATGCAGTTTATCATTTTCTATTCTGGAAGGTGGATCAGAGCATAGCTAATTTCACTTTAAGATGCACTTCTTTGTTAAGTGAGGAGACAAAAAAATAGTATTTTGTAATTGTTATATGTTTAGGCATTATTTATCAAATCAAGGTTGTTATTCCCAAAGGTGTAAAGAGTACAGCTTCAGTACAGATTTTCCAGATTTTCACTCTTATGTTGAAACTATCATAACAAAATCTTTAAATGTAAAGAAATGAGTTAGGATTATAAATCTGTAATCATTTGAGGCATAATCTATTCTTCCAGTGCATCCAAGAAAAAGAATATGTTTATGACCTCTGAAAAGACTGCATTAACAAATCAAAATTAAACATGATAGAAAGATTTGAAAACAATAGTTGAGATGTGCCCACAGACAAATCACTCACTTGACTATATATGTTCAATTGAGACTGTTGTACAACATTTCACCTTTATTGTGAAGTTCTCTTCTACTTGCATTTTATTCAGCTGCAGCCACATGTGACCAGGGATCAAAAGAGTCGACTGCCAGTTTTGTTTTTGTCTGTGTCTTTGTCCCAATTTTGCATGCAACTGACCTTCTGTCTTTGCAATGCGTATCAATTTAAACTTTGTGGCCAAATTTTAAAAGGGAACTGCAGAGAATTTGTAATAGTTAAGAAAGAAATGGGATATTGAACAGATTAGGTAACTTTTCTGTCATAGTCTATTTTGCAACTGTTTGATTTAAGCAAAAATCTTTGCTTTTGTTCATTAGGCTGCCCGGGCACTCATGGTGCTCTCCTGCATCACCTCAGTCCTGGCATCTATGGTGGCTGTGATGGGAATGAAGTGCACCCACTTTGCCAGACGTTCAGTGATCAAATCTCTCCTGGTCCTGAGTGGGGGGATTTGTTTCCTCTGCGCTGGCCTTCTCTGCCTGGTCACTGTGTCCTGGACCACCAGTGATGTCATCAGAGAGTTCAACGACCCCTTCCTCCCCAGCGGGCTGAAGTACGAGATCGGCCTGGCCGTGTATCTGGGCTACGCCTCGGCCTGCCTCAGTCTGACCGGGGGGCTGGTGCTGTGCTGGAGCAGCGGCGGCGGCGACAGGCTGCAGAACCCACCCCGCTTCCAAAGGAGGCCGCCTTCATCCCCTCCACCTCCATTCAACAACTTTTACACCCCTGCTCCGCCCTACAAGCCTCCCGAAGCCCTCAAAGACAATCGCGCACCTTCACTTTGCTCCCTCTCCAGCAACGGTTACAGGCTCAACAACTACGTCTGAGAGTATGGAGACTCAAACAGAACCATAACTGTGAGACAACAAGCTCTGGTTATGAAAAAGCCTCTGCTTAGACCAGAACTGTCCTCTGATCAGCGCATAACTCACTTTGTTCTATTTTTACATGCACTTTTTCACTCCCTGCATATCTGAAAGAATAACAAATACATCATGTTACCATTTCCTACTAGAAAGTTTTTGTTTTCGTTGAAGGATAGATGCAGAGAATTTGACTAAACTGATAGATACGCAAAACTCTGTGTAGGGAAGAGGGGAACTGGCATCTCTGGCACTGCTGCGCTGTATCTTAAGGACCAGAAGATGGCGCTATGTGACAGGAAAAAAGTCAATGAGAAAAAAAAAGAATGTAAATAACAGTTCATGTTAATGTGTAAGCAGCTGAGCTGTTTCCTTAGATGTTGTGCCACTTTCTTGTTAGCTTTTATTCCAAAACCAAAAACTTTCAAACAGATTGATTATGCAATAATTAGCCTGTTTAAATAATTTTCTTACTAAAGAATTAAACGGTTAAAGTGATTCTGTTGTGTAGGTGCTCTGTTACTGAGAAGATCAGCGGACAGTTCAATGGGAAAGAAGCCCGAAAAAAGCACTTTTTGTAAATGAGAGTCACTTTTTTTTAAAACTCAGTAGCGATTAAGAAAGTGTGTCTGTGTGAGCGTTCAGACTCAGATTTGTTGATCAATTTAAACTATGTTTTTGATATTTTGCTTGTGACACGTCTTTCTGAAAAGCTTTTTATTGATAGAATTGTAAAACTTGAAAAAAACACATGATGGCAGCAAAGCACTTTTTAGAATCCAAGCAGAGTCCTTTCTACTAGACCAGCTTTGCATCATAACAGACTACTATTTCCACCCATTGAATATTGGACACTTATTCATTTACTGGATCGGGTTACTTTTCATGATTGTCTTTTAGATGAAGGTGTTTGGAGAACCTCCGAGACCTTCCAAGCAGACTGTCGAACTACCTGTAAAATAAATGTTGCCGTGACTTATTTGTAGAAAACCCCTCCAATTAGAGGCGCCCTGTGTCTGACAGACTGTCAGCCAGAAAGACGATAAATTACCGGATGTGTCGAGAGTCCAACAATGCACTTAATTTATTTCTGGCTCTCAAAGCACTTGTTTTTCTATACTGAGGTGGGTAATTATTCTTTGGGAAATAAATAAACAAATTTATTTTCACAGCAGGCACACAGCATGATTGGTTGTGTTTGTTAAAATAGAGAGGTTTCTATATAGAGAGTTCATGTAGAACTTAAGGTATTGAATGTGTTAGAAAATAATAGCGCAATATAAATGATGAGAAACCAAAACTCTACCTTTCAATATATTTTTGGCCTCTGATTTGCTCTGAGGTGAGCTAAAGAATGTGGTAAAGCCAACATCTAGATTAACAGACACCAGAAGTGGGGGATACAAAATATCCCCCCCAGAAAAACAACAAATCTTTTACTGCCAGGTATAATCAACTGAGAATTAGGTTCTCTAATTTCCCCTAAATAACTTGAGTGAAATCCCTTTTAACCTCAAAATCCACGATTATTCATAAGTCCCAGAGACGAATCGTGGAGTGGAGGAAGGTTTACTGACACCAAACTGTGATCAGAGCTGAGGAAAGGCGGACTTCAGCACCATGGACAGCGAATCGAGTCCTCACTCTCAAAACTCAACTCAGATTATGAATGGAGACTGTCCCTGCTTGATTCCTGCGTCGAGTTGTGGTTAGGAGCACTCTTTATAAGTATAGAAGAGACTCGTGTTCCTTTTTAGTCATTAGCCATACGCATAGTTTTGCATATTCTGTTAAACATATCCAAGAATTTCCGAACAAAGTGACGTCCAAGAACTAAGACGGACATTTCCTGCACAGAGAAGATCATAAACGGATAAAACAACGCGGGTGTACTATTTTCATGACAGGCCACAGGCTGCCGTTTTGCTCTAAACATGATGCGTTCAAGTGAGACCTGCGCAACATCGTAAATCAGGCCTGAAATGTAACCTGGCAGAGGAAAGGTTTCCTCTGCTGCCAATGCGATATTATGATATTGGAAAGCTTTTCTGCAGAGCTCGTGCGTCATGGCACTCTCTATTAGGTGCTATTTTCGTCTTACCCTGGAAGACATTCATCCACCATCTACCCACCCTGACAGCACCCAATAAACCCACCACTCCCATTCATCTCCACCCCTCCACACACACACGCCCTCCCTCTCTCTTTCCCCCTGCATGACTCTTGCCGACCAGCATTGGTGAGTTAAAAAACAACACAGGTGATTTGTGTTTGGTCGCCCAGGAGGATTACATTGGGAGTTACAATACAGTAATGTTTTGCCAGTACGCTTAACCAGTTAAACTATTTTTCCCGGCCAGAAACTCTGCTCTTCTGATCTTTTCAAACCAGTTTCTACCAAGTTAAGGTAAGATATTTACAGTTTTTTAGATAATTTCGTAAAAACAATTGTAACTGCATTTGTCTACTGTGACAGATGATTTAATGTCAGATCAATAAGATCATGCAAATCCCGTAGAAGCACTTTATCAGCGGAGCAGGAACCCCAAAAGCCAAGGTTTGTTGTAGGATTCGGACTCAAACCATTTGTTTTAGAACTCTTTCTTGTTGTGGCTGAACAAGTATTCACGGTGCTCCGCATTTGGAGAATCATATTTGATATTTTGTAGTTGATAGTCCAAACAAAAGACAGAGAGATCGGTCCATTGACATTTATCTATTAAGCAACAGATTCATGTCTGTGCGTTTAAAGAACATGGGATTTTTATTTCTATTTACTTTTTTGCTGGCACAGCTCAAAACTATGGCGAAACTGTCGAAATTTATCCCGAGAAACTAAGGAGTACTCACGCGCGTAAAATATCATCTCCGCCCAAAGATTTGCCATTCGCACCAGTTTAAGTGGTCTCTTCGATGAGTCCATTTGCGTTTAGGTTAATTTGTGTCCCTAAAAATTTCGCATAATTTCTACAAATGATAGAGAGTTTTTTTTCTTCGTGCACATCTGTATGTGCGTCATCTGGAAAAGGTAGGATGCCCAAAGTCCTCAAGACGCCGTAAAATTGAATGTATTTTTACTTTTTTATTGATTTATTGTTTCGGGAACGCAGGAACAGTACCCTGCATGTTTTTGATAGTCTGTGAAGTGTTTTTCAAATGTTTCTTAAACTGAACTTTACAAAAAATACTGAGGTTAGTTAAGATCTTTCTAGGTTGAAAGGGCTAGTTTCTTTTTCCAAGTCTTCTGTTTAGGTTTGCGCAAGATCGAGGGCGAATACTTCATTTTCACTAGATATTTACGAGATGTTTGGACAAGCTGTACGTCAGAGATATGTCTGAAAGAAAGCGTGGAATTTTCTCGATTTCTTTGACAATGTCTGATCACTCAAAATTTATAGATTGTTCAATGCCGTACTGCCCCACTGCAATGATTGTTTCTCCAAAATCTCTTGATTTTTAAATAACCAAACGTGTGTTGCATAGTGATTATCTCCAACCTTGGTATGAAAAAATAAAAAATGAAAACTCACTCGGTTATATTTATTTTCCTGTTTCCTTTAAGTTTGATCCATGAGTTTCCAGTCTGTGTCCAGTAGCACTTGATCTCGGCTAGAAGCGGACAAGTGGACAATGGCAATCCACGCCGAGGGTCTCGTGGCAATCGTGCTCTTTTATCTCCTGATTCTGTTCGTGGGGATCTGGGCAGCGTGGAAGAATAAAAATTCAGGTGTCACCGAGAGTGGAGATCGAAGCGAGAGTATTATGGTCGGGGGAAGGGACATCGGACTCTTTGTTGGTGGCTTCACGATGACCGGTGAGTTGGGTTCATTTGTGCTGGCTGCTTGCTTTTAAACAGAATTTACAGTTTTAGACACCATTACATTGTTGTCTTCTTAGATAACTTAAGTTTAACTAAAGTAAATTGATTTTCTTTTGCTTTAGCCACCTGGGTTGGTGGGGGTTATATCAATGGGACAGCAGAATATGTCTACCTGCCGGACTATGGTCTGGCCTGGGCACAGGCACCCTTTGGTTATGCTCTCAGCCTGGTCGTGGGTAAGATCTGTTTGCGTTTTATATAAGTCTGTGATGTGGGGGGATAAATTCAAATAGGGGAAAGGAAGGCAAAGTGTTGCGGCAGATCATATAGATTTAAGAAACACTGTATGTGCAAACTGCACAAAAATATCCTCAAAATGGAATTCACCAGGTATCAGAACTGAAAATAATGTTACGCCTGTAAATACAGTCTCATGTGGCATATTTAAACGATTAAATACA
The DNA here is from genome assembly GCA_013363375.1 of Menidia beryllina. Lineage (NCBI taxonomy): Eukaryota > Metazoa > Chordata > Actinopteri > Atheriniformes > Atherinopsidae > Menidia > Menidia beryllina. The sequence continues at coordinate 9,196,189 of JABUIW010000214.1, forward strand.
TTATGAGTAATGTGGCAGCGTGGGGAAAACTTGGAGAGATACAACAATCGGAGATTGTACAGTATATGCAGAAGAAACACACTTATCGTCAGTTTTATTTATCACAGTCTCGTAAAATAGTGTTGGAAACGCTATTTGTCTGCTTCATATTAATATCTGACATAATTCAGGGGGACTTTTCTTCGCCAAACCCATGCGATCACGAGGATACGTCACCATGCTGGACCCCTTCCAGCAGCTTTATGGGGAAAGGATGGGAGGCCTGCTCTTTATACCCGCTCTCATGGGGGAAATCTTCTGGTCTGCAGCAATTTTGTCTGCTTTGGGTAGGTGATCGAGGTTTGGGACCCCCGTGCAAACAAGAATTAGTCATAAGCATGAGATTATGAGACCATGAGATTAACCTTTTTCTGTGGAGTGCAGACTTTGTGTGTGAATCTGAATGGTTGCAATGCCACACAGGTGCAACCCTCAGTGTGATCGTGGACATCAACATCAACATGTCTGTGGTGATCTCAGCAATGATTGCTATCTTCTACACGCTTGTCGGAGGACTGTACTCTGTTGCTTACACAGATGTGGTCCAGCTGTTCTGTATTTTCTTGGGTTTGGTGAGTTTTAAGTCAACATTCTGACAATAAAATATCCCAACAGACTCTTAATAGAGATAGATATTTTTGACTGGACATTAAAAATAGTTTGTGCTATATAAAATCTTCCTTCTGATTCCCTTCTCTTTGTCAGTGGATCAGCGTGCCTTTTGCCCTTTCTAATCCCGCTGTGTCTGACATCACGGTTTCAGCCAAAGAGGAAATCTATCAGTCTCCCTGGCTTGGTGATATCAAGCCTGAAGACCACTGGCTATGGGCAGACAACTTCTTTTTGCTGGTAAGATATATTCACGGTAAGACTTAACATGAGACAATACATTTTTTAAATCAAATTCCAGTAACATCATTTTATTCAAAACTGTTAGTGTTACAGACCATATGTATTTATCGGAAGGTTAAAGCACAAAGCATTTAAGTTTGGTTTCTTGGTGGTTATATGTGAATTAGATCTGTGATGCAACAGTTAAAGAGTCTATATTTACGATGGTGTTTCTTTTTCTAGATGTTGGGGGGGATCCCCTGGCAGGTGTATTTTCAAAGGGTTCTCTCTGCCTCTTCAGCTACCTACGCTCAGGTTCTCTCCTTCCTTGCTGCCTTTGGTTGCTTGGTAATGGCCGTCCCCTCGGTTCTCATTGGAGCTATAGGGGCTTCCACAAGTAAATCTTCAAACACACACACACATACACACAAACTGAAATAGCAGCCTATTTTAAGGCTTAGTTCTATTTGTGCTTGCAGAAAAATAAACCACTGGTAATTTAAATGGGTGGGTCACAATTTTAGCAATTCTCCACCGTTACAGAACCAACAATGGGAGTAATAGAGGCAGCTGTTTCAAAACAGCATTTGTTGAAGAAGTGGAGTATTAATAACCAGATGCTGAAATGTTCATTTGTGAACACCTGTAAATGGCAAATTACGGTATGTGGTTTGGGCTATGTAATGTCTGGAATCCAGCTCTTAAATCTACTCAGGCTGACATACTGCTGTGAATAGACACAGACACAGATGCATTAAAAAGTTCATAAAACATCACAAAAGTATTTAAAAAATCAGAGAGTTTGATGCTTTATTTAAACTAGAAAGTGTGATCAAAGAGAGTGCCTTTCCTTCATATGCTGTTTACATCCCAGCAGATTTTCTGTGTGTAAATGCAGCGATGTGTACTCTGTCATGAGAGTAAACAGCAGACAGATCCCATCACCATGGGTGGAGGAGAGAGTCATCAGACCGTGCCCATTTAGTGAATATTACATCTGAAGAGGAGCTAATTAATGTGGTTCTTCTGAAACAGTGTCATGTGTAACAGACACAAATCAACTGCTGCTTTTCTTGTCCAAACACAGACAAGAAAAGGCACAGCGTGCATGCTAGAAAGTTGGAAGGTGTGAGAGGTTTTAAGATATAAAACCCAAAGAAAACAACAGGGAATACTTAAATGTTTTTGAAAATAAATTATCTCACAATTTAGTGAGATCTGTGATAATCCCTGCTGTATTCCAGCACACAGCCTCATTGTTTCTCAGCAACTAAAACATGTGTCCACAGGGAACCTTTCTAAAAAGGTTTTAAAGTAGAATGTTTTGTCTTAACCTCAAAAAGTCAAAAGGACAAAAACCATAATGCAGTTTTCATTCCATTTAGAAATACAAAGGTTTGCCAGAGCATAATGTCTCAAATCTTGAAATGGAATGAGCAAATTACAGTCTCTTCAGCATTAAATCAAAGGAACACATATTCATTAATTTATTAAAGAAACTGGCTGAAAGTTGTTTACTTTTCTCTTTTTTTAGATTGGAACAAAACTAGTTACGGTCCTCTCCCTCCAAAGGATAAGGATGAATCAGATATGATCCTTCCCATAGTTCTTCAGCACCTTTGCCCTTCCTACATCTCCTTCTTTGGTCTGGGAGCAGTGTCAGCTGCTGTCATGTCATCGGCGGACTCGTCCATACTGTCAGCCAGCTCCATGTTTGCCAGGAACATCTATCAGCTAGCCTTTCGGCAGTCGGTAAGAACACTAAAAAGAAAAAAAATCATCCCTCGACAAAATTAAAAATCAGTTTTGTCTTATTCAGAAGACATCAAATGCCACCCTGAAAGCAGCCCAGATATGATCTGAGCCGAACATTTATACAAAAGGACTTTCTTTATCCAGCCTTAACTGCCCTCACATTTTTCTGTCCTCTAGGCCTCAGATCGGGAGATCGTTTGGGTGATGCGCCTCACCATCTTTGTTTTCGGAGCTCTGGCCACAGCGATGGCATTGTTAACAGGATCAGTGTATGGCCTGTGGTACCTAAGCTCCGACCTCGTCTACGTCATCATTTTCCCCCAACTTCTCAGTGTGTTATTCGTCAAGGGTACTAACACCTATGGGTCTGTGGCGGGCTACATCTTCGGTCTTCTGCTCCGCATCGGTGGAGGGGAGCCCTACCTAAAACTTCCACCATTCATCTATTACCCCGGCTGGGTCACAGCGGAGAAGATCCACCACCTCACTGGAGAGGTGGAGTACTTTGTGCAGCAGAGGTTCCCCTTCAAATCCATGTCCATGGTCGCATCCTTCTTGGCAAACGTGTGCTTTTCTTACCTGGCAAAATACCTCTTTGAAAGTGGTATGCTGTCCCATAAGTATGACTTCCTGGATGCAGTGGTGTCCAAGCACAGCAAGGAGAATATGGACAAGACCACACTCGTAACCAACCACGACAACATCATTCTTTCAGAGATGGCTCCTGTTAGGCAAACGCTCGGTGCTTCCATTGCTGGGACGTTCACCAACACAGAGGTCCTCAGCGATGATGGAGCATCAAGTCCGGAGTCTTTCCACAGCGAGAACTAGACAACAAAGGCACAAAGATAACCCGAACAAAGGAATGTGAAGAGGAAGGAAAAGAGTCAAAGAGGCCTCAGCATTCTTCAGGAAACTTGCTACTGCCACACTTGGAGCTGGATCTGCAGAAATCTACCGTGGCTTCTGAGTGACTCCACAAGTTTGTTTTATTGTGACATAATGCTCCTTTTTTTTACTTCTTTTTGAGATTCCCTGTCTGGGAATAAGACACGGAGTCTCAAAGGGATGTGCAAAGCATACCATAGTCAGTCTTGTGTTTTCTGACCATGACTCTGTGAATCCACAGCCACAACAACCATTTTACTTTGAGTGCTGCTACTGTGACCAGAGGAATTGTCCATAGGCAGTCAATGAAAACTGTCTACAAGGAGTTCTTGTTGGTCAGAAGAAAAGTGCAATATCTAACCAAGAAACTGTGCCCATGTCTGCAAGGCATTGCATATGTATGTTGATGTTCCTGCATACATGAATGCCTAAACACGGGAAGTTTCAAGTGAATGCTGCTGGGAGTTTTTGCAGACTTTCAGTTTTAAGTTTAGGTAGAGAATTTTATTAATAGAGCAATAATATTTTTAGGATAATTATAAACATACAAATCATCAATCGCATTAGTATAACTGATTTTAATATGAGGAGCAGTTGGATTTTAATGTATTATTTTTGGTCTTCAGTAACACTCAGTGATAAATGAGGACATAATAAACAGCCATAAAATGATCACATGACTGAACTTGCCAAACAGATGGATTATTGAGAAAACCTTCACCGAGAGTTCGGAAACCAAAATCTTTGAACAATCACTGCCAAAATTTATAGACCTACCAACATGTTGCAGTATGGTTATATAGTCACGATTAAGCCTTACAAATCAGAATCTTAGTGGCATTGCAACGACGCCAAAAAGACAACACTGACCTGATTAAGTTGGGAATGAAAACGTGTTAGTAGAGACCTTTCAAGAAAATACTATCTATTGAATTTAGCCAAAAAATCCCACAATTTTTAACAAACCCTGTCTTGGAATTGCAGACGAAAATTATTTGTAGTCAGTTAAAGATCACAGAAAATTCAAATAGTTAATAAATATTGTTTTTATGATGGAAAACATCTGATCTGTCTGAATTGAAACTATATTAAAGCAGTGTATTGACATTTCTACTGGAAAATAAGTCACTGTGCTCTTGTGTTGTGTGTCCTGGAGGCAAAGTTTGGTTGTTTATGCATGTAAATCCCAGCTCTGCAATCAGTTAGAGGGTATAAGTCAAACTATTCCTCAACTGAATGAACAACATCATTCACCTTGAGCAGCTAGAGCCTCACGGAAAGCAGAATAAAATGAGAGGAAACTTTACTGTAAACTTTACTTTGATTGTGGAAGGGTAGGTGCAATCCTTTAAGATATCTCTCAACCCACAGTGCCCAGATTGTTCAATGTTACTTTCCATGACAACCCAAGCTGTTCTTTGTTCATGTCCTAGAGTAATTATAGATGTTTTTGAGGTAAAAGAAGGACCTATTAGATGTTGGGATTGGGGTGTCATAGTCTTTTGACTGATTGGTACATACATAATATATTTGGCTCAAAAGTTTTAAATTGACCCTAAAATGTATACTGCAAAAACATCAGATGGCTGAGAATTTGCCAAAACATAATATGATTTTGAATTTAAATTAATTACATTCTACTAAAAAATGCAAAACGAAATGTGGAATTTGGTTGTTTAATTCTTACAATTTCATCATCCAGTACAGAATAGTTACTGCATACAGTTTAAGTTGTTGCAAGAATCGCCTTCTTTTTCTTTTTTCTTATTTGCATCATCAGTTTCCAAAGCATCTGTCTGAAAACAATCACAATTCTCTTTAGTGTGAGACTTGTGCATCACATTTCTTTGCATAGTCAACTGCAGGGCATCAATAGCAGTCCCAAGCACAGAGACACAAAATGCTTTTAGTTCTATTTCGAATTTAAAATAAGATATTTACACGTGTCATATATACAGTGGTTTTGTTTTGAAAATTCATTCAAATTTTGTTCTGCTGTCAAACATTTAGAGGAACATCAACGTTCGAATGTGATTATAACAAAATATGACAGAAACTGAAAACATTCAAATTGGATTTTTTCAAATACATTTAATAGATGAAAGGAACTCATAGCTGCCTGGAAAGTATGAAAACTAAAGCATATGTTTTAATTTTCAAATGATCATCAGGGGTCCTTAAGCATCATCCCACGTACAATTTAGAACGTGTCTGTGTCCATTTCTGATGGTGTGTTTGCTCTTCCTAAAGCTGTATTGACTAGTTCACGGAGTCAGGAAATGATTATTCCTCCCAGGATGGTGCTGGTCATTATTGATCCTGCTCCTGTTCGATTAGGTGTCAGGACATTTGATTAATGCTGCAGAGAGGTTCGAAACAAAGGTTTATGACAGTTTGTTTGAGTGTTTTCATACAGTGATGAAAAGTGTGTGTTATCAGTTGAGCATTCGCGTCTCAGTTTCAGCTCTTCCAGTAACACATATTGCGACTTTAAACTTACAAACACACTTCTGCCCTTTAGGGGAACTCAAGAAACTCGATCCTTATTTTGGCACAACCAAGTGTTACTGCTGTCCTGTTGATTTCACTGTGCTTACACCCCATCACCTTTGGAGTAGACGTTTAAATCATAGACTTTATTTCTACTTTATGCCATTTTAATATGTAGAATTTTTTACCAAAACCAACAAAAAAAGTTCTTTAGGATTTGCTTTCTTATCTAATGAAAAGGTTGATGAAAAAAGCTTAAAAAGAAAAATAATAGCTTCAATTTAAAAAAGATATAAATTTCATGCTTGCTATAGGGGGAGGGATGGGGGATTATCTAAGTAAAACAATAAAGAAACAGACTAATATAATCACTGATTTACATGGTGTCAGTGTACGAAATATCAACCTGGAGGTGGAAACAAAACCTTTAGCTGTTTCTACTACTACTGGTTAACTCTCTCCAAGCGAAAAAAACAAAGCATGTGTCTCTTTACACTTTTTTTTGCTGTTCTTTCATAGCATTCCCCCACATATATAATTTTACTTCCGCCAATTTTGCTGAGAAATTAATGGTCACCTCGCATTGGTGACATTTCTTTTTCTATCTCTACTGCACAGAAGAATGAGACACATTTACCATTTTATCCACTGACTATTCTGCTTGCATCATTTATTTTTTACACATACTACGTATGTATTCCCAATCGATCCGCCTAATAACTTTGGTCAAATCTGAAATTCTTGTCAGAATTCCATCATTCTTCCTTTCAAAGGTTTATTCTGAACGAGTAGGGAGTAACAGCAAAGGTTTATTAATAAAACGTGTTAACACATGCACAGAAAAAAAATTCAGGCTAAGCTGTTGAACTGATGTTTGTGGCTCCATGTTGTAAAAAACAACAATGCTGTATTTTTGTGTGATAAATGTTAAGAAATATATATATATATAAAGTACAAATTAGTCAACTTCTAAATGCAGCATTAAAGAAGATGTTTGTCTATTTATTCATGTAGTGTCCACATGAGTAAAATTGTAAAAATGTGAGGTCAATTGAATAAATTATATTGTTTTAGTGCAGCCCTGATTTGGTCTTTTTTATGCCTGTTTTTTTAAGTGCAATGGATTGTAAAGATGACAGTGTTGTGTGTTTGATGCGATGGCGAATAAGAACTTTGTGTACTTGTGTTGGGAGAGCTGTTGTGCCTTCCACAATTTATGGACCTATGTGTATTTTGGGGATGACAAAATCTCTTTAAAAGTGTAAGTCTGACGGAAAGGCCGGGTCTTATTGGGTGGGGGGTCCGCTCATGGTTTGGGCTTTTCTTCTGGTAATGAATATGAGCGAATGCACTGGCCACCTATTTAATGAAAACTGAGTGTGTCTGTGTGTGCTGACGGACAACCGGACGGTTTAATCTCGGGGTTGGCAGATGCTTGGACGCATCAATCAAAATGCCCACCTCAAAATGTTCAAACTGCCAAAACCATCAGGGCTGTCAGTCTCTCTCATATACAAACACACACACGCTTAAATTCCAGCATGCATGCGGCCGTATGATCCCGGACTGATGGACCCAATGTTTGAATTGTATTTTTCTTTGGAGCATTAAACAGCTGCCATAAAAAGGGCAAAAACGTACCATCTGAGGGATAAGTGAATCTATAGCATCTCAGAAAATGTAATTTTTTGGGGAAGAGACAGAAATTATGCAACTCTCTTTTGAATTTATTACTAAAAACACCATAATTGTTAATGAATAGCTCTGAAAATATCATATTCTAAGGCAGGATTTGATCGAAGCACCAATGGTTATGCAGAAAAGGAAAACACTTTTTCATCCTCGGAAGAACCTTTTATAATTGATGCATCGTTGGCTCCTATATAAACCTCCAAAAACTGTACAACCTCTGATATTTATTATCGGTTTATCGCCACAATCCTCTGTGTGAACTCCCTGCTAATCAAGAGAGAAATGATGCTTTGAATATTTCTGTCAAGCTAGCGTTGTATCTTTGTGTATTCATACATTTCTCTATCGAACCCTATAGGCCGGCCGCGGGGGAACAGCTATAGTTTTATCCTCTGTGTAGATTTATCTGTTTAACACAACGGAGAATTTCCCTAATGTCATCAGCAGTATATACTTCACAGATATTATATACCACACGCACACATTCAGCCCTGCAGCTCATCTCATGATTTATTCTCTCTAAGATGACAAAAAGTCTTGAAGGCAGCTAGAAGTGCTGATTAAAAGACAACAAATAACTTCTATAGTCTCACGTACGCCATTTGAGACATTGTCCTCTGTCTTTTATATGCTCTTTTTTCATTGATTATGTATATTCTTGCATTTTTCATTTCCTTGAGATTTTAATATCAGTTTGAGAAATGCTCAAATAGACCATTTGTGCTTGTCTCTGAAATATTAAGTCTACTGTTGAGTTTCCGATATATGTATACAACATTTAGCAAGTGAACTGAATTATAAAAAAGAAAAAAGGTGAGAGAATGAGTTGTCCTAATGTTACCTGCGCAGGTTCATGTGATCCTGAACTAATAAAAGACAATGTGGGAGCCAACTTCAGTCTTCTGAACATCAGAGGTAATTGCATGCACACATAAATAACTTAGAACAAATCTACTCGTGACACACCTGAAGCCATAAAGCACAAAGCCAGCTAAAGATGAAAAACTGGAAGGTATAAAAGCAACAAGAAATGTGAGTAATGGGTTAAAAATGTTAAGATGAGAAAGTGACATCATAATATATCTAAAATGGCAAAAAAAAAACTTGCTTAGAAGAAAGAGATGATTTCATCTATAGCGATAAATCTTTGGCCCATTAAGTGCTTTCTCAATAAGGCCTGTGGATATGAGTCAGTCTGGAGAGCAGTCGTCGTCATTATTCACATTAAACTAAGTGCTCCACTGCTCAGGACGGGGCGGGGGGAGAAATTAATGGGAAGGCCAGATTTTTACTGTGGGACCCCTGAGTCATACGTAGAATGGGCTGGACTAAGAGTCTCCACCTTATCTCAAATACCAGCTTCTGTCCTTCACCACAGAAGAGCTCAACTTCAGTGGGCTTTTCTCCTAGTTGAAAGTGACAGTTTCCGGTCATTGTTTTAGTGAATCACAAACAAATATCAGTCATGGAGTCTGAAGGGATTTTAAGCCAGGTGTTACATAAAATATGTTACCGTGATTATCTTCACTAGTTTAGTTTTTGATGTGTAGTTTTGTAGTTCAGTTCTCTGTCCCAGACCAAGGTAATATGCTCCTTATCAGTAATGACCGCCTTTGATCACCTCTGTTTTGAAGGAACAGTGTACTTTTAAATGATTGATGTAGATGTAGAGAGTTACAAATGTGACATAAATTGGACTAATTGACCAGTTTGTGTAACGTCAGGTTTAGCTTTGATTGACATTTCATTTGAAAATGAAATGTAGATGACTGAAAAACATGTCAAAACTGCTTACATAGTTATAGTTTTTTTTTTCCAAGTTGCCATTGTTCAGTCCAAACGAACCATTAAAAGCCCTTCATGTGAGCTTGATTCCTCGGCAGCCTTTTTCTTACAGGAGATTTATTGGATTATGATTGATTGACTCTTAATAAGCTTTTAGCATAGAAACACAAAGTAAAAAGCTAACAACAGTCTTAGGATTTGGTCACACATTTGCATAACACACCAGGTTCTAATAGATGAAAGACACACACTACCTGAAAATATTGACTTACATAATCACACATATTGGACGTGTTCATCTCATCTCCCCCATGGGTGTTGGCAGCAGGTATAAAAAATGCTTTGTTTGAAGCACAAAAGATTGATTACATACTTCATGTATAATGTTTGGTGCTGAACTAAATGTGCTATGTGCTGCGTTGTGTGTGTCAGAGTTACAGATCACATGGCACACGGCACTTCTCTGTGCTTTCATGAATGCCTTTTTCTCCAGGATGGACACAAACACGCATATAAGCCGATTTCCAAGTACTTCAGATCATGTTTTCTTTTGGCACTGTGAAGGAGTAAATTAATTATTTGACCGTGCAGATAGACATCAATAAGAGAAAAATAGCTATAGAAATGTATCTGTTTCAGCCGTTGCAAGCCTCAAATGTTACAGTCCGACAGTTCATTAAAAACTTTTTTTTGTCATAATTCCAGAATAATTGAACATTTCCTTCGTGCCTTCAAAAGAGGCCCCAAACAGGTTCAGGGTTTGTATTCAAGCCCTTGTTTTGCTGTAGATGCAGAAGCACTGGTTTCCTCTTATTAACTCCCTTTTTTCCTCTCTTCCTTCCTGGATAATATGCCTTCTTTCCATTGTGGCTACATGTGATTTTAATTTTTCAGCTCGACAGTGATTTTGCAGTGAAAATGATTTTGCAGTAAAATGAAGTCACATTTGTTGAAATGAAACAATATCATACAATTGTATTTGAACATACCATATTTTGTGCTAATCTCATTTACATTATTAAAGTTGATCATGGCCAATATACCTCTGCTCAGATCAGGTTGCCTTCTGTATCAAATTAAATTGTGCCAGAGGTCTGTGGTCTGGAAGGACTCAAAAGAAAACCTTTAGATAGGTACACTATCAGGACTGACAGCAAGTCATGGAAACTATTTCTGTTTTGTAATTAAGTTTAAAACAGTTGAGGAAATCTATGCTTAATCTATTTAATGATGAAAAGCAGCAGTAGTAAACAAAAAATAACACATTTGTCACAATCACAGCTTATTTAACATCACTATACTGGCTTTATTTTGTGTAACCACAAATGTAACCACACATGGACCAATTTGAAGTTAGAATTTGAATATTTACAGCAGAACCATGAGCAGAGGTTTTTAACCTTCCTGAAATAATAATAAATTAACAAAGACAAGCAAAGGGGAGCTATTTAGGATAAGTAGGAATCAATTTGCTAACAATCAATAGAAATAAACCTTTGTTTGCTGCTTTTGGCAACAGAAAAAACTAACATAATCAACCGAATTAAATAAGAAGATTAACAGGGCATGTTACAGTGAACTGTGCTTCAGAAACAGTCACCAAAAGCAATCAATCAACTGCAATCAATTGCACAGGCGTGCTTCAAAACAAAACACAAAAAGGAATCAAAGCTAAATCTCTCTGAAATCCCTTGGGGAGCAGTAATTGCAGAGGACTTCTGCAAATATACAATAGGGTAGCCATGTTGAATAAGAGAACAGAAACATGCTCCTAGATTACTGCAGGAGAATTATCTTAATTAATCTTAATCGTATTTCTAGGGTGGAAACAGTTTTTCTTTGGCTGCAGAGCAGTTTATGAGTTTCAGTTATAACTCAGAGAACCGAACCACTTAGTTATAAAGCAGTGGCCACAACAGCACAATAGTTTTATGAAGTATATTGTCATAAAAACTCAATTCCTAGCTTTTAGAAAGCATATTTATCCTGTTCTATATTGTAGATAGCCTGAGTCACTAATGAATTATTTTCATTTTACAACAAATCATGAGTCAGTGTTTAGCTCCAGTGTTTTTAACAGAGTTATGACAACATTTCTCTCTCCCATATGATTCACATGGGGCACGTATTGATTCCCTCTCACTGTAGTGCATCGCGGAAAGATACACATCTTGAAAAACACGTGTCATGAGAACTGAAATTTGTGCATGCGTCTACACGAAGTGTGTTTCATTCAGCAATGAAAAATTAAAAGATGGAAAACCATTCCAATTCTGCTGCTGCACAACTGCCATACGAGGGATGTATGTCAGCTTCGATATAATGCCATTTCACAGAAGCGACTCAAACCATCTGACACGTTCTGTAGCCTTTCTTAGTAGTGCAGCACTAACTGATTGCTGTGGTGGCTGCCCATGTATTGAACTGCAGTAAGTAATGAAAATAGCGAGGATCCAGCACCGCTTCTCCTATTGATCCCCTCACTGGTAAGTGGCTTGGCTCCAATTAGGCCTTGATGGGTCCAGGAGGGGAAGAGAGAATGAATAGCATGAAATGCGAAGCCATGGTTTACCTTTTTATTAAATTAACATTTGGTTATTTAAATCCCCATGAGCCATTTTTAAGACTTGAAAATAGAAAGAGTCAATCAATTCTGAAAAAATGAGCTCTGACATAAATCCTTTGGCAAAGAAATTTACAAATCACCTCATAACTGAGTGTAATGTTGGACACTGATGGTCAGTTCCTGTACCCACACTTTGTTTTTACATTCCACTTTCGTACAGAGCTGCACTAAGCTTGCTTTTCCTCCCAGCCGAATAGCTGACAGGAGCTGACTTGTCACAGCAATGCTAACGTAATCAGCTGAACCCACACAACCTTCGGTACACAAATTGTATTACACTACAGTTTGTAGGGAGGCTCACAGTGATTTATTTAATGCCTGGACTCACGATGAATCCTGAGTAGGGAAAGAAGATGCTGTCTTGACGCCATATTTTAGACATACACATAAGTGAAAGAAAACAAGGCTTTGTGCACACGTTAGTGCCTTTGCTGCTGGTCCACGGTTATGCTTCACTGCCACTGCACATCTGGCTTTTACAGGCAGCTGATTCCAAACATTAGATGCCAAAATGGTAAAATAGACCATTATAAATAAATAAAAAGCTTCTGAGGCTGAGATGAAAAGATTAAAGCTGGCAGGTGAAATGATGCTCAGATAACACTGCAGATGAAATCAAAGATTTTTTTTAAATTTCCAGCCAAGGCGATACATTTTTATTCAATGCTAGATTCGCCTGGTTTAAATTTAATTATCGTGTGTTAAAATTGATTGAGTTACGACTGATGAAAAGCCAGGTAAATAATTTTATTTAATCTGAAATGATAAACTTTCCTTAACCTTGATTTACTTAAATGTGGTTAATTTTTTTTAGCAATAAAACATATCATGTGGACTGATGAGGAATACGTCATTGTCAGTGAAAAACAAATGGCAGACACAGTTAGACATCTTCATCATTTGACCATTAAAACTGGACATGTGAGAAAGATTATCTTTTAAAGCTGATCTCGGCAGTCTTTGATTAATGTTTGATAGAAAAATAATCCCGGCAACCAAGACTATCCCATAGTTGTCAATGGTCAAACTGCTTCTCTATTTATCATCTTCCTTATTTATCCAATCATCCGCTGGTTCATGTGCACCTGTTGCAGTAGACAGGATGTTTCTCTGATTAAAAGAGACACCAGCTGCTGGCTAACAGGCTAACAGGGCCGGAACATTCGTCTGGTTAACGGAGCCCTGACAGTCCTCTCCCTCTCATCCACTCTGCTCTGTAAAGCTTTACAGCGCTGTCTTTTAAAGATGACATATGACAGGAGCAGGGGTCAGCTTGCCAATACCCTCCTACTGTCACAAACACACACACACACACACGTTGCAACTGAAGAGGAAAACCCAACATGGAGGGATGCGCTGTCCTGTGTTTGTGTGTGCAGCACAGTCGGTGTAGTCTTGGTTATTTATTTGATTATTTTTTCCACTTTTACATCTCTCATGAATCAATAGCGATGGCTCTGTTCAACTCTGAATGGTTGCCATCCCCTGTTTTGTGTGTCAATGTGTGTGTGTGTGTGTGTGTGTGTGCGTGTGTGTGTGTGTGTGTGTGTATGCGTAACCACAACCATGCAGGCTACAGCCTGTGCACAACAGAAGACAGTGAATTGGACCCCAGTGACTACCACGTTCCCATAAGCAATCACTAATTAAAGAGATGCATTACTTATTAACAAATCAATTAATAATTGATTAATTAACAAGAGGAAATCGAGTCCATTGGCACAACAGAACCTAATTAGGGTTCAGTGTAATGTTTCCACATATGATAGATGGATTCTGAAGGGTCAGTAGCTTTGCACGAATACTTCAGCTTAGAAGCATGTTTTTAGAGATAAAAATAATTTCTCTTATCTCGACTTTTTGCTTTTCAACTGTAGCTTTAGGCCAAAAGGAAGATGAGTACAGATGTTGTATAGTATAGGCAACCATTTCTGTGAGTGGAAAGAGCCTCTCTTTGCTATTTGGTCAGTTACCTCAACACTGCCAGCCACTGCAGATTGAGGGTATGTGACCTGGTTGAAAGGCCACCTATAAAAACAGCACTGGTTCTGCAAACCATCGGTGAAAAAGGTTGAAGAAATGCTCAATGCTCAATGATCTGAGGAGTCATTTCCTAATACTTTATGCATTCGTGTGTAACAAAACCTGCCAAGTTTTTACCAGGCAGACAGGATGAAAGAAACTGCATGGATGTCTTTGGAATAAAAAAATTACTTCTGGAGGTTTTCCAGAACTTGAACACAAGCAGAGCTAATGCTTTGAGAAAAAAACGTATGATGTCAAAGATTGATGAAGAAACAGCTACAGCTGAAATTATTGAGGGTGACTGAAAATAATAGGTCAGTAATTCAGCACACATCTAAAAAGTGGAACTCGCAAGACAGATTGCTGATAGAACAGTCTAAAGAACAGTACAGTCCAGTTTAGACCGTGCTGAACCAAAACATGCTTTTTTCTTTCTTCCCTTCTCAATGTTGCTTATCTTCTTCCACTAAGATGATTAGAGTAGATTATTTGCATTTTTTGTTGTTGTGAGAGTAAGATAAGACGTTTTTCACATGAAGGGAGGACATTTTCAATTTCTGATATCTGTATTTTGGAGGTCAAGTTGACATTTCCTGAACCCAGAGTCATCACTATTTCACTAATTGACAAAGAAAATACATTCTGCAAACAATGTTGAGTTGGAGGGTGTGATGTCTATTAGATACACTGAGATAATATACTGACTAATATTTTCTGTTTCAAATAAATTAGTGACAATTTCTCTGATAATTATCTGTTGTCAGGTGCAATGAAATGAATAATTTGCGATTTTGCTGAAGTCAATGTCAATGACTCCACCAAGGATTCTCTGCGCGGAAACATTAAAGAAGGATCTCATCTGAATGTGTGGAATTGATGGTTTATTGATTTAGTAAAGTTTTAATCATTGTAAGTGCAATCAGTTGGGGAATATCAATTTATCTTGTACATGAAATTTGTTGCATACTCTCATCTCTGAAAAAATCTAACAGAGTTTCTAATTTAAAATAGCCAATGAACTATTGTCAGAAAGAAAACCATGAGAACAGCAGCAGTTAATGTTTGTTCCTTTATTCACTGCTTATTACATGGGCACAGAGATGCATTTCACAAGTAACAGTTGTGCATTTTCAGTTATTCACTATAGTTCTGATTCATGGCTCCCTTTACTGTGCACAGGAAGCAGCAGAGGATAAGTAGATTACCCGCCCTGAATGGGAAAAGATCATTAAATCTAACATGGACTAACCCATTTACCAATTCATTGGCCCTATTAGGAATGAGATCCCCTTCTCTAATGCTGAGGAATGATTCCTAAATTAAGAACAAATAACACTGAAAATAAAAATGTTAAATGTTTGCAATCTTTTTCTAAAGCCTTTTTTTCACCAAAAAACAGGAATTGTTTTACGTCAGGGTTTTTACAGTAATTCAGGGTGGGAAGTCTGTTTGAAAATAGGTTTGGAATAATAAATGTTAATATATTTTACTTTCCAGCTGATGTTGTGGTATGTTGCTAAAGTCTGTGTCTCCTGCAACAAAGGATCTCA
The DNA here is from genome assembly GCA_013363375.1 of Menidia beryllina. NCBI lineage: Eukaryota > Metazoa > Chordata > Actinopteri > Atheriniformes > Atherinopsidae > Menidia > Menidia beryllina. Next base: position 9,211,870 of record JABUIW010000214.1, read on the forward strand.
TCTTTGCCTGGGCGTTGAAATTCTTGAAGTAAGTTAAGTGCACTATCTGCGTCACTGCAGTGGTGGATTTTGGTTTGGGGCAGTTGGAGTGGATAACTAAATGGAAAGAGCCTGAAAGACTGCGGTGAGGATGGAAAAACAACCTTGAGAAAAAGAGGGTAAAAGTATCAAAAGGATTGTGTTATCCAGAAACAAAAGCTGACCCAGAATGAATGCTGATGTTACCTCAGTGACATGGATGGATATACTCCCATCAGAGATAGATAGATAGATAGATAGATAGATAGATAGATAGATAGATAGATAGATAGATAGATAGATAGATAGATTTCACAGAGGCTGCGAATGAAATCGGACCAAAGGCAGCGATGCTGTAAAGTAACTCTTTCTGTTTAGATTAAATTGACTCTTTGAGAGAAGCAGAGGCTATTTTTCTCCCAGTCCAAACAAGCGGAATCTAAATGGGAGATCAATACTGATATCTTTAGGCTGCAAAACGCTCCCCTAATATTGTATTGATGTTTTGGTCTTACAAGAATTACATTTGGCCTGCACACAACAGTTCATCATGTTCAACACAATAAAGGGGAAACACACACACACACAGGCGAAGGAATGTAAAAGGTTTTTGGGAAATGTGTACATGATATACCAAATATTGGAAGTCCTACCAGGGTGAGTAGGAGAGTATGGACATGACAGTCGATTTTCTTTTTATCCGGATTCAAAGCTGGCCTGCCTGAAGCTCAGACATTCACCTGCTGAAAACATTTAGTACACCATGGATGCAAAACAAAACAAAGAAGATCCAAGATTGTTTTTTAGTTGGAATCCTTCATCAGACAAGACTGAAACGTCCAACAACTGGTCCTCTATGTTCCCAGATGTTTTTGACCTGTTGTTACAAGAAGAAGGGCTGCTATCAAACATGACCCTTTGTAATTTTATGAATATCTGTGGTGGAAGAATATTGGTTTATTGGCTTTCCTATCACTTTAATAATGGATAGATGAATGGATTAAATTTTGAAAATCATTACAGTTTGTTTTTATCTTTACATTGTTCTGTATCAGGTTATGATCGCATAGAAAAAACTCTTTATCTATCCCTCATTAAGGCCACACTATCCTTTAATATGAACAGTCTTGGTTCCTTGCTTTTTTGCTTTTGACAAATAACGTAATTAGTCACAGCTCCCTCAGATACACATTTTTTCCCATCGGCTCCTCATTGGGCTCACAAGCCACTCACCATCTCGCTGTATCAATCTGAATTTCTCCACATAAAAGGCTTTATTTCTTACTGTGGACAATTTGTATAAGTTGTATCTAATAGGTAAGTTTATGTCAAGTCTGGCATTTCCAGAAAAAAACATAAAAGAACTGATGGATTGCCAGCTTTTTATTAATTAACTTCCCTCGTTTAGTCACCTCTATTGAAAGGATGCTGAAAGTGCTGTAATTCCACTAATGGAGTGCTTGCCATTCAGTGCCAGTTTTCTGATAGTAAGTGATACTGCAGATCTGCAGAAGAGATAATGTTTCCACAGCTATTGCCAAATGTAGCATAAGTATATAAGTATAGCTATTCAGATGATAGGGACGGCATGTCTTACAAGGGAGCTGAATGAATTAATAAAGCTGCAAACAAATGTTGAGCAAATCCATCTTATATCTAATCAACACAAAAATAAAGCATCCACTTTCAGAGCTACTGTATGTGCTTTAATGCTGGAGTTGAAGAATCTAAAAGCAAAGCAAAAGACATTAAAGATGGCAGCAAACATTTGCTTTGCATGGATATTTTCAGTGGGATGAGCTCTACATGCAGCTTATACAATTGTAAACTTTGATTCAAAGAGGGTTTACAGTGGTAAAACAATAACATGTAGAGTGGCTCTATATCTTCTGAAATGTGTACCACAGCTGCATAGTATTTGGGTATTCTTATGTAAAGTCATAGTTATGTAAAGTCATAGTTAAAGTCACAAGTGCTGGTTAGGAGGTAATTACAGGTTATTCCTCATCTTATTATCTATGCAAATGTGCCAAACCTTTTAAAAAAAATTGGTGAAGAGTAAAACCAGACTAAATGTTCAGGTTAGCCAGGAACATGAACCTTGACAAACCTAACTAATGGAACATTATTACCGTATTTACCTGAGAGTCTGATCCTTTGCTAAATGCCTTTTCTTTTTTAATGTGAAAACTAGTTTCTTGACTTCCGGATTTTCTCCAACATAGCATATACTGTGTGCCCGCAGGGCTGTGGCTCAGTGTGCTGCAGAGCAGGAGGGCTGAGCTGAGGGTTCGCCAGCCTCTCCATTAGCTCTGATTGAAATTGAGCAGTGCAGATGAAATATATTCAAAGAGGGTAAGGAGTCTTCCTCCAACCCTCTAACGCACACACACACAGACACACTCCATACAACGACAGTTTGGTGGGAACGCGCTGCGGCTCCAACACGCTGATGATGAATGACAAGAAGCAGAGGAGAGGGAAAAAGATGGAGGAAAAAAGGAGTATATGAGGGCGACGGAGAGACGGGGGAGATGGGGAGGCAGTATTTCAGTCACACTTTGCAAACAGCTGTCACTGGTGAATCCAGATGCCTCATCACTCTCCTCGCCATCTCCACCGCCGCTAATGAAATCAACGTTGGTCTGCTGTGTACGTGTGTGCGTGCGTTTTGTTGTTCTTAAGAGGGTCATGCATTTAACTGGGATGACGTTTCAGGGCTGCCTAACTGGGCTGAGTGAATATGTACATTAGCTTCCATGGTGAGTGTGCAACAGAGCAAAGTGCAACCTACTGACACTGAAAAATAAGCGTTCTCACTAATGGTTTTAAAAGACGTCTTTGAAATTCTGCTACAGCTGGCATGTGTGAAAGCAAACAATGAAACGTAAATGCTATCAGCAGAGCTAATACATATTGATGCTGAGAAACTGTAACTGCCCTCATCTTTTACCCAGGAAAATGAGGTTCACTTTTCTTCACGGCAACATACCTCAGCAGAAAGACGAGGTGACAAGACAGAAAACAGTTCGGTGCTCTTGACAACCCTGCTGCAGCCACCCAATCTGTAACTTTCTACTTGTAACAGTCACAAATCAATCTAAATACGCAACTGTCTGTGTAATCCCCCCCGAAATGAAAAGGATTAATTGAAGTTCTTTCCTCTCATTTAAGATTTTGGAACACATCTGAAATTTATGCCAACTTGTAAGATCTAAACTTGTCGTTCTTTCAACTATGTTGTTGGAGCATTTGTGCAGGATGTTAAAAATGCGGTGTAAGCGTGCAGAAGGAAGGGTTAGTGTACCGGGGTAGTGTATGGAGACCAGGAGGAGGAGGAGGAGGAAGCGAAGAAGACGACCATAATCAAAACTCAGCGCTGGTGTAAGTGCCGATGGATGCAGGTTCTGCTCACACTCCTTGATTAAGTGCTTTTCTCCTGCTGAGCCACCAAACTGTTTATACAGCAACACACGGACAGGCTGTAGGGTATGGAAGAGAAAACTGCTACACTTTCTGCTCCTTCTTTCTGAACACTGTCCCTCCCTTGCACCCTTCCTTTTAGATGATGCAACTGAAACCCATTCTCGTTACACAAAACTCCTTCAGTCCTACATATACAGAAGACAGGTTACACCTGATCATTGGTCTGTGGTCGGAGACATTCTGTGGTGTACCAAGTGTTTTTTGTCTCAAAAATTCTAAACAACCTGAGAGTTCGATCAATGGTGCGATCAAAGGTCATCTATGCAGTGTGCTCATGAGATCAGAAGCCTGGCTGACAGTAAGCATCTCTGATATCATCAATAAATCAGTAGCATCCTGAGGACAGAGGGCCTCCAAAGCCTCTGTCATCCAAACTGACACCATGCAAAATAAACAGGGATATAGCCTTAGATAACCTCTTATGTCGAATTGTAGAGCAGTGTCTATGTCAGCATCTGTTTTCACAAAGCAAGCTGTGAGCAAATACAGCTGACACTGCATTTTGTCCAATAAGTCATTTAATTTGATAGAGACTTAACCAGAGTCAAAGGGATGGTTTCATTTGTTACATTAGCTACTGGATGGTCAATTTCAACCAGCCTGATACATTTACAGTATAAATGCTCATAAAAGGCCCAGATGTCTCTTTTACATCCTTTTTGATTAATGACCCGCAACCACTGACAGAGTACCTGCTCTTGAGAATTTGACACACAGACTTAACTATTAACCTGTTATGTAAACACATTATTAACGGCAGCTCAGAACATAATGACACGGTTTGTCATCTTTCAGGACTATGAGCAACAGTCATTTATTTGAGGCCCCCGCACTCACAGCGTCTGCTGTGAAAAGAACAATACGAGGGGTTCAGCTCTCATATTAATACATTAAAATGTCAGAGCTATATGTTCAAATGTCAACCCTATTAATGGCTCTGCCAGTCTTAAGAGGTAAAATGTCAGAAGGAAACAAATGCAGGGCACAATGAATGAAAAGAGGAGTGGAACACTGTAAATACTGTGTAAAGGGGACAATCTTATCTGCATGTCTCATTCAAACAAATGCAAATCACATTTCTTAAAAGAGATTACTGGAATTTAAAACATTTTCAGAAGCATGGTTCTTGTGTTTTTCATCTGCTGTTGGATGTACCACCGATTAACAACAATATAACTCTATAACTGTATAATTTAACTGTAATCTTTCATTTCAAGCCTTCTTTATTAATTCAGATCAAAATTCAAGTGTTTCACAGGGGGGAAAAGTAAGTTTTTTATTCAAAATCTAATCAACAATTTTTTTCTTGTCAACAGAAGGAGCCCCACTGAGAAGCTTCAATCAGACTGCGGGGGTCCGTGACATAACCACTCCACTTTATCCCCACCAAAGTCACCTTTCAGTGATTGGCTGCCTGGATGCGTGCAACTGGGTGCAGGTGCTTTCAAAAGAGGAATTCAGGATTCAACAAAACATTTGTTGTTCCCCCCATTGCAGCATTTGTACAACTAATGGTGTCTTTGTTTTGCAGAGAGCGAACAGCCAACAGATTTAAAAGACAGCATTGACTATATGAGCCTTCAAAGTGACAGAAACTGGTTGTGTTGTCTGTTTTGAAATTGTCGTATTTCTTTAAACAAAGACTGATGAGTTTATGTACAAGTGACAAGTTTCCCCCTGTGGTGACAAGCAAAGACACATCGGTTGAGATTCAAAATAAAGAATGAAGTACTGGACATAATCAAACACCATGAAACTAAAGTCCACAAGCATGAAATACTGGGGTTTTGTGAAAGCTTCATCTTTTAAAGGATGGAGAGTAGTTATAAACAAAGAATTCATTCTCTTTTGACAGGAAACCAAAAAAGAGAAAAAAAACTTATTTGCATTTGGGCAAATGATTGGTAATTATCCATAAGAATCAGAGGCATTTGTGACATTTGTCTAACTGAATCTGAAGCAAACTAATGAAAAATGAAAATTCAGATGAGGTGAGGTGAATGCAGCTCACTCCCCATTGTTGGTTTGAAATGTGGTTGTTGCTGAAACTAAAGGCGGGAGCATTATATAGTGTCTGTAGCTCCTTCTGATAGACCCGGCCAGGACATTCATTACTCCCCGAACGCCAGCCACTGTCAGTTATATTACTGCAAAGCCATCCCTGACTGACGGCCACTAGTGGGGGGAGAAAAATGGCAACAAAACACTGCTGGATGCCCTGGGAGAAAAACTAGGGACGCGTTGTTGATGGATGGGTGTGTTTGACCCAGGCAGGGTGGAAGGCAGAGAAAGGTTCCTACCAGACGAGACAGCGAGTCGGCGCAGCCTGCCCCTGTGCTCAGAGCATGCCAGCCTTGTCAGCATGAGAGGCATCTCGCTAAGTTGGCCCTGTCTATGCCTCCGTCACTTGTGTCAAAATACACTTTTTCCATATTCAACAGATAAACTCTCACGTGAGCGGAATACAGAAGGTCCAGTGAACTTGGGACAGATCTGATATCTGGATGAGGCTGACATCCTTTCTTCTTCCTGTAGCACACAAAAAACTAAACGTGCATTGACAAAATATAACCCCAGAAAGGCCAGAATGGTGCATAACACTTCAGTAAAATCAAAATTAAACTTTAGCCAAGACTTTATTCACAGTAGAACATAAGACACATATCAAATCTTGAAACATGGCATCTTGTAGCATCTCCTTTTCAATCAATATTGTATTAATGTCAGGGAACAAAAGGTACCAATTACTTGACCCCTATGAGAGGATTGTTGTCTAACATAGGATTCTGAGTGCTCAGGGGTCCTGACTCTTCTTTATTGTATTTTGTATCTCTTGTATGCCAATTGTCTTCTGATGGTTTAAGGCCGGCAAACAAGCACCTAGATTAATCTGCCAGAAGGAAACACTGTTGTTATTGTGCCCAATCATTATTGTGCGGTAAGCATATATATAGGGCTTATCATAATACGGTAAGCCCTCCCTAAAAAAGACATTGTGTGGATGTGAGAATGTTTTTCTAATATATAGTCTATATGTGTACAACTTTCATCTATGAAATGATGATGATCTTTCACATGTGAAGTTGCCAGGTTTGTCTCAATTTATGTGCTCCAGATAAAGGCTGTTGAACTCCTGACAGACCTGGCATTTCATTTAATTTTTGGTCTGGTGTATGCACAGTGTGTTGTTGTGTGTCATTTAATTTGATCACTTTGTCTCCGCCCATTTTGAATTAGTTCCGGCCTGATGTTTCTAGATTTCTTTCACATTTGGTATTCTTTATGTCATGGAGCTTTAATCTGCATTTGTTGGTGGTTAAAAGTAAACAGTGAGCTGATTTAATCACGAGAAGCTGAAATAGTTGTATAATTTCAGATATCAGTTCCAGTTTTTCAAAGTTTTTATTCAGTATTTTAAGAAGTATGAGTTTGTCGTTGGTTCTGAACATGCACATTTGCACATGATTTTCCATCAGACAGAGCAGGTTGGATAAAAGGTATCAAGGAATAGATTCAGAAAAATATATTTAATTGAAGACTATTACAGAAGACTTGAACTGAGCAAAATAAAACTCCACTTGCATCGTAAATAACTCACTGGGATCTAAAGACCAGTTTGTTTGTTTTTTTAACTTGGCATATAGAAGTAGATCTTTAATACGTCCCTACTTTTATCTTAATCTTTGACCATTAAATTGGGTCAACATTTGTAAACGATGAGAACGTTTCAAAGAAGTGAAAATAAAATAAAAACATGATAATTTAATGACATTGAATGCTTTTCTATTAAACGGAGCGTTATTGTTAGTTGAACAGGATCATGGATTACATCATGACGTAAATGACTCATACGTCACTCCGTCGACGTTTGCGGAAGCGAGTAGCTGCTTTAGCTTGTGTTACCTCAAACCAAAACAGAGGGCATGTAAAGGCATTGCGTCTTCGAATAATGAAAATAATCCCATAATTCTGATTTGAATCTCACTGGTCAACTACCTGCGTGTGTGACAGGTGACTGAAAAGAAGCTAAACAGCAGATATACGGAGATGGAGGTGAGTGTTCAGTGTCGAGGAGTTAGCTTTAGCTAATCTGACTAAACTTAATTTGTAGCTTCTCCGTGTTGACATTTACTCTGTACCCTGTATTTTAACGATAGCTGTTAGGGTGACTGTTTAAGGCTGCGTTTTCTCTTGATACACTTCAGCTGAGTTTGTGTGTGTTTTAAAGTGGTGTCTCGTAACAAGTCAGAAAACCATCTGAAACATTTTTGATGACAAGCAGTGCATCATAAATCTTTCTAAATGAAGCACTGTTCCAACAAATTCGCAGAAATATTTAGAGACAGAGCATATGCATTCCTGGCTGTGCAGTTCATTGTGGTCAGTTGATCATGTTCTGTGTTAAAGGATCCTGGAGGAACTACAGTGGAGTCTGTGACTCCATCACCAGCAGGTGCACCCAAATCAAAGGTAAGACAAAAACTATGATGTTACATGATCATCACTTTTTATTTTCTTATCATTTGCCCTTAATGTTTATGTTTCATCTTCAGCTGGACACCCTGTCCAAAGATGATCTCATTAAGTACGCCAAAAAGCAGATTGCTGCCATGCAGAAGATGAAGAGCAGATGTACAGGTAATTTTTTAAATTATCCACAACTCTGTTTCAAAATGTGCAACTTTGTGACTTTACATAATCTGTGTTTTTCAGACTTGGAAAAAGAAGTTGAATCCCTGAAACAGGAGTCCAAAAACAGTGTCAGTAATTCAGAGGATGCATCATTGATCCAGGTTTGTTATTAAAGAAATATGACTTGCCTGTTAAAATTATTTCTCCGTTTCACATATTCACACACTGTTTCTGGTGTTTAATAGGTACTGACTGAGAGGATCAACTCCTTACTACTTGAGAAGGCAGAAACTGAGGAAAATTGTGCACGCTCGCGCAAAGAACTTGAGAGGAATAAGAAGCAAGCCAAGGTAAAATACAGCACAATTCTTATACTTTGCTTTGGTCAGATTTTTACAGAAAATGTTGTGGATTTCTCAACATTATTGGCGTTTTTTAAAAACTTCCTGCGCCTTATTGCTTTGTGCAGGATGATCTGGCAGTGTTGCAGAGTGAGCATGAACACATCATGGAAAGTCACCAAATGAAGATCCAAATCCTCAAGAGCACCATTGAGGAATCCAACACCAAACACCAGGAAGAAGTAGCCCATTTCCAGAAATTACTGAGAGAGAGAGAAGAAAAGGACAGAGAGCATGAAAGTGAAAGAGAGAAGGAGCGAAAAGCAGAATGCGAAAGTTCAAAACAGAGTGTGGAAGAAGTCAGACGTTGCTTCGAAGCTCAGCTGGAAAGCCTTCAAGCCGAACTGGCAGCGGTCCAGGAGAGAAATTCTCGTGAGATTGCTGAGTTCCAGGAAAACCACAACAGTGCGTTGACAGAGGCACAGCAGGAGGTGGAGAATCTGAAGGAGGAACTAGCTCAGAAGACCCTGCAGCATGAGGAGGATATGAGAGCTCTTGAGGAGGACTTTGAGATGGAGAGGGAGCGTTTGTTGCTGCTTCATGAAGAGCTAACCGAACAGCTGGCTCTCAAAGGTACAACCACGGCACAGGAAACTGTTTGCAAACTACTTGTCTTTCTTAAGACAATGAACGCTCAGTCTAAAATAAAGTGACATTTTGAACTAATTATTTTCTTTTTTCTGTGTTTATTTCAGACAGCTACCTTCAGGACGTCCAAGAGGAAGATGAGGAACCTCCTCGTGGTTCAGGGATCGCTAAAATGCTTGAGCTGTCTGGTTGTAGTCAGGCTGACACAAATCAGGGGGACGCAGAGGAGGCTGAGGCCACCAGGCTCAGAGCAGCACTGGATGATCTTCAAGCCCAGAACACCATGCTACAGGATGAGCTCACCCTAATCAGTAATGTGAAGAGCGAGCTGGAGGCAGAGTTGGACAGGGCTAAGGAGGAGTTCCAGATGGAAAAAGAAGAGCTGGAGTTCAAAGTCAATGAGCTGCAGATGACAAAGGAGAGTGCTTCCACTGAACCTCTAACGAGCCGAGATCCTGACCAGCAGGAGGTCCAAGGGGAGTCAAAAGACCAAAACTCCCTAAAACTAGAGGAACAACAAAAACTGAACCAAGAGCTGAGAATTCAATGTGAGGCTTTGACCCGAGAGCGAGATTCTGCCTTAACCGAGTGTCACGACATGAGGGACATACTTCAAAATGTGGAGAAAGAACTGGGCGAGAAGACAAAAGACTTTGTTCAGCAGTATCAAACTATGAAAGAGCAGGGAGCTAATACAGTGAAGGACCTCCAGGACAAGATCCAACAGCTCAGTCAAGAGAGGGATCAACTGCTGATAAAGACGCATGAGCTTACAGTCCAGGAAAACAACCTGGTGGAGACAATGCAAGAGCTAAGGCAGAAGCTGGAGAATTCCCCACGAGAGAACCAGAAACCATTGTCATCTGTGGAGGAACAAACAACTTTGTCCTGTGAACTGAAACAATCTGTAGAGAACCTGATGAGGCAGAATGAGGACATATTGTCCCAACTGAAAATGAAGGAGAACATTATTCAAGATCTGAATGAAATGGTCACCACGCTGACTGAAGAGCGAGATAAAGTACAACACTCGCTTCAGCTCATAGAAACCGAGACACAGCATTTGAAAGATGAGAGAGCGCAAGAAATTGAGAAGCTGGTGGAGGAGAAGGAAAAGGAGGCGCTTTTACTTCGAGATGAAAAAGAAAAGCAGCTGAAGAGCTTAAAAATGGAAACTGAGGACGAAGTCAAACATCTAAAGGAAGAAAAAGAAAAAGTAGAAGAAGAACTGAAAAAGAAGCTTGTAAATTGTGAGGAGACACTTTGCACTTTGGAGCAGACTATTAAGGAACTCGGTACAGAAAAGGCTGACCTCGAACATAAATTTGAGGAGGCTTTATTAGAGCTTTCAAAGACTCAGGAAGAGAGGGGGGTTTTGAACTCCAAGGTGGAAGTCCTTGAGACTCAACTGGAGCAGGCGACAAAGGAAAAACAACACCTACAAGCAGATTTAAAACTACTGACTGAGCAGGCTGGCGCTTCCAAGAGAGTGCTGGAGGAAAATCAGTCTGAAGTCCTCGTCAAATCCACTGAAGAGCTGGAAGAGCTGCGCACTCGCGTCGACGAGCTCGAAAAAGAGAGGAGCCTGTTGAAGAGCACTCTGCTGGAGGCTGAAGCTGGGAAAGAATCACAAGAGATGCAAAAGAACTTAGAAGCTCACATCAAAGATCTCGAAGAGGAGAAAGAGATACTAAGAATCAACCTGGAGGAGGTGATGCGGGGTAGGGAGGAGCTGCAAAAAGACCTCCAGGATGTGAGGTCGGCTAACGTACAGATTGACGATGAGAACCAGAAACTAAAGGCTCAGATTTCTCATTTGACCAAAGAGGAGGAGAGGAACGAAGAGATCGGAAAAGAGAACATGGAGTTAGAACAGCTAACAGAAAAAGACTCTCTCATATTGCAGCTGAGGAACGAATTGGCTTCTCTCCAGGTGAGTGCGGTGCCTGATGAGTGTTTATTACAATTTAGAGTTGCTAGAATTAGGCTTCACCACCTCACCACCTCAGCAGTTGTGTCTTTCTGATGGGATGAAAAGAAACCAAAGGTTTCATAATTAAGATTGTTTTGTTTTTTTTTTATCCGCCACTTTCACAGGAGTCTGCTAACCAGTCTGCTTCTTCTGGGGAAACGGCCACTGAGGAGATGACTAAGAAATTAGGTGTGGCAACAGCTTTATTTACTTACATTTTTTTAAATGTGTCGCACCCAATTAGAACCATTATTACATTTAGCTTTGTTGAACCGGTAATAAAGATTTACGACTCATTCAGATGTTGTAACTTCACCTTTCCTCAGCTGTCCTGGAAAAAGAAATCAAAGAAAAGGATGAGAAAATCAACAAAATCAAGGCAGTTGCCGTCAAAGCCAAGAAAGAGCTGGATCTCAACAAGAAAGAGGTAGGTCAAGAAGAAAGTGGCATCTGATGACTGTAATGTTTCAAGGTCTTACTTTGCACATTACATGAATTTCAGTAATAACGATACTTTTTATTTGAATTCATATTTACAGAGTTTTCAGTCCAACCAAAATGTTTGTAAAGCTAGCTTACATTTGTTTCTCTTGCTCAGTTGAATAGTACTGTCACAATATCTGTAATTTTCATACACCTGTCACCGTTCAGTTATGGTCGTCTGCATTCATGCATGTTGATCAAACGTCTAGACTTAATTATATTAACATGAATAAAATACAATAAGATAAAGAGAGAGGTGTGGAGAACGTCTGACCCAGATGCCTGCTCAGGAAGGTTAATGTCACACAAGATCAGTTGCTGGGCGTCCTCTATTCTCTGACCTCAGAGCAGCGCCAGCGGAGCCCGAGTCTCCCCACTATCTATCGCCTCCAGGATAAGATGTCACAGTTAGCACATTTCTGGATAAAATGACCCAGTAGTATGACCCAAAAGCCATGGTTAAGACAAGGCAGTCTTGCCTCTCTAACCTCGCGAAACAGTGAGCAATGAGCACATTAAGAGTTAAAGTAAAATGACATAGAAGCACATATTATGGCTGCGCTGCAGAGTAATACTAACAATAATGTGTACTATGAATCAGAACAAAAATATTGACAACTCGAGTAAAATAAGCCTCCATTTCAAGACGCTCCAAATATTTTTTAATACACAGTCCCATACTGGCTCATTGAATTTCCAAATTAATTCTTGATTCACAGTCGCTCAAGGGAAGTTGATCCCTCACTGTTAATCTCTTGAGAATTAGCTGCTGCGTTCAGTGCTTACAGACTGGAAAAGGGTCGTTAGTAGAGCTGCCATCTTTGCTGTTCAACCTACTAAAGCAGGACTTGGATATCTGAGCTTTCTCTGCTGCAGACTCCTTCTATCATAACATCCACGACACTTGCATCCATTCTTCCTGATATTTTGATGATGCCTGATAATTCTATACACCTTTATAGAGTTATAGCTTTAAATCACACCCTCCACTGTCATACATAGAGGGTACATCCATGTACTTTTCCTTGTCTTATATTGGTAATTATGTGTGGCTTTTTTAATTTTATTTTTTTATTCAGGTTCTTGCACTCAGGGAGCAAGTAGATTCACTGAAAGCAGAAAGGGAGAAAGTGAACAGCTCCATGAAAGACATCATCCATGGTGCTGAGGGCTACAAGGTACTGTCTGAAAAAGATGTCAACTGTCTAATAGGTAACACACGTAAGAGCAACAAAGTTGTGTTGCTGTGTGGATTTTAATTGTAGATTGAAGAAAATATGCACAAGACCCATAATCTGCTTTTTTATCCACAGAAGCAAGATGATTTTACAACTGCAGTGCATCTGTGAAATAGAAAAGTTGGCACGGGGTCATGTTTAGCACAGATCAGCCTATAAACATCAGGGCTAAACTTCTGCTGAAGTTTGAAAAAGGCAGAACTTTTACACATGGGTCCAGGTGCATCAGGTGTTGCTCCATCTAATGGGCGGAAGCATAGAAGGACCTCCAATGACAATAACAGATGTCATGAAGTGTTTAATTAGTTTGCCCAATCCAAATACACTATGTGCTAATTGGCAACTGGGAGGATCTTTAAAACAAACTTGTGCCTAACATTACTCCCAGAGGTCTCCATAAGCAGCCCCCAGACTGCATCGTGCAGCACAACTGTGTCTCCGTTAAAGAGGAAACCAGCCTATTGTGTCTAATGAGAGCTCTGCCCCACAACGAAATGTAAATGCAGCTGATATCTGAGATGCATGTTGTTTACCTTCGCTCAGCCGTTCAGCCAACCTCCAGTGACGAATTCTGAAGATGTGTGTGTGTGTGTGTTTGTGCGAATGTGTCTGCAGAACCTGCAGATAGATTACGACCGGCAGACAGAGCAACTGGATAGGGAGAGAGGGAAGGTGGAGGCGGCAGAGAGACAGATTGCCGAACTGACCAAACGACTCAGCAATACTGTCACACAGGTAACCGGGATCCGCACTCAATCACGCACATACCTCAAAACCGACCAACACACAAAATGCTCTCAATCTCCAGTAAATCTAAGCCATGAGACTTTGTCCAGTGATTCATCTCTGCAATACTAATAGTATAACTCAGTTTCCATGTGATTTACAAGGGCTCGTTTTAGCCAGCAACACTTTTATCAGACATATGTGACGGCATGGCACCCACAAATAGCCCATCAGATTTGACTGGCTGAGCAAGGGAGAAATTGTTTTTTATAAATATATGCTCCTTTCCCCAAGCTCATAACGGTCTCTTCTCAATGAAAGAGCAGGCAGGTAAATGGAGCAGGTTATAGCTTCCATCTGCTGCGTCTTGGTGCGCCACCATTTTCCAAGACACAGCTTTATCCTCCTATGCACTCATGGTTCTCGGGGGAAGCGCGGAGACTGGAGCTTGTTAGCGATCTCACAGTACTTCACGACGCCCCTGTTTACTGATCATAGTTGCAGTGTTTGGCTGACAGCTGAGTGGAGATGGCTGCTGCAGCTGGCTTAGTTTCCTTGCAGAGAAAGCCCACAGAGCTTTCTACTGTCAGATTCGCGCCGATGATTTTCAGAAGTGTCACGTGATGTGCAGGTCTGAAGCATTTGCCTAGAAGTACATCTTCCACTCGATTCAATGTAATATTTAAATTAGCATTCCTATTTTCATTTTTATTCAGATTATTACTGAGAATAGACTCTACCACTGCACACGAATCCTCTCTCACTATCATGAACGGGAAATTGGCTTGAAACTGAGTTTCTGTGTGGATTTCCGCCCTTGATCCAAAGTATTTACCCTCTCACAGAAAGAGACCCTGAGCAGCGAGAAGGAGGACCTGCTGGCCGGTGTGGAGACCATGAGAAGCACAGTGAAGCAGCTGGAAGCTAAGAACCAAGAGCTGCAGAAACAGTTAGCAAGCCTGGATAGAGAACTGGTGGCTGAGAGAGCCATGAAAGAACAAAAGCTAAAGGTAGAAATAAGGAGATGCATTTTCACTGTAGCTGTTCTGTTGTGCAATTATACATTAAAAAACACATGCAATTGGTAGATAACAGTAGATTTTTACGTAATACTTATTACTTACCTATTTAAATACTCACTGCTGTATTTAATAAATACCCTAACATTGAATATTTTCAGTTTATAGACCCATTTTTTTAGCCATCTGTTGTATTGTACATGTATTTGCTTGCCTCTCCAGGACTTGTCATCTGCCATGAAGGAGGTAGAAGAGCTGACAGCTCAGCTCCGCAAACAACAGCAGCAGTCTCAGCAGACTGCCCAGGAGCTGGACCAGCTACGCAAGGTACGCTCACACACAAATGCACAAACACACACAAGTGCTTCTGAGACTTTAGTTTGTCTCAGAGGGCCTAACCACTCAAGCGACTGAACTAGTGATGGCCGGCCTGGAGCAGTGGCACCTCTCAGAGAAAGAGAGAGGGAAAGCGGCTCCAACCCACAGAGCAGGAGGAGCCGCCGTTACTTTTCCATTAGCAGAGACCCACAAAGTACAGCAGTGTACATGAAAGCTGCCTGCAGGTCTGGCTTTGTCTGGCTTCGACTCTGTTGAAACAGCTGAGAAACAGGCTTTTTTTTGTGTGACCATTGGTGAGAAGGGATGTAAAATGAAAAAGTATGTATTTTTAGTTTACCCTTTTATTTTTGTGTAAAAAATCAGACCAAATTTTATTTAAGTAACTTTAAAAAATATTCCTTAGAATTTGAAGTATTAATTAATAAATCATTATTTCTTATAAACAGATATGTGAGGAAATGACAGGTTATTTGGATTAAAGAGCATTTCTGGATTTAGACAATTCCACCATAAATATATTAATATTTTCAAGAAGACTATCCAGGGTCAGATATGATATTTCTTATGGAGATTAAGCTTTCTTAAAAATATTAATTGTTTTCTATACGTTTTCCAAAAGTTTTCCCAGGTGACACAACTTGTCTTCTTTTTCATTCTGCCTCTAGGAGGCGCAGCAGAGCTCCTTGTTGGACATGGAAATGGCTGACTACGAACGTCTGGTGAAAGAACTCAATGGCAAACTCTCAGAGAAAGACGAGAATGCTGAGGAATTGAAGGCTCAGATAAATGAACTCACCAACAAACAGGAGAATTTAAAGCAGGAAATGGGTACAGATGTCTCTTTCATGTGATTAGTAAAGTATAAAGTATGTGTTTTCTTGGTGTGTTTTTTATTTTTGGCAAATTTACACTCTAATGAAACTCTAAAACGCCATCTTCCCTTCTAGATTGGTTTAGGAATTGTAAGATGTATTGTTAAAATGCATTGTCAAGCCTTGGATTGGCTACATGGTGTTTAATATTAGTATTATATTTTTCATTCTTTGTCTTTTGCCTGTGTGCCCACAAGGCTGATGATCAGTGTCTTGTGTCTGCAGGTTCTTTAAAGTCCCAGCTAGAGCAGGAGGAAGAGAAGGCCTCCAAGATGAAGCAGCTGCTGGTTAAAACCAAGAAAGACTTATCTGATGCCAAGAAACAGGTTAGATGATGCATCTTCTTTGGAGGTCTGTCTCAATGGAAGTCCTTTACTGAGTGTTAAATTAATGTGGATTTTTGCAAACATTAGCATAATCGGAAAATGCCTTGACGATGTGAGGAGTAGACAGTTATTTGTGTTCATATTTAGAGCATTTGGGTTTAAACGTGAGCTTTCTTTTGTGTTTATTGTGAATGTGTGTTCGTTTTCAACAGGAAAGCTCCCTCATGGTGCTGCAGGCATCTCTGAAAGGAGAGCTTGAGGCTAACCAACAGCAGCTAGAAAGTTCTAAGGTCTCACACCCAATACTTACCACAAAATATTCCCTCAAATCTTGTTTTTGGTTTAAAAAAAAATGTATATATATATATATATACTTTAGCTCAAACACAAGGTACCAACTGGAACGCGTGTGTTTGTGCATTTAGATCGAGTTAAGTGAGCTGACAGCCGAGCGCCATCGCCTGCAGGAACAGCTGAGGTCTGCGTTGGAGCAGCAGCAGAGAACCAGCAACTCCCTGCAGCAGCATATCCACAGCCTGCAACAGGAGAGAGACTCTGCAAAGGTACACAGGTGGAATTCTTCCCTTTTTCATGGTGCATGGATGAGAGCTCCAACAGGACTTAATATGCTGAACTGCTGAAGGATGCAAGAGCAAAGTCTTTTGTGGACTTAGGACTTTGATTAGAGAACATTGATAAATGTTACTTCAACTAATGACTAGATTCATTATTAATCTCTCAATTATCTTTAATTATAACTCAAATCTTTGCACTCTCAACGCTGTTCCAAAGGTACCTTTGTCATATTTCAAATCCACAAAGTGACAGCTGCTAATAGCCAGTTAGCATGACCAATAATGAAAAAGTCATCTGCATGAATATAAACAAGAACTAAAACTAGTGAGGCTGTTTTAATTGATAAATGACTCCTATTCAGTTGCTGCAGTAGGTTATATTTATCGATATCCTGAGACAGCCAATCACTTGTCTCAGAGGCAAGTGATTGATCCTCTCCTTTTGGAGCCGCGACACATGATATTTCAAAATCTTGCTCAGAAATCGGTTAAAGTGGGTTTCCACTCAATAAAGAGAAGTAGTGCTGAAATGTTATTTACAACAAAATAAGATGATGCATAATGAATCTCCAGTGTTTGTTGAGACCCAGAATTAGAAAAGATTATCTTCCCGTTCGCTGTGAAAAATTCAACTTCTTGATTGGCATTTAATAGCCAGCAGCCTTCCAGTGCTCTGAAAGTAAAATGCTGTCCAGCCCACTCACAGGAATAGGCCTCGTAGTGCCTTTTCTTTGTTTTTGTTTTTCTCTGTTCTCTTCTGCTCCATCTATTTTATTTCCCATTTATCTTCCCATTTTCTCCAAGATTACAAAGGCGCACGGACCAGTTATTTCAAACCAGCTGTCATTAGAAAGAGGCTCTTGCCTGAAGATGACCATAAGAAAAAAAGTTAAATGAAAGTTGCATTTTCAGTAAACCATTTTACTCAGACAGTCTAATGGTTCTAGTCTCTGAGAGTTACACGATGCAATTCCAGTCATGGACTGGACGAGAGGAGTAAATGAAAAAAAATTGGAGGAATGTAGGAATTGTTTTGTTTTGGTGAGAATGAAAGTAATGTCATCAGTTACACAGCCGGACTGGCTAATCAGATACTTCTGTCATTTATAAATTTGCTCAATACAATTACAGTAGGTCTGTGGTGCCATTGACTGCATGTCTGCACTTTCTGTGTGTTTTGTTCCCAGGCGGAGCTTTCAGAAACGATAAGCGAGTTTGAGAGTTACAAGGTCCGAGTGCACAACGTGCTGAAGCAGCAGAAGAGCAAAACCAGTGTCCAGACTGAAGGAGACTCGGATAAACTGGAGAGGTGAGAGCAGCACACGAGAGGCTTGAAGCTGCAGGCTGGTAATCAGAAAACACGATGCCAGAGTGCAACCTGTTTAATGAATGCAAGCTGCTGTTCTGGGATGTATTTATGACATCCCATTAGTACCCACTCCGCGAGAATCAGTGCAACTCACCTCGGTTTAGGTGGTTATCCATTAGAAGTGAGGTCCCAACAGAAAGATGAGTTGAAAAGCTCCAATAATGTTCACCCTTTTGCCTAATCTGTAACTGTGGAATGAGATAAAAGCTTTCAGGGTAGAATGCCAACTCTTTTGAACTGAGCGTGTAAGTAATGTAGACGTTTGGTTCGTGTTCCAGGGAGCAGTTGTCCTCTCAGGTGGAGCAGCTGAGGACCAGACTGGCGGAGAGCCAGCAGAGCCTCCAGAGCAGCACAGCAGAACTGCAGCAGCTCCAGGCGGAGCACGACACACTCCTGGAGAGACACAATAAAATCCTCCAGGAATCCGTTAGCAAGGAGGCCGAGCTGCGTGAGAGGTGAACTTGCATGGCTTTGGGTTTCTTGTTTGGAATTTGTATGATTCTTACACCCCCCACACTCATTTCCATCTTGTCCTCCTGTTGGGAACACCTAATTGGATCTGGCAACTTTTTCTGCACTCTTTTTTTTTTCTTTTTTTCTGCCATATGCCCTGTCTATCAGCCAACTGAGCAGTCTTTAAACAGCTCTCGTGCCTTTCCCCTCCACCTCCAGACTTTTGGTGTTGCAATCGGAGAACATGGCTCTGCGGTCAGACCTGTCCCAGGCTCAGGCGGACAGGTCTTCCCAGGTTGAGGCCCAGCGGCACACCTATCGGGAGCAGCTGAGGAAGCTGCAGGATGACCACCGGGCCACCGTGGAGACCCTACAAGGACAGCTGACCCGAGTCGAAGAGCAACTCTTCAGCCTGCAGAGCCAGAACAGTAAGCATCAAGGGGGAACGGCAAAGTTGAGCCATCGAAATTTAGCAGATAATGACGACCCGGTTCTTAATGTGAGGCAACATAGCAAACAGGATTTACTGTAGCAACTCCACTTGTACAATTTTAAGGATCTACAATGATCCAAAAACTGTGCTGCAGAAGGAAACTTACAGTGTATCCCGTAAGGAAACCTTTCAAAGCATCAAGTGCTGTTGAAATTGTCTGTCTTGTTTACTCTTCACCTGCATGAGTGGAATGATGGGATGCAGAGAGAGGGAAAAGGAGTGTGTGTATCAGTGTGTTTGTCAGCCCTGAGAGCTCATTCATCACCTCCCACACAGCTGCCCTCTGGAGTCAAACAGCAAATACTCACTGTAATAACTAGGAAAGGCAAGTGTGTGTCTGTGTGTTGCTTCTCCGACACCATAGCATGGCCAGGTGTTGGCAAGGCTTCGCGGCCCTGTTCCCGCCCCACAGTGTGGCAAACAGCTCACTGTGGCATCTGGAGGGGCTCATCATTAGTGGCTGGCACAGAATCTGAAGCCCAAACATTAGTTACTTACTTTGCGTAAATCCAGGTTTTGTTTTGTTATAGTTGAGATTTTTGGCAGATTGGCCATTCTATGTCAAAACCCTGACACTGGCCTATGTTCACCATCATGTTCTCTTGAAAACATTTTGAAAATCTTTCATAATTTAGAAATCTGAAAACCAACAGTTTCATGTCTTTTTTCCTTTGGCTTTGCAGAGACTTTGTTTAAGAAATGACTGTTTATTTAAAATTCAGACTTTTCACTTAACTTAGAATGTATGTTACCTTCCTCATTGAATCTTGGTGACACTGTGTGTTTTGTAACTTTTTGTACGGGTTTGTATAGCAGACTTGTTTGGTTTTCTATTCCAATGAGGCCATCTGCTGGTATGGACTCACATAACCATCACTGCAGTACTCCCTATCTCGTAGGATTTGCTCCTCTCTTAAAGACAGACAGGTGGGAGGTGGTAAAGAATGGTTGAGTTTGTCCTTGTCTCAATCATAGGTGCATTTATCACAATCTTCTTTGTTGTCCACCCACTCTAAAGTGCTTCATTCCTCCACCTAATGCTTCTATTCACTTGGTGTGAACATGTATGCCAGCTGAACTGGAAAAGACGTGAAAGCGTCTGGTGCTGCCTTTTGTCACAAATCAATACAGACTGGCATGAAATTATTATATAGTAATGCACATATTATAAAAGCTTCAAGACTGGTAAAAGTCAAATAGAATGTGAAATAATTAATTATGTATGCACCTGTGTGTAATACACTATCCTCAGTGGAGTGTTACTGTCAAAATTTAAGCAATTAAATCACTAATATTTGCTTCTCTTACCTCAGGTTCAGTGTCTGCCCAGTCCAGCCGTAAACATCTGACATCAGACCTTCAGCGCAGAAACCTTGAACAGAACCAAGCAGGATTCGGAGCAGTGGCCTTCAGTGAACTTCAGTCTATGGCCAGAGAGGAGGGCGAAGGCATGGAAACCACTGAAACGGAGAGATCTTCCCCTTCTCTAACACCCATACCCTCTCTGGAGCAGCTACTTACTTCTCCAGATCCCAAACAAGGTGTGTTTTTGAAAGCAGAGGTGGATATGTTGCAATAACTCAGTTCCTCCAAAGGGGAGTTCAGTTTATTCTTTCATTAACCATAGCAGGACTAAATATAACTCTGAAGTTTTCCCCTTATCTTATTTGTGGCTTTGTTTGTATCTCTAGAGCCCTTTGCGTGGACAGTGGAACCAACCAAAGAGGAGCTAAGTGAAAAGCTGAGCACAGCCACCCGCAGCATGGAACATATGAACAGCCTTCTGCATGAAACCGAGGCCACAAATGCAGTTCTGATGGAGCAGATCACAGTATGTAAAAATATACTAACTCACATAAGACACCCTGATATTCTTGCTTGTGGTGAATTCCTTCAGATCATCACAATTTGTTTACTCAACTATTAAATACTCTAAAAATGTTTTCCAGTTATGTAAACTGAAATTTTGAATCATCTAACGTCCACAGTATGGTCATGATTTGTCACAATTGAATCTAAATTAGGCCAAACTTAAAGGAGTTTATTGACTTGAACAGAAATGATCACATTCAACACATAATGCATTTGTTTGGCAGCAATGACATCAGATGTGAGAACCAATATTTCATCAGTCCATAGCAGTTTCAAGAGCTGTGCCATGATCGCTTATTAAAATGGTCTGTATGCACCAACAGTGATGTCAAACAGCCGGGCATTGTTCACTGTCCCCTCTTTGTCCAGTAGAAAGTAGAACTTGTGTCCTTTTACTCTAAGGGGGATGAATGATGGAGACTCCTGCCTGTGGGCATGACAGGCCACCTGGGACAGCGGAACTGTCATATTTCTGCCACGGTCTGGTCCCAAAGGAGACTGTGTGCAAACTGTCACCATCCTTCCTCCTTTGTGTAGAACCACTTTACTGACAGATCGTCGACAAAAGAGAGCCCCAAGGCCGACAATCCCAAATCCGATTGTCAGGCATCCCAGCGTGAACCCGTACCTCCAAGTGTTGGACCCCAGGTTCATCTCGAAGCTCCAAAGCCCGGCCAGCCCCGTGGTGGTGGTGGGAACCTTGGCTTTGGCTTTATCTTTAGCTCCAGGCGTTTCTTTAAGTCCAGTGAAGGCAAAGTGAGCCAGATAGGTCCAGAAGACGAACTGTCCGCCACAGAATATCGAGAGAAGCCGGAAGAAGCCTGTCCTGTCGTGCTCGAACAAAGTAACATCTCTTGTGGGATTGGTGGAGGTGCAGAAGCCGCGACGAGTTGTTATCTGGCGGCCTGTGTGAAGGAGTATTCCACCGGGCAGTTTGGTAGAATTGAGGCGTGTGAACACACTGTTGTTAAGTGAAGTCTCAGAACATACTGTCCTATGAAAGACTCGGGCTGTCATGTAACTACTGCCGAGTCGAAGCTGCTTGGAGTAATACTCCAGCGCTCCGCAAAGAAGGCGCTCTATGCCCATTTTAAGATTAAATTACCTTTCTGAGCCTTTTTGACCGCAAAATAAGACAGTCTTGTCAGATAAAAGTAACCGTTGTGCTCGGTCTAAACCTTCTTTACTACAATGCCAGGCCTGTCTGTAAGAGAGGGCGCCGCCATAATTGTTTTGCGTCAGCGTCGACCGATGATCTCGCGAGAGCAGCGAATAACGTGGTTTCAGGCTTACTTGCCCAAATCAAGCGATCGCGCCTGAAAAAAGACAACCCCAAAGACAAAATAAGTTTTGAGGTTGCAAATAAATTCTAAGATATATATATAATGTATTGGTCATATCAATTAATGTAAACATCACATTAACTAGACAAGGTTGATGTGTTTCCTGTTAGGTTAACAAGATCTCTGCAATTCCCAAGTGTTTCTTGCCTTTGCCTTTGTAATAAAAGGTCAGATAATACATTGATATTCGTCTGTAAAGGCTTATTTCAATGCATATGTGTTTTTTTTCTTGCCAGCTGTTGAAAAGTGAAATCAGACGCCTTGAGAGAAACCAGGAGAGGGAGAAAAGCGTCGCCAATCTGGAGTACCTGAAAAACGTCCTGCTGCAGTTCATCTTCCTGCGCTCTGGCAGTGAGAGGCAGGCTCTCCTGCCGGTCATTCACACCATGCTGAAGCTCAGTCCAGAGGAGAAGAGCAAACTGTCTGCCATCGCACAAGGTACGAATGGGGTTAACCAGAGCAATAACTAGAGCAACTGCCATATGTGCAAATTGTATCTGATACAGTTGAGCTAATTGTCTTTTAAGATATGAATATTCTGTTTTTGGTTAATATGTTAGACATTTGCAGCAGTTCACACACAGAGCTTGACCCACCAACTTATATTTGTTGACTTCCTTTTGGTTTATTCAGCCCTAACAGGTTATTCTTTAGCTTCTTCAAATTATTCTTTAGATGCTACAGGAAAAATAATTTCTGTCACCTCAGTAAATTCTAATTTAGTGCTTTTCTCTCCACAGGTGAAGAGGAGGGAGCTGCATCTAGGGGCTCTGGCTGGACCTCCTACCTCCACAGCTGGTCTGGTATCAGATAGACTTGACCATTACCGAACAAGTCAGCATTTAACACTGGGAGCACATAGCAGTGGCATTACTGAGCCTTTTTTCTCTGAGATTTTGTTATAAACAGTGACACTGTACATTTGAAATGGTTGCAGTTGAGGCATTTATTAAGATGTTGTGTGCACTCAAAGGAACTGAAGAATGTCATAGCGATGAGTAAGTGAATAATAGAGATTAAGAAAACCAAAATATTTAAAATATCTATTGATTTGATTATCCAGAACATTACCAATCAAATAAACTGTGACCAACATCTATCTTTAGTGTCACTGACTGACAGGCATTGATAATAGCAGCTTTTCTTTGTAGAGCATTATTAGCAAAAGAACATGTGTCTGTTGTTTTGCCAGCATTTTAGAAAGTACACAATGTGCACAGGTTGGAAGACTAGGGCTTGGACAGATTATAAATTACACTCCTATACATATCTTTTTAACCATTTGCAAGGACCTACTAACGTATGTTGACTGCTTAAGTTTCATCTTAACAAAACTGCAGGCATTATTTATTCAGTTTTTTCAGAATTAACATTAACATAAAACTAGTTTAGAGTGAAAATGATTTTGGTTGAAGGCCAAAAGGATGTTCAAAAGTCTTTAATTCAGCACGCTTTTGAGAACAAAAGCAAACAAGTCAAACAGTTAAAGTGATCCATTAAATACATGCTCATCAGGATTAGTTTAGTTACTAAATATATGTTCACGAGACCAAAACCAAATATTATCCATTAGCATTTTGATTTTTTTTTCAGAATGGTTTTGCAGTTATTCACTAATGCCTCACATTATTTACTTAACCGCAGTAAAAAATTAACTCTGAGTTTTAATGTCCTCATATCCTGTAGTTGTGTTTTGTTTCTGAATTTTCTTGTTTCTGTATAACTTAATTATTATCTGGTATCTGGATCTTGTTGGGTAGTATTTTAATTGTTCTGTTAGATGTCCTTTTGTAGTTTGATCTCTTGAGTTTCATCTGCGCCATCATCCTGCTGGGAGATAAGGACAGAGAGCCCTTTTGCCTCGTTATTACATCTTTTTGCAAGAACCTTGACATGCTCCCGTCTCATGAATACGGTTTTGTCCTTAGCAGTGAGAAAGAGAATATACATATATTTACACGTTAAGATTCTTATTCCTTTGGCAGCTTTTTGGGAGTCATCCACAACAAGTGAATGTATTTTTATCAAAGCATTTATATTTATGAAGGTTACTGTTAGCAGAAGCTATGAGAGATTACCATAACTGTCTGATCTTATCTGTCATATGTTATTTACATTTAAGATTCTGCCATATTTGTCTGTATGTAAAGAAATCATCTTACAAACATCCAGTGGGCTTTATTTCACAACTGTAAACAAAAATTAAATCAGCACTGACGCAGTTGATTGCTTTGCCTTAAATTGTGCCTGTTATGAGTCATTATGAGCATCCTGATATTTGAGTTATTCCAATTATTGTCAATCATATTCTATTATTTGTTTTGTCATGAAATTACTTGTTAAAATTACACATACAGACTCACACTTCAAAGTAAACACATAAAACTTTTGCTCCAAACATAAGGGCTTAGTGCGTATTTCCCTCAATTCCACAGCCACAAATCCCAGAGCCCATGAACACAGCAGAGGGAGTTGAATTGTTGGACATCTGCACAGATACTCTGTAGCCCCTCAACCTTCTTGAGGGAGGGAAAGAGGGTAGGGGCTTTCCTTTTAAGGAAATATATGTGGTTCTGTCATGACGTAATCAGGGGGATACAACAAATAGCAGCTACTGTACGCTGCTGGAAGTGGAACTAAACATGCTATTATTCCTCCCTGGAGAGGAACAGCATCATTAACCCTTTCTTGTTCTTAACCGCTATGCTATGTAGTAAAAATCTCTTCAAATTGGAGTTGTGTTTTTTTTTTTCCAGCCGAGTCCCACAGAATAAAAGGTATGTTTAGGCCGATGTTTTCCCTCAAGTAAGTTTTCATCAAAACTTGGGTAGTTTAGCAGAAATCGTACACACACAAACCCATTCCGCCATGTTGAAGTTCTGCATAGTTCAACAGCGACATAGATGGAAAAAGAAAGCCCCTTAAAACAGACGTGACGTCAGTACGACTGCAGATGTTGTAGCGCGTGCAGGGGGACAGCATCAGGAACGACAGCCAGCCAGATGTGCTGCAGGGAGGGAGACGCTGCGATGACTGCACAGGGCGGGTCACTTCCTGCCAGTCAGACCCATGAAAATGTCATTCAGTAGCGGGATGACTGGACATCAAGCTCCCATCGATCCACAGAAACTGTCTGCGATCTGTTTCCGTTTACAACTTAAAAGCACAGGCTGAGAGCCCTGCGTTCAGGGGTTTATCAGAACCACCATGGATTGGTCAGTTTTCCCTTTTTTTTAGTATAATGGACATGGTTTAATGGCTCCATTGATCTCCCCTGGCCCTCTTCCTACAGAAAACAACAACATACCCACAGCATTTAAAGCGGATAAATAGTGTTTTGTTTTTATTAAGAGTTCCTAACTGCGATGGAAGAAAAAAATAGGGGGAGAAACACCCAAACATATTTAGATTTACCACGACAAACATGTAACTGTATTTTACAACAATATATAGCATTATATTTATTATCAAACTGGACGTTAACCAATATTTTCCATTCAGTGTTATCTTTTAAGATATTACTCTTAATGCGTTTTAGGGGTGGTTTCAGCTTTTTTAAAACTTATTCCTCAAATAAAAATCCACATAGGACCGGAGAAGTTCTCACAACTGAGCTGAAGCGTTTGAAAGTCTCAGACGGAAGTCAAATATCGCGTGAAGAGACGTTTGCAGGGAGAGGCGAGATTGTCCGTATTCGCCATTCTAGACTGAAAAAACTCAACAGCTTTACAACATCTGGACATCTGCATTAGAGGGACAGAGAATACAGAACGAGAAGTGATGCTCGGCGTTACTGAAATGACAAACGGGTAAGTGAATATTTGAATGTTTCTCTTAAAGGGACATTGTCCAGAACATTTTAGGAAGTTGACAGTTTTCCACCGGAGGAAAAAAAAAAGAAAATAACTTGTTTTTCTCCTAATCTGCAAAAACATCCTAAACGCTTAAATAATATTTTGACTCCGTTATGCTACAATGTATTTGAATTTGAAAAAATGAGTCGCTGAAAGTGAAAAAAAAGGGATTCCCCTGGAGCTTCGGACTGAACTTGGAGCTGGTGCCCACCGTGCTTCACAGAGACAAGCTTCACAGATGCTGCTTGCCGGCTGAAGAGTAGAAAAAAACACAAGACCGTCATTGTATTGGCTTGTTCAAAGACGTGTACTGTGGTGAAAAACTTCAGACTGACAATAAACTAAAAACATTTCCGAGAGGAGCTGGAAAGCATCAGCTTGTGGTGCGTTCACTGTATCACCGATGCAGCTCTCTCAACTCAATGTGTAACAGATTTTATAGAATTTATAACAAACCAAAGTACTCCAAACAATCTGTATAGATGTATCATTCCAGCTAATATTTGCAGCAAACATTGAAAGCCTTGTGTTAGCACCTCTCCTGAGACATAATCATAGACTCTTTGCAAAATTTAAAGACTGTGCTACCTTATTTTGGACAAATGATGTCACTTTTAGACCGTTTTGTCTGGTTTCTAACCCCACCAATGAGTTTTTCCATCCGGAGGAGCACGTGCTGTTGTAAATGTTTCATTTTGGCAAAGGAGGCTTAATATTGTCTGCTGTGTAATTGACAATGGTGCCACAACACAATAAGAAAGATTTTTGATAATAGGGAACATGACCAAGGATGTAACTCTTTTCAGTAGTTCCATCTCCTCCCTGCACAGGAATGTCCACATAAAGTCAGTGGACAGAAGTCACAGCTCTCCAAACCACTTCCTGACCATCAGCTCCCCTTTGGATACTGTTTATGCTATTTTGAGCATTCCCCCCCACACAGAAACGTATGATTTATAGGCTGGGTTGAATCTAGCTTTTATAAAGCACACTGGACAGAGATTTCTCGCCTGTATCCCCAACAGCCTTAAGATTTCTGCTTTCTCAGTGCCTCACATTTTAATCTGATCTCACACTGTGTTGATACAACCAGAGCTCAGACGGACATTTCGGCCTCCAGTGTAGACTTGTCCTTGTTTGGAAATGGTGAGGGTGTTTGATAGAGGATTTAACTGTGCGTGCACTTAACTGAATGCATGCAGTGTGAAGGAGCATGAATGCAACACACACACAGACATACACACAGATTGGATTACAACAAAGCTTTTTAATTCACAAAGTATTTCAGATTTGAATGGAGTTTTGATATGATCTCATCATTATAGAGATGGAAATATTTTTTCTTGTTTCTGTATTTTTTTTCTTGTTTTTATATTTGTCACCTTAAAAAATATTTGGAAAATCACGCACATTGTAACTGCAGCAAAGTGGGTTTTCTTTCAGTTTTGGCCCTTTAAGTGCTTGTGGGAAGCTGGGAGGAAACACAGAAGAATTACTTTACTCAGTTTGGTAATTCACTCTGACTTCCTCATGCCTCCATCTTCCATCTTTCACCGCCCTGAAACTCCATCCTTGTCCTGTCCCCTGGCCTCTAACAAACCTAACAGTCCTAAACCAAACACTGAAGAACTCTGCCTGCAAATTGTGCATCAGATAGGTGTGTCTGTCCCAGACACACAGACAGTACGGGCGTTTGGGCAGAAGTGGACACAACATCCTCACACACGTACTGTACACACACAGCAGCAAACAGGAAGTGATGTGGCCATGCAGACACAGATAAGTGGGAGTGTTTGCAGTGACAGCAAAGGGGACTTGAGAAACAGCTGAAACATCCTTCCTACCGTTCGACGCTAAATTGGTAAGATGCATTTAAGAACTGTTAAAGTTTTTCTTGGAGCTGTTTAGAACATGGCGACGCAGCTCCATTTCTTAACCTGTTATTTCTTAAGCTGTTTTTTGACTACATTTGAATTCTCCTGCTGTGGCTCAGCATTGGGATCGTCACTTCCACTTCTGTTTGTGACCGAGGCCATGGCTTTGTTTAGAATTATAATATAATGAATACATTATAAATATAAAAATCTAATATTCATTGCAACTTTTAAACAGTAATACACTACCTAAAAACAATATATGGATAAAACTTGAGTTGTCTGAAATAAAATAAATATTTACCCATTATTTCAAATATGTAGCAAAGTATTAAAATGATCTAGTTATTAAAATATGTGGCATTTTATTCTTCAAATGCAGTTCAGATATTTCACTTGATATCTACGTTGTAATACCAGTCATGTCCACACGGTGGCAGCACATTCATTATGGAGGGCATGACTAATGTTCAGAAAACACAATAAACTGTTAGTCATTACCATCAAACTCATGCATCACTAGGTTTGGGTTTTTCCTACTTCTTTTCTGTGGTCAATTTGAATATATTTGTAGTGTTTTGTTGACAGTGTTTTTTTAAATTGTATTTATCCTTTTGGTTGTTGTCCCCTAGTAGTTGTTTAGAGTTTATCACTTGTAACTTCACATATGTTGATGGTTAAATCTGTGAGTTTTTGTGGCCGTTCGGTGTCCTTTTTGGGAAAAATTCATCCGATTAAAGGGAACTGTCCCCTTAACTACATCTCCCTCACTCACGCCATCATAACAATAACACAGTGAATGTCATATTTGTGCGTCCCCTGAAGTGGTTTGAACCCGGGCTCTTTATAACCTCTGTGGTAGAGTGCACGTGGAGCTTGTGTAAACCTGCGCTCACACCGAAATGCGGCAGTCACCCGCTACACCTTTATGGGTCTCCATGGGAGCTTCTCAGAGGCATGTGGAATGCCGAGCAGGTCAAGGCAAGCTGCTGAAGCTTGTTCTGAATGGTGCACGCTCCTGACTGTGGGCACATACCTATTTGTACCCATCAAGATGATGCACGATGGGTGTCGTTACAAATTCCAATGCCCCGTGGCACCGCAAAGCTCGTTTTCTGCCTATCTGACATGACATGTTTTGGTCGTACTCACAATATCAGCCTGATTATTCACTAGACAAATGCTGACATCTGGTTCCTCTTCAGCTATTAGCTCCTCACAATTCTGCGTTTTGAAATAAGCATATCCAGAGGAAAAAAAAATGTTGTTTTGGGTTAGTCAGAGTGGAGTTATTGTTCCCACATTAATCTATGATGAATTATTCATAGACTGACATTTAATTTTTCAATAGTTTTGTTGTGTCTTCTGACGATAAATGTCAGTTGGACGGTTTGATGAGTCAAACGGGCTGAGAGCAGTTTCGTGTGTTTATCAGTTTTCTTTCACCTTGTTTCACCTCGACGTTACACAACTTGCAGCTGATTGGACTTGTTCGACGGGAGACATTTTCTCCTCAAGCTGCTGTTTTGAAATGGTTTTGACCTCTTGCTCATCTCCAATGGCTCCTTCAGACAAAGTGCAAAAGGGTACCAACAGCTCATCTGAGAGACAGAAAGAAAGCCATTCTTCTCCTCCGTTGTTTGCCCTCCTTATTCTCCGTCACATGTTTCTGATGCGACGAGAGAAGTAGGAGGCAAACAGAGCACAGAGGGAAATGACTCTCCTCTCTCCAGCGATGCATTCCCCTTTTACCTGCTCCAGGAGAAGGAGGAGCAAAGAGTAGCTGATAGGTGTGCAAGCGGGGGAGACCACACCTCTCTGCATCTTCTCCCGCAGAGGT
Source organism: Menidia beryllina (assembly GCA_013363375.1). Taxonomy (NCBI): domain Eukaryota; kingdom Metazoa; phylum Chordata; class Actinopteri; order Atheriniformes; family Atherinopsidae; genus Menidia; species Menidia beryllina. Next base: position 9,241,643 of record JABUIW010000214.1, read on the forward strand.
GTTAGTCCAGGAGGTGTGTTTGAGAGCGGCACACTGCCTGACGTTTTCCTCTGGCTCCAACATTGACAGCCAGGCTGGTTGGACTATGAGTGTTGCCCTGGACAGAACATTCTCAGCCAACGAGAAGTAGGAAAGGAAGCCAGGGAGAAGGGAGTTAGGGCGGAAGGGACATGAACTCTTTAAGGCTGAAAGAGTTGTCAAACTCAGACCTGTACAGAAGAAGACAAGAGAGACCAGACAGCTATGGAAGTGTGGCGAGGGACAGCATCAGGTGAGCGGAAGTCCCAGAGGCTTTTTCATCTTCTGCCTGGATACAGAAAAAAAACATTAATTTATTTTTCTCTGCTCCTCCTGCTAAAACCTTACTGACTGGATCCTGTGTTTCTGATATTTTGTCAACATCTCAAAAATTTTCAAACTTTTCTTCTTTCTTCTTCCTCCCCTATTTTTTCTTTTTTTCCTCCTAAAGATTTGACCAGTAATGAAACCCCACAACCCGGAACCCTGCTGCTCTCTTAGGTAGTTTGTTCCTTATTAGTTGGTGATCAGCTTAGTCATCATCAGCTGCAGTAAATTCACACCTCTGGCATAAAAACAGAAAGCTTATCATGCTGGTAGCAGAGCAAATCTTCTTCCTCAGCAAAAACGGCCGTCCCTGCTTGCTGTGCTCACATAACAACGGATGAATGTTATTGAGTATTTGACCAGTAAAGACTGCGTCCGATAACTGAAATCATCCGAGTTGTGCAACTAATATCGACTGACTTTTGCAATATTAGTCTTCACAAAGTGATAACATCAGTTTTTTTTCAAACCACTCTTTCACCACACCTCCATCTGACTCTTTTCATTTGTGTGTGTGTGTGTGTGTGTGTGTGATCCTGATGTGGTTAGAGGAATGTTGCAATGTGAGGAATGTGGAGAAAAAAAGGGGATCTTTTCCTTTAACGGCGTCCCCAGCAAACACTTCATGGCTCAGCTGCCATTTCTTATGCAAAGCAGTTTTTACTCCAGGCATGGATGATGTATGCCGGCCCACCGTCATCCCACAGGCTGTATTTCCACAACAAAGAGAAAATAAAGGCAGTGGAGGGGATTGTATAGCATGTACCATCATTAGTGTTCTCTCATTTATAAATTAATTATCTTCGAAAAAGTTCAATTTGCGTAATTTCCACTGGTTTGGAACATTTACATTTTTCTTATTAAGTTTTAGAGGTGTGTAACATAGTGTATTAGGTATAAAACATTTACAGATAAAGAAAGCAATGCTGCTGAATCAGAAATATTTAGTTCAGTTAAGATCTTTAAAAAAAAAACTGGAGAGAGCGCCTCCAAGATAAACAAAGATGGTGTGTTTGCAGAAAGAGGCTGTAAAATACTGCGTGCGTGCAAAAGCAAACCTAAATGTGTTCAACATGTGCTTGTGACAACTCTTTTCTGCAGTCTCCTCCTCAGATGTTTTTTACCTGTGGCGCTGGTCTGGTCGCAAAGATAAAGGTAACAAAGTGCATGAGAGCATGGTAATGTGCTGCTAACTGGACGACATGTTCTTCCTGTGCCGGACAGTGAAGTGGGTCCGATAACAGAGGTCAGAATACGCCCTGGGACCGAGTCACAAAACAATCGAAATGTTAGTCATGACTTATATTTGCCCAGTCATTGAATCGGTGTGTCTTTTGGTGTGTGTGTGCGGTTGCGTGCCTGTTAGTGCACACGCTCATGAAGGCAGCACTCCTGAGTGTGTTGCTATGGTTGCTGTTGACACTGCTGGTAGGGGTGTGTGGCCAGGGTGTGCTTGATTTCTATCTCGTATGTGAATCCATTAAGCCGCCAGTAAGACAAGCTATAAAAATAACTGTTTATGGCATCCAGTGCATTTCTGCTGTTTGCCTGCATGTCTCCCCTGACATGTAACCTTTCACAGCGTTGTGCCACGAGACCTGCCATCAGCTGTTGTTACTTTGAATTTTTCAAGATGAGCCATGTTCCTCCTCTCTGATTCTGTATATTGCTCTTGCTGTGAACGTTCTTGTTTTGTTCTGGGTATCAAAGCTATTTTTTCTAAATTCTCTTTACATCCGAAATGTAGGCCAGCTCTGTGACCCTTCTCTTAAACAGGATACTGTATTTCCTACCTCGTTTAAAAATATTGGCGTCAGTGACCTGACCTCTGACCTTTCTAGTGACTTTTATTGGCCCCAAAAGGGAGTCCCAAAATGGAACACTCCAGAGAGGTTAACGCTTTGGTTGACATTCCTGTATCTCTGTCTTTATCACACACAGAGAGTGTTTAATGCTGAATTTGTCAAAGTTTTTCACATCGCCCACTATGTGATACAGTCACCAGGAACCCTGTATAGTCCGTCATTTCAGCCCACGGTGTTCAGAGCACAGGTTTAATCAAAACTCAGAGCCCCTGGCTTCAGCACAGGCTTATTCAACATTTTCAAAGTGCATTAGTTTAGGTCATTTCCCACCCGTCTTTTGCATAGCTGGCACTGGAGCGTGAATGTTCTCATGGAAAATGAACCATTTGGTGTTGGAGAGGCCGCCAGAAAATGTCTATGTTGGCGTTTTAGGGTGGAACGCTGTGCAAAAGTAACCAAGAGGAGAGTTTCCTGTTGGGCACCCGCCCTCTGTCCATTGTACCCGGGTCACTCAGCACTAGTTCCCAGTGACGGAACATGTGATTTACAGACGCTTCTGTGTGGACAGGCTGCAGTGGCTGACAAGCCCGCTAGTGCCTTTTCCAGTTGAGTTTTTTTCTGTTTCTTTATGGAAACCAGATAAAACTGGGGGGGCGGGGCTGAGAGTAAGTAACGGATGCCTTTTCGTCAATGTTTCAGTGCCAAAATAAGACGCCATTTTCAATATCTCATTGAGATTTGACAGATTTTATTTTCTTTTTTTCTTTTTTTTCATTTGAAGATGCAAATCAATCATTCTTCTCTCATCAGTTTGGGGAACCCTTTCAGAGCTGGCCTGTCTGTATACACAATCCTTCACATGCATGTACACACACAGACACAGAACAGCAGCTGCCAGCACCTAGTTTGGAGCTGAGGCTCCACTGGCCGTCTATTTGTAGAATGGAGTCATGAAGACTGTTTTACTGAGGAACCCTAAGACATGTTTCAGCTGGGGTTTTTAAACATGCGGTTCCAGAAGATTGCGCCGTTGACCCGAGCATTTGTTGCTAATTCCTTTTGTCGATTGAAGTGTCAGATTTGTTTGTCTCACTGGAGTGTATGTCCAGAGTCTGGCCTTGTGTTTTTTTTTTATGTCTTGGGATGTGGCGATTCATTTGAGAGGCCAGTTGTATGTAACCACACAAATGGCTATGACTGACCCAAGAGAGAGGCACCTTTGGAGTCAACAGGAATGTCTAAGATTAGCATTTTTAACGATTTGCTTATTCCGGAGTTGTTTATCTTCAGAAATATGTCTTAAATGATATTCCGGCTGTTCGGTTCAATACTACTCTCTGTGACCAATGTGTCAGAGTGGTTTGAATCCAGCCCTGGTCCTTCACAGGCAGAAGTAAGCGGTCCAGAACTAATCACTTAATGTCCGCAAGAATGGGTTTAAAGGTGTGTTTGGGGAATGGTGAACGGGAAGTGAGAGATCCCAAACCAGCCGGTCAGTCTGAACGCAGCGTAGGGATCAGGCCAAACATGCCAGTCGTCACATGCTAAACTCTATTTTGAATGCCCTGCTTTGTAGGTGAATGTACAACTAATGCTGCAAAGGTGAAATCAGCTGCGCGGCAGTTCTGCCTCAGATTAGTGTCAAGGCTCAGATTTTGGAACCAGTGTTGACTACACACGTTAAAAAAAAATCTCCAAACACGTCATTTGGCAGCTTAAAATTGTTGCCGTTGAGTGTTTATTCACTAATGTCTAACAAGGAATGGAACGAGCACTCAGTCTGTATTGTTCTGTTCCTGTTATTGTTGTCGGACTCCTCCAGCTTTCCTCTTTCGCCGTGCGGCATTCCCACTTCTAAATATAATGACTTCCAGCTGTTTAACGCACGCATAGAAAGATGGAGATTAGGAGAGAGTAAGCAAAGACTGTGTGAGAGGTGCAAAACATTTGAAAATTATGTCAGGCGTCTGTAAGTTTATCTGTGAATGGTGTGTGTGTGTGTGTTGTGTGTGTGTGTGTGTGTGTGTGTGTGTGTGACACAGTGACCTCGGTCGGCACAGGCGTCAGCCTGGTCTCCTCAGTCTCAGTAACCTGCCCAAGAATAGACAGCAAGAGTGACAGAAGGGGAGGCGTTCGGAGTGGAGAGAGAAGGAAAAAAGACTTGATGGAGAAATGAGAGAAAGAGGGAGTGTGTCCGTTAGCAGCCAGGGCGTGTGTGTGTGAGAGAGAGAAAGAGGGTGGGAGGGCGAGAACTCCCAGCGCAGCCTGATCGGTTCTCTGTCTTGTAATGTGGATTACAGCTTTCGCTGCCTGACGCATTCCCAGTGCTGGAAAACCACACTGAACCATCACAGAGGAGAGGAATTTTTTTACAGGAGCGGAAGGAGTCCTGATAGCAGTTGCTTGGTTCAAGCTTTATACCGACTTCTGGGGTGAACTCGGGCTGCTGCAGACAAAAAAATCGAGATGAACGGCCGTGCCCTGCCACCATCAATACCTGAGGATGGCGAAGCCCCAGATCCCATACATCAAGGAGAGCTGAATGGCTACCACCAGAGGCTTCAGAGTGGTGATGGCGGAGAGGATGAGGTCCCTGTGTCCAAGTCCCAACGACGAAAGAGTGACGTCAAAGTCTATAAGGAGTTTTGTGACTTTTATGCTCGCTTGTAAGTAGAGAACAAAAAACCCTGTGGTTCACTGTGGCCTGAAATGCTTAGAAAGCCTGAAAGTAGCAGAGTTGGTCCTGGATCTTTGATATGTGGTCACTGTTAAGACAATGAGATTTCCCTCAGCAGCTTGTGAGGCGTTCAGTAAAACATTCCTCACCTATCTGGGATCCATGAGGGAGTATCATAAGGCTCGGACTGGAAGTTGATTCGTTGCTCGGGTTGTATGATTAAAGGCTTTTCCCCAACATTGAAATCCAATCCCATATTACAAATAATAGATTTTTGTGAGTGGTCTGCCAATTAAGTTGCTGTCAGTCAGGAAAAAATGGTGGGAAGGAGCTTTCAGGAATTCAATTTCCTCTGGGCTGACTGCAGTGTTGCAGAATGTGAAGAATCCTCATCTACTTGAGGCTGAGTTTCAGCAGCCAGTTTGATTAGCTCAAGCTGCCTTAGGTGCCATGTTTGTGAAGGGATTGCTGTGAGCGCTCCGGGAGGGAATGCACAGGAGGGGTTATTTTTGTGCCACGGGGGGAGTTGTTATGCAAAGTAGAATATGCCAGCTGGCATTTGAAGTATGTGTGCTTGAGAGACAGGAAGGCTAAATATACATCATGTATTTCTGACTGATCTGGGTTCGTCATGCTGTGTCGGAAAGCAGTAACCCACAGATCCTGGATGGGACGCTGGGAAGAAAAAAAATTGTATCGGCTGATTTGGGCTCTGATGCGACAGTAAAGGAAAAAAGAAAGCAGCATCCCCCGAACATTTACGATATAAAGATCCCATCGCTGATTAAATAAATGTTGTTCGGACTGCCTTTACTCTTGGTATGCTCAGAGTTTTCTGTTTGCAGTGTATCAAATCTGATGATCTGAAGACAAGTGGAGACCAAAGAGGGCAAGAGGACAGGGGGAGGGTACATAAAGTATTCATAACATAGCTCATAGTCTCCATCCTGTCCCTTTTGTGACAACTAAACTCCTTTTATAGTCAAAGGCCGACATGGTTGGGTTCAATGGCGAGTCATATGTTGGATTTAAAAAAGCAGAGGCCCCGATAACTGATTTTGAAACTAAAGAAAATAGGAAACGCCATTAAATACTGGGGGGTCGTGTTGTTTACTCATTACACTAACTGACCTGTCCAGTAGACGACCTCTCTGTGTGCAGTGGCTGCACACGAGTGGGCAAACATCAGAATCAATTGCCAAGCTGTCCGTCTAAACACCAGTTCTGAATTGAACAGGTAAATGTTTGCCGAGATGTTTTCCACTCTGTCGTTTAGACTTCTGTTAGGTGCAAATCCACGCAGCATCTGCCCCAGTGGAGGGGAAAACAGTATTGATGTGCTGGAAACTTGTACTAACAAGACAGGTTCTTGAAACCTGTATAGTCATCCCAGATACCTCTCCAGAATTTTCCCATCAATATGAACCCTTCGGACACACTATTTCATGTCAGCAGGAAAACATGCCCAAAAAAAAATGGACAGGTTCCAAATGTATTGGATGTACGTGACCGTATGAACCACAGAAAACAGCAAGAACTAGCACTGGCATTAAGTTTAATGGCAAAAAACGTTTTTTCCTCCAGGTCTACAACTTTTTAGGCTGCCACATGAATCAGGGTGCTCGAAGCAGATAGAATGGTGGAAATGCCTGAGGGATGTATCACTTCCTGCCACAAATCCTCTAGACAGGGCAGGGCTGAGTGTGTTTGATATCAGTCCAGGGGCAGGGGCACATAAAACAATATGTATCTGATAAGTCTTGAAACATCTTGCTCCAACATGTTCTGTTTTTAACGGACACATCTCCACTCCACCACCTCTTATGGTCTGTGTACCCCCGATGAGATTGAACTGAAAATCATGTATCATTCATCTGTTTTTTTTCTATTTTCCTATTTCCCAATCTGGTGTGAATTAGAATATTGAACACATGGCACTGGCTAAAGATGTTGTTGCATTTGTGCACACGTGGTTGTTGCCTTGATACCTTTAAAAGACAATATCAAAGCCAGGATTCTCCTTTCATTATTCCTTCCTCTGTATGTTTCATTAAAACATAACTCTCAGCTGCTTTTAGTTTTCTGATAAATATGTAACATATTAGCTCTTTAAACAGATTATTTATGATTGATAAAAAACTATGTTAAAAAAATCAAGTTCAATGAATCCCAGCTGGGTGGAAGCATGTTGAACCAATTATGAACAGTGTTGACATGACAGTGCACAAGCTTTTTCTCAAAATCCCAAACCCTGTTATCGGACTGGTTCACACTTCAGCTGATGTTGTGCACAGTGTGCACAGGCATCCGATTGCATTGCTTTTTGCTTTGGAAATAAGGAGCAGGTGCTGTCTATTTTTCCGAACATTTTGGCTAAATCAGAGGCCCATTGGTTTGTTGCTTTTGAGCTTTGCAGTGAGGTAGCTGAGTGCTCATGAAAAAAATTAAATCAGGTTCATACACCAGCTCAAGGTTTCTATTTTTCTTTGCATCATTAGTTCTTAGAGTATGTCGTAGGTTTTTAAAATGTTTTTAAAATCCCCTAAAACCATGTTTGTGCCTGTTCTCACACAGTTTGGAAGTATTCCAAAAGACAACTCAAACATTTCCCACCTAAGTGATCCCCACACCCTGATAGCCAGAGCCAAAATAAACCCGAAACCAAGATTGTTTGTGTGGGTTTCTGACCTCTTACATCACATTTTCCTACTCTGCTGTTTCCTTTTACTGACTAAATCCTCCAGCTGTTACCACAATGTGGGAAACAAGGTAACGGGTTGTAAAATATTTGTGACATGTCACTTATTTGACAGTACTCTGACTGCAATTACGGTTCAAATCAAGGGTTAAGAAAATATGGTTGTTTAAAGATAGTTTATGACATAATCAGAAACAAATAAACTATTAAACTACATTTAGATAAATTAAGACAATGGACTTGTTATAACGGTGTTGAACGATTTGTTGAAGTGACACTTATTTAAGTGTCTTTTCATTACACATTGTGGGTTTATTATTAACATGTGAAGATCTATTACTGTTTTTAACTCAGCTTTTTTTATCTTTCAGCAACATGGCCAACGCACTGGCCAATGCCATGTGTGAGCGCTGCAAGAGTGGCTTTGCACCAGCCGAGAAAATAGTCAACAGCAACGGGGAGCTCTACCACGAGCAGTGCTTTGTCTGCGCCCAGTGTTTCCAGCAGTTCCCAGAGGGGCTCTTCTACGAGGTAACACCCCGTTCTTTCATTGACGAATAAAGATGCGTGACGCTGTAAGTCATCGGGGTAAACACATTTCAGGGCAGAGACTTACAACCGACACCTGTTTGTGAAGTGCAGCCCCTGTCGGACCTACTCAGAGCCACTTGTGTAGTGACATGCACAGTTGATGTTAAACTGTGCGTCAACGGGTCTGTGTGGTTGCAGGAAATTTAACCCCATTAGCTCAGAAGCTGCTCTGCAAAGATAAAAGTAGCCGGTGTTCCTGTTGCCATCATCGAAAATGCAGTCAGTCCAGCTGAAACTAAAAAAGAAGGCTGAGCTACAGCCTTAATGCGGTATTGAACTGTTAGAAGCTCCCTACCAGGAAACTGCCCATTTGCGGTCCTTGAAATAAGGTCGGACGTCTTTCTGACAAGACCCTGATATCCTGAGGCTTTTAGTTTGTTCAGTTAAAGGTGTTTTTATACCTCAAATCAATATAAACCTCAAGTCCGAGATATAAAACTTTTTTTTTTCAAGTTGTATTTAGTCCTATGAATACACATTCAAATGATTATATAATTCTATATTTATTACACTAAAATCCACAGGAAGTCATTCTGCCTATGGCTGTAAAGCTATAAAAAGCCATGCTTTGATGGTTTTTCTTCAACCAACTAGGCAATTATTAATTATTAAACACACACATGCAAAGTGCACATATGTTTTTAAATCTACTATGCCTAGTTCTATTTTCTTCTTATTGATAGTTTTTTTAATATATTCTTTTGAACATTGAATATCTAGAACCTGATATCAATGTTGAAAATTTGAAAGTCAGAGACTGTAGATTTTAAATAGAGCTAAATCCGAGTAGTTACGGTTGTTTTTAAGAGTCGAATACGAGTCAGTCTTGCCAGCAGGATTTTCCACACTGTGGATAAAGTATGTTCACACGCAGACAAAAAGTGTTTCACACATCTTGAATGCCCTCCTACCTACAAGAAACTCACCTAAAATGTCCACCAATAAACGTCTAAATTAAATTGGGTTATTTTTGTTTTTTTAATGCATGTATGTTTTTTAATTGACAGTTTGAAGGACGGAAGTACTGTGAACATGACTTCCAGATGCTGTTTGCTCCTTGTTGTCACCAGTGTGGTGAGTATATCTATTTTCTTCTCTTACTTCCAACTGGTCAGGGTCATACAACTAAAAGAGACTGCAGTTTCTAAACCAAAAACAATATTTTATGTGTTAATTGAACAACTGTTCTTCTCTCAGGTGAGTTTATTATTGGACGGGTGATCAAGGCGATGAACAACAGCTGGCATCCGGACTGCTTCTGCTGCGATCTCTGCCAGGCTGTGCTCGCTGATGTTGGATTTGTTAAAAATGCCGGACGGTCAGTCCTGTTAGACTCATTCACCATCATGTCACTGCCTGTTAGACTCATTCACCATCATGTCACTGC